>CM054180.1:64641600-65104100 GCA_028829895.1 Sinotaia quadrata | reverse complement strand
AGCAATTTTAGAGTCATTTTCACCCATTTATGAGACTCCTTTTAACTTCGCGCACTGACATGTACAGACTCGCGAAAGATAACACACACACACACACACGCACACACACACACACACACACACACACACACACACACACACACACACACATGCACGCGCGCGCATTCCCCCTGCACACACACATATACTCGCGCGCACACAATTTTCAGTACCAGTTTCATTTTCTATTCCTGTTTGATTTATTATTATTGACTTGAGTCTTTTGTGTGTTTGTTTTTGCACTCATTCTGAGTGACTTAGCGGGCGTAAATCAAGCTACATTCTTTCTTTGCTCTGGCCTGATCGATAAAACTTCGATACCGTGTGTGTCTTTGATTCCAGTACTACAAGATTTCTCTCTCTCTCTCTCTCTCTCTCTCACACACACACACACACACACACACACACACAAACACGCGTGCGTTCACGCACATCCACACGTGTGCAGGCACACAGGTAAATGAACAAAAGCTACTGATAAACACTATTTTCATCTAAAGTCAAACTCCTGAATGAAACAAAGTATGGAAGTGAGATTATTTTGGTTATTTTAAAATTCAAGGTTTCTGCTCCTAACCACTCTAGTGACTGAATTGTTGTATACAATGATTTCTAAAAAAAAAAAAAAAAAAATGCTTGTTCGTTTTGTTCCCATTCAAATTTTCGTTTAATTTCAGTTAGGCAATTCGCCTACCGCAAATTCGTTAACCCGGCAGCTACTGATCTGTTGTAGACATTAAACTGGTCTACTTTATTTGCGAAAAATTCTTCAGTATTTCTCTAATTTTTTTCTGTTTTTTTCCAGTTAAAATCTTCTAATCGTCAGAAAAAAGCGTATAAATAAGATCCGTATTTTTAAAAATAAAAATAAAAAATAAAAGTTGCATTAACATTTCTTGTAGGGCACCATTTTTTCTAGATAAAAAAATATCAAGGGCTGAATGACAATAAAATGTTGCATTGACGTAATATCACGTCAGTCAATGAGCATGATGTGTAATTTGGCTGAATTATTTATGCGCGCCTGTTCCCTGTCGCTTGTGCTCTCTTTGTGATAGTCATTGGGAGGTTAGCGTGATACTCAAGGGTAGGTAATATACAATTTCAAGGTTTTTGTTATTTTTTTTTAAGGGGTTGGGGGGTGGCACGGTAAAAATCATTATTTACCGGAGATTTCTTTAGAAAAATATTTATTCACATTGTTGTCATTTGTTAAGAGAAATAAATGTGTCATTATGCAGGTATAGCAAATTTTAAAAAAATATTTCCTTTTTAAAATTAATTTTGCATTATCAGCGCTTTTTTTCGGTGAACATAAGTCAATGTCTATGGGTGGGGTGGAACTCAAATGTATATCAGTGTCTTTGGGTTTCATGTTAGTGTTTTATGTGGAGCTCTAGTGTAAATCATTGTCTATGGGTTTCATGTTAGTGTTTTGGGGTGGAACTCAAATGTATATCAGTGTCTTTGGGTTTCATGTTAGTGTTTTATCTGGAGCTCTAGTGTAAATATTGTCTTTGGGTTTCATGTTAGTGTTTTATGTGGAGCTCTAGTGTAAATCATTGTCTATGGGTTTCAATGTTAGTGTTTTGGGGTGGAACTCAAATGTATATCAGTGTCTTTGGGTTTCATGTTAGTGTTTTATCTGGAGCTCTAGTGTAAATCATTGTCTTTCGGTTTCATGTTAGTGTTTTACGTGGAGCTCTAGTGTAAATCATTGTCTATGGGTTTCATGTTAGTGTTTTGTGGCGAAAGGTGATTGTACATAATTGTTTATGGGTTTGTTTCAGCCTTAAACTGATGATAAGAGCTAGCCCTCCCAGCGCCCCAGCATGTAAAGATTGAATATATGAAATTAAATTTTATATATAATAACAATACATGCATTTCCCTTCATTGGGGAAAGATCCTCTTTCTATGTCTTATATTAAGCACATGTAGCTCAACCGCCATCTCCCCCACCCTCCAGTTATCCATCAAGACAAGAAAAATTTAGAATGAATACTAAAATATTAATTATATCTAATGAATGCGTCACGTGAAAATAAACGAAACATTATGTCGAGAAGACACATTTTACCTCTGGATATTTTGACACTTTTGCACATATTGATGTCATATTGAAAGAAAAAATATTTATTTAATCTTAAATTAATCAGTAACACCTTAGCTACATATATCATGCTATATACATTAGTAAACATATACTTATTTATTTGTTTAATTCATTCAATCCTAAAGTTAAAAATTCTCCAACAGCATATTGTAAGTGCACAACTCAAATGTTTAATTCAGACCTTTTGTTGGCATCATATGTGAAACTAATCCATCAAAACCTTGTGCTGTTCTTCTCAAATACTGTCGAATGACGTGCTTGTCTTGGCTTGCCTTCCTATTGTCGAATGACGTGCTTGTCTTGGCTTGTCTTCCTACTGTCGAATGACGTGCTTGTCTTGGCCTGCCTTCCTACTGTCTGTTGGGTCAAAGCTGCATACTTAATTTGTATTTCATCATAGGATCTTCTCCACGGATATGTTATCCATAAATTTTATAATGTCACTTTTAAATAATCAGATCCCATTAGTGGATTTACACAGTAGTTGGTTAGTTAGTCAATTACAAATTTTGTTCGAAGTCTTTGAGGGGCACATTCAATAAACTTAACTGGTGACAAAAGATCCAGCACTAAAACATCCTGTACTCAGTTGTGAGCCCCTTTAATTGTGACGCCAAAATATGATATTCAGGAAACATATGTGCTCAAGTGAAGTAAGAGTAGTGTGTGAGAAGACATAAAATCCTTATTATAAAATAAGTATATGATTATTCTGTCTGCTGCAGTCCAGTTTGGTTGACTCTTATCAATCCTGCTCCTGTAGACAGTAGTCTCTAGTTTAGCCTTTCGTTTCTAATTAAACTCACTTGTTCGTTCATCTAAACGTCTGTCTATTCATTTTATTCAGATATGATTGAGTGTGATTGGGAGCAAGCCATACCTGTCTATCTTTATTGCCTGTATGTCAATTTAGTGTATTATTAGTGACCTTAGCTTTTGTCTAAAAGTGCAGGTTGCAGAAGGAGTGATTTTGGCATACGCCAACATTCATTGTGGGTTATACGCACCTGTGTTGATGATGATGAATGTAGGAGACGCTTCCGGCTTTCGCGCTGGGAGAAGGGGGAGGGTTGGTGGGGGGAGGGGAAGGGGGTGGTTCGGACTGTCGGCTACGTCATCCTTGTAGTGGAACTTGTATGAAGGCTGCTTGCAGTGTCGTTCACCGCTCGTGCGTTGCAAACATGTCTTGCCGGCAAAGGCGGACTCTAGCCCGGTATTCCGTGGGCTAAAGTTGAGGTGGATGTTGTTGCTGTCGCTCCCGATGTTGAAGAGGGAGGGCGAGGGTTTGTGTGTGTGTGTGTGTGTGTGTGTGTGTGTGTCTTACAGAACCCAGGTTAGTAACACACCAAATCTGTACCTAGTGTGTAGGTGCGCCTGGGATATTCAACCCCCTGTCTTCCTCATTGTTGCCGTCGTTGTTGTTGTCGACGCTGTCCCCGTTGTCCGTTGGGATAAGTGAATGCAGGGGTTGGCGGCCAGTATAGATGGTCGAGCAGCAATAGGATGATGTCCGCAATGGGGTGGTTAAAATATCTCCATTGCGGATACTGCTGCTCACCGTAGTATGTTGTAGTTGCTGTTAGTGGTTATTTCGGCATTGTTGTTATGATGGCTGCTGTTGTTGCTGCTGTTATTGTTTTCTGATCTATTGTGGTGGGCGCCGTCTTTTTCTTTTGTTTGACCTGTTCTGTTGATGATGTTGTTGCCTGGTCTTCTGTTGTTGTTGATGTTGTCGTCATTGATACTCTTGGTGGTGTCTCTGGCAAGGGCGAGAGCAGTGGGGTCACAATCACCCTTGTGTACTCATCGAGGGCGGCCCCAATTTCGGTTGGTATATCTCTACAGTCGTCAGTTTGTACATATTTCTTTCTTTTCTGTTGCTTTCGTCTGAGTGTTGGCGATTTTAAAGTCATCGTTTGTATTTGTTGTCGTTGTCTGTACTTTTTTCTCCTCTGTTAGAGTAGTTGGGAGTCTGGTTTTTCTTTTCTTCTGTCATTGTAGTTTATTTCTGGGGAAAAGCCTCTTTGATTCAAAGACGTCTTGTGAGACGGGACACGAGTGTTTATCAGTGTCTGTGGATTTTGTATGAGTGTTTTGTGGAGGGTCGTACGGGGGACGTCAGTGTTTGTGGGATTTATTAGCGCTAAGTGTGGCGACTGGGGCGCACATTGTTGTCGTTCGGGGTTTTAAACTGGTACTGTATGGCGCAGGCATATGTATAGTTTGAGTTTCCACCTGACTGCATCACACCACTAAATGTGTCTTGTTCATAACCTAATTGGCAGTGTCGTGTCATTTGATGACATTTACGCTTAAGTGATAGTGCGATTATAAGTAAATGTTTCTTTCGTGACGTCCTGCACCAAATTGGCAAAGCTAATATTGTATCAGTGTTCCTAGCCAGTACCCAGCCAGATGAATATTTCATCAGCGTGTTTCAACTAATTGGGGCGATATTATTTCATCAGTGTTTTCAGCTAATTGGGGCGATGTTATTTCATCAGTTCTTTCAGCTAATTGGGGCGATATTATTTCATCAGTTCTTTCAGTTAATTGGGGCGATGTGTTATTTCATTAGTGCGTTCCAACTAATTAGGCGATGTTATTTCATCAGCCTGTTTCAACTAACCGGGGTGATGCTATTTCATCAGCGTGTTTCAGCTAATTGGGGCGATATTATTTCATCAGTGTGTTTCAACTAATTTATTGCGGCGATCAATCATAAGAACTTTCAGCACCTTATTTAGAAAATATTATTTCAGTAATATTTTATCAGTGTTTTAAACAGTTTTGGGGGTGAGAGTACTGTACGAGAATAGACCAACTTAGAATGTACAGTATTTCATCATTAAGTTCCGGACACCTGTCTAACTGGACAGGGTGATTGAATTTCTAATTTCTTGTTCCCGAGATGAAAAAAAGTGAGAATGTTATAATGAAGTTATTTGTCTTCTAAGGTAGTTGAAATGTTATGTGTGATGAAATGACGCTAATGAAGATGAAGTTGTTCTAGATGACGATGAGGAGGAGGAAGAGGGGGAAGAGGAGTGTATTTTGGTTCCGACCTTGAACATATGCCAAGAAATTATTATGCACTTTGTTTCCTCGTTTTGCTAGGAGGCTAATCAATGAGGATGGATTGCTGCAGTTGTTTACCTTCGGGGTGTCTTTGTCTGCAGAAGAGTTATAGTGGCCCAGGCTGTCATTATGAACTGCCATTAGCATCGACTATTTTCCATGGTAGCTTTTTTCTTCCCGAGCTACAGGCCACTGACGTCATTTTGATTATTTCTACATTGGTCTGTGACTGAAAGCGGGTCATTTGTGCTTTATCTTGACGTCATTTTGATTATTTCTACACTGGGCTATGGCTGTAAGCAGCCATTTGTGCTCATTCTTGACGTCACTTGAATCACTAGCTTAACTTTAATTTCAAAATCATTACTCTACAGTATTATTTGCGCATGTTATATTTGTATATATATTGCTTTCATGTATCCATCCTAGTACTGTACTTTTCATTATATATTTTTATTTATTGGTTTTAATAAATAAACTTTTGCGTTTTATTTTAAATCGACCACTTGTGTGCTGAGAGAGAGAAGGGGGACAGTAAGACAAATGGATAGATAGATAGATAGACAGATAAGCAGATAGATAGATAGATAGATAGATAGATTAACCCCACGAATGGACGAATCCTTTTTAAAAAATCAACATATACAATTTTAGGCATATTAACAATAAGTTATTTTTTTCTACGATGATGCTCAGTATCATGCACACCTGCACACACCTGTTAACGAGGCGTTGATTAATAAATTCTTCCCTGATGGGAAGAACAAAACATGATCCTTCAAGATATCGATTTCACAACGCGTACTTTGCCTGTAACAGGGACAGTCTTAATGTCTCCAAACTTTTATTGCTTTCGATTTCAACTTCGTATTAAAAAAAAACAACAACTCTACCTAACTAGGTCAAACTTTTCTTAATGGTATGGTAGTGAGAATTTTGATTTCAAGTCACGGTGTTGAATGTAAAAAGTTTAACTTGAACAGGCCCAATACTGGAAGCTGTCTCAAAGTAGAATTTGCTTTATAAACTGTGTAGTTATTGTTTGAAAGTAAAAAGAAATAAAACAAAGCTTGTACAGTGCATCTAATATTCTTCTTATAATAAAGTACAAAGTACATAATGCATAGTCTAAAAGACAGTCTTTCCCTACCCACATCTCCCCCACATTCAACATATCGAAACGCGGTTCCAAATTCCTTTAGTTTACCCATGCACGACACACGAACTCTACATAGACTGTCGCACCAACCCCCTCCTCATTCCTCCTCACCCACAAACATAGGCCAAACAAGGGAGTTAATACAGTCAACTAGTGACTTGAATATGACACCGGCAAGACCAAGAGAAATGCTCCCGACTTTTCAGTTGCCACCTTCCTGGAAGTACTGATCAGTTGTCTTGGATCGACAACCAAGAAGAACAATCTTGAGTATACGCATCTTTCCCTTCCCCACCTACCTACTGCACGTGCCTGCTCAACTCGTGCTCACCCGATGTCACGTGCTTGTTCAACTCGTGCTCACCGATGTCACGTGCTTGGCTGCGATGTTTGATACGCAGGAAGAAAATAAATTAATCTGATTTTTCCACTCCTTTAAAAAAAAAAGAGTCATGGCACTGGTTACTGGTATTCTTAAACTGTTTATTTCTGGAGGCAGGTGCATTTCCAACTTTAGTGTTCTGTCCTGACCGCCCAGTCAGCAGGTGACAGAGATTTAAATAATATAATATGACAAATCAGGATTTATTTTACTTTTCTTTTTGCTTTTCTTTTATTTTACAGTGTATGTACAATGTATTTTAATGACTGGCATTTATGTATTTTTGTTTGAACTTGCATTTTTTTTTTTTAAATGAACTTGAAAGGACGGCTACGAAGGTCAAACTAACACACCAGGAGTTGACGCGTTAATGCGTTAATGACATTGACGAAATGATACAGGTTTTAAAAATAATACAAATAATTCTTCTTCTTTTTTTAAATTTTTTAAAAAATTAATAACGGAAAGAATGAAGCGAATTGGCTGGCACAGTTTTCTGCAGGCAGATAAAACTTAAGGGAATTAACTCTGTCAGGCCAAGATTCAAAAGCGACTGATATCAATTAGCGTGACGTTAATTGGACTCAGTGTTCTTTCAACTGTCATCTTCTCTCAAATCTTCTAAAGCTTTAAAGAAACAATAACATTATTAAAACTGAATTTTAAAAAACTCAGATTTTGTAAAGAATTTTTAAGAACTCAGATTTTGTAAAGAAAATACCTAAAACAAGTTTAAAAGAGTGAAATTTGAACGTAACAAACTCCTTTGGCAAAACTCATTCTTACAAGACCAATGAACACCGAGACACGAAACTATTTTCATCGGCAGGATTCATTTCATGAAGCACGCCATCCCACCCTCAGTCTGGAAAATGCTCACCGAGATCTAACCATAATTCTAACACTAAAAATCTGAAAATTGCTCACCGAGATCTAACCATAATTCTAACACTAAAAATCTGAAAATTGCTCACCGAGATCTAACCATAATTCTAACACTAAAAATCAATTGCTCACCGAGTCATAACCATAAACCTACTCTTCAAAGTTTGAGGTCGTTTACCGAGACCTAATAATAATTCTAACACAAAAATCTTAAAATCACACACTGAGACATAACCATAAATCTAACCTTCAAAGCCCTTTGGTCGCTAACCAAGGCCTAACCATAATTCTAACACTAAAAATCTTAAAATAGCTCATCGAAACATAACCATAAACCTATCCTTCAAAGTCTGAAAGTCGCCCACTGTGACCTAACCTTAATTATAACCTTCAAAGTCTGAAAGTCGCCCACTGTGACCTAACCTTAATTATAACCTTCAAAATCTGAAAGTCGCTCGCCGAAACCTAACCGTAAACTGAACCTCAAAGTCTGAAAATCACTAACCGTGACCCTTAATTCCAAACCTCAAAGTCTGAAAATCATTCACCGAGATATAGCCATAAACTTAGCTCTGAGTTGAACTAAATATGTCCGTAATAATTCTTATTTAAATCTAAAATATAAAAAAATTGACGTGCATGACAAGAATATGACTTTAAGGAAATTGATGTGCTTTTAGAAACGAATAAGAAACGAATCCTACCAGTCTTCATTATAGGCCTGCGCAACGTTTCCTTATCTAATACTCACAGATAATAAAAACTGTCATTTATTCTAAAATGACAAAAAAATATGAAAAGTCTTTTTTTCATATATCGCTATTGTACGTTTCTATAAAATATCTGGTTGCGAGTTTAATATTTTATAACTCTGATTAATCGGGGGGGGGGGGGGGGGAATATCATCAAAGCATAATAATATCTGTATTATTTAAAGTGGCTACAATTATTAATGAACTGGAAAGCAACAAGTTCGGATGATCTGTATAGCGATTGCTCAATGCAGATATCCTACAGCTTATGCTATTTTAATCACGTTACAATGACTAGGTTTATTGTTCGCTTCTGCAAAATTAGCAGTTCCTTTATCAAAGATAATGCGTCTGGACGTTTGATATTATCGAATGACGTCTGAACGTGGCACGACACACAGCTAATGACATTACTAGTGTCTTGTATGATTAAATACCAAAGAAAAAAGAACACTCATTTTAATTCTAATTATTCTAATTGAACATAGAAATCATGGTTTGGTTTAGGCCAACTCTTTAATATGTTTTATTTATTATACAATTATAGGTACTATTAACAAAAGTTGCAGTTATTCAACATTAATTAGATACGGGGGGGGGGGGGTTGCGTGTCAAGGAGCCGCATGCCATGTTTGTATTTATTTTCTTCCTGCTCATCATATCAGTAGAAAATTTGTCAATTTGTCTTCCTCAGCTTGTTTTGAAAAATTATAAGGGCAGTAAGCCAGTAAAATATTAAAATCTGATCGTACTCAGTATTCTTACATATAATGCCGTACCTTTGAAATGTATGCATGCAGTACCTGCAGTCATTTTATATTGCGATATACGGGAGATGTTTGTCTTTGAGGAGAGTAGATTGAAGTACTGGGATTGGGAGGGGTGTGTGTAATTTTTCGTGGGTACTAGAATCAGGTATCATGTGCACCACACTGCTTTGCAAGAAAATTTGTCTCATCGTGAGAGGAGACCCTTACCAAAGGGGAAAATATTATTTTTGCTAAGCTTCAAAATTCTGTTTCAGATGAAAATAAGTGTATCCCTCAAATTAAATAAATAACAATTGCTTAGTGAACAATTCTTCTTTAGAATGTCTTAAGTTAAATATTTCTGTAGTTGTGTAGTTAGTTCCAAGGAACCGTTTTAAGGAATGGTTTGAATCTGTGCACTTAACATTTATTTTTTTTCTCTCTTAATCAAAATGGTCGCCGAAGTTATTTAGCTAAATATGTTTACAGAAAATGTATAACTAGCGAAACATTTGTTTCTTTACTTGTTTGTGTGAAAATCGGTGTCTCACTCCCTCTCTCTCAAGTCTCTCTTTTTCTCACAACACAAAAATACATACAGACAAAAGTATAAACGCCTGTAGGATCTACAGCTTGCATAACCCATGTACAGACTGTAAACATATGTGATAGTCGATATCGATCCATACAATTAAAAAAAAGTCGACAATAGCTTTATGCATTGTGTATGTGTTTGCGTGTGCGTGTGCGTGCTCGTGTATGTGACTACGTGCAAGATGCGTGCCTGTGCAAAGGTGAAGGTGGTGATTTGTTGGGGGAAATGATGTTAGATACATTAGCTGTGATG
This sequence comes from Sinotaia quadrata, assembly GCA_028829895.1. Taxonomy (NCBI): domain Eukaryota; kingdom Metazoa; phylum Mollusca; class Gastropoda; order Architaenioglossa; family Viviparidae; genus Sinotaia; species Sinotaia quadrata. The sequence continues at coordinate 65,094,093 of CM054180.1, read as the reverse complement.
CTTGACGCACGTGTAGTACTTTAAAAAGGGAAACAACCTGCATTAGAGGACCAGTCGCGCCGCCTAGGGAGTGGCTTACAAAAGAACTATTTTATTGTCATGGGACAAACATCTTTGTGAAAATAACGCACTCTTCATGGAAAATGGTGCACTCCTAGTGACTGTTTCCTGCTCTTCGGCAAAATAATACATTTTTGCATTGAAATAGATAACGTCAAGCTAGTTCCAGGGCACCTAGTTTAGTTAATGTACCAACCCGTTATGAAAGAATGAATAATGGAGAAGGCGAGGCCAATTAGTTCATAACCTAATATCGCTACCTCACAGTCTTTCAAATTGTTTCTCTCTCTCTCTCTCTCTCTCTCTCTCTCTCTCTCTCTCTCTCTCTCTCTCTCTCTCTCACGCGGGGAGAGAAGTAAATGTCAAGAATCAGTTATCTTCTCATTTCGAGGTCAGTTTAGAATGTTTTGTTCTGTTGGGATTGCTGATCTCTTGCAGTGTATCTCTTCAGACAGTGATTGATTCCTAGTAGTCTTTGTTTTGCATATTCTGTTTGCGGTTTTAATGTTTCTGCACTTGAGATGGTATTTTCTGACTAACGATGCTCTCAGTTTCTTATGTATTGCTACTGTCACTTAACTTAGTTCTTTCCTAGAGCACTCTATTTTCTTTGTTTCCATGGTGATATTGGTGGGTTTCTTTGTTTGTAGTTTGGCTGGCATTGTATATTTTTCAATTATTTTTGCTGTGGCGTTTATTAGGCTGTTTCTTTCCGTGATATCTTCTGTGGAGATACATTTTAGTAATTCATTTGCACTATGAATTGCTGTTCTAGGAGCTTTGTTGTTTTGCACCCTTCTTGTTGGGGATCTGCCCATGTATGACTTATTTTAGTCCAAAGAGAGCAAATAGAATAGAATAGAATAGAATAGAATAGAATAGAAGAAGAAGAAGAAATAGGAGGAGGGGTAAAGAATCACCATCATCTGTACACTAAATGGTTTGGTATAAAAACTTCAAAATTCTTATTACCCGACTTTGCATGTTTTCAGTGATCCACCTAGAGATACTCAATGATGGTAACTAATGTTTTCTTGATAATACAGAACGAGTGTTTAAAACGTCAAATCCTAGCAGAGCAAATTCCTTTTTAAAGACAATTTCCCACTTGAAAATAATTACGTATGCTATAAAAAATAAACAAATACATTCTCATAAAGAATTAATTATATGAAATGACGCACATTGTGAGAAATGTTGGAAAAAAAGTTAATTTGAATTTTACTATAAAATCCCCAGAAAGAGTTATGTGAAATGACAGATTTGAAAAGAAAGGAAGAAAATAAAGTTAAATGGAGCCAAATATATATATCATGGTTTCGCGCCAAATTGGCAATGGGTGGTTGATGTCTGTCGTCAGATAAAGACATTGCAAAAATGCTTGGGCGAATTTTTTCATTCATTGGTTTATGACAATCTTTTATATAAAAGTTAGCGGTCTAAACTCTCAAATACTCGTTTGGATCTGGGTGCCAGTTGTTATCAACAATTCAGTGCAGCTGTATTTCTAAGAATCTGTGACTCATCAGTTCTGATATTGGGAAAAAAATTCTTCTTATGCCGAAGCCATGTTTATCAAAGAATGTAGACAATCATTGCCATTTAAGATGCTTTCTGACATGATGAATGTATTTTTAATAGCAAATTAAAAAATTTCAAGGAAACAAGTCCATTTTGTGCACACACAACACACAGAGAGAGAGACAGACAGACAGACCAACAGAGACAGAGAGAAAGAATAAACAAATTGACAAATACTATCTGAATGCCAGAACTTCACTGTGTTCTTAACAGAGACGATTTCTGCTTGGCCAGAACGCATTAACCGTCGAACCCTCAGCTAATTCTCTTTAAAAACAGTTATATAGAAACCGAACTTAGTGGGGGCAGGCAGTAATCCACTCCCCCCTCCGCTGCGGTGACACAGGTTCGATCCTCTTAGGAACGACAAGTGGCGGGAAACATCTTCACCATTGTTGAAACAGTTCAGAAAGTTACTCTCTCCGATAAATTTCTAAATACTTGTTTTGTTGTTACTGTTTAGACACTTATAAGATGTATTCCACCAGTTAGCGCCAGACTAAACAAACCAATAAACCAAGCGTGACATTGGCGAAAAACGAAAATTGTTTCCTCCGCATCCCCGCCTCCGGAAATGACAGTTTCATAAACGGAAACCAACAGAACTTAATTTTAAAAAATCAACAGCAGCAAAAATAGTAAAAAAAAAAAGTACTAAAATAAGAGAAACACTAACTTTTTTCTTACGCACAATAATTTTCTAATTTAAAGTGTTTTTAAGTTTGAAAAGGTCAATTGTATGCCTCATTTTCCGACAAGGATTTGAACTTTGAGACCTCCACTCTAACTGTTAAGACACGTAACGTTTAATGATGACAGCATGGCTAAATTTGCACGCGACAATCCCACACTACCATCCCCAGACCCTATTATACTATATTAGGTTCAATTTCAGCCTGACACCAGGTTCACGAGTACCAAGCGACTCGACTTCTCGTTCGGCCTCCCAGCGATCGCTTGAGAGAAATCGAGGATTGTTTGAATCGGACTGTATGAGGAAAACGACCATTCCGTCTTCACCACACAGCTGTGAATTGTTTCTTTATGCATTCAAATAATTATCTCCCCTGAGAGTAGAAAACTATCCGCGGCATTTAAATTGTAAAAAAAAAAAAAGATGATTTTAATTGTTATGTGTGTGTGTGTGTGTGTGTGTGTGTGTGTGAGAGAGAGATAGAGAGAATACACACATTTTGCGCATGTGTCAATTTGTGTTTGCACGAGTGATAGTAACGAAGAGAATGACGTTTGTTTGTTTGTGGTTAAGACAAAATTAAATAATCCTTTCATATCTGTCATCTCTATCGCAAAATCACCAACTGCAAAAGTTGGGTTTGACTCATCAATCAATCAGTAAGTTGTCAGTCAGTCATTTATTCAGTCAGTTAGTCAGTCAGTCATTTATTCAGTCAGTTAGTCAGTCAGTTAGCCAGTCAGTCAGGGAGTCAGTCAATAGTCAGTCAGTCAACTATTTATATTTTACTGAATTGAAAAGAAGATAAGTAATGTGACTTTATAAACTAATATTATTTAAAATAAAAGAAATAATCTACGTATGGTTTTAAAAGTGTAATTGTACGCATGAATGACTGCTGTACTGCAAGCATGTCACAGGTATAATTATATGCAAACTCGTGACGTTGCTCTACTTTCAAATCGTGCTAGAAGTTTTTGTGATAACTCAAGCATAAATACTGTTCATGCGTACGATTATGATACTAAAGGCATGTCACCAACATTTATGGCACTGTTGTCAAGAAATAATAATAATATACAGTGCTATCGGTAAGGCATAATTTTATAATTTTACTATTGGAAAGACGCGTGCTTATATGGAAGTTTTCTTATCGAATACTCTCATATATACATTAGATGATCAACGGGCATTTGTCGGCAGGAAAATACGGTAAATGTACGGTATAAAAAGTAAAGCGTACATATGTATACCACGTTTGGCTTGTTACAAGTATGCTTGTTCCTATAAAGGCAGTACACTCATCATTTGCATGATGTCTGTGTATTTGGTAGAAGCACATCTATGGTACTAGAGACAATTCATAGGCATGACATGTTTGCATGATTACAGTAAGCACATTACACTCGTGCACACCAGACCCCCCACACGCACACATATACCACACACACACACACACTCATCACACCCCCAGACCCACACACACACTCATCACACACCCAAACACCACATACAGAGACAGATATATCTCACACACACACACACACACACACACACACACACACACACACACACACACACACACACTTATTTCTCTCTTTCTCCTAATATATAAGCTATAGTCATTATAGTCATGATACTGGTTTATATGATAATCTACCCATTTGTGACCAAACTTCTCTATCCGTCTAGGTATTAAAAAAAATATTCAGCATTTTAAGCATTGTTGTTCTCGAGAGTTTAATTTTAAATGCTTTACACACAAGACACATTCTTGCTTATTTTGTTTTTATATTGTCAGGGTCAAGTGTATTTACTTTTACTTGTGCAATCCGGCCTCAGAATATCGCGGTAATTAGAGCGGAAATGAAACACTGTCATCGCAGTAATTAATTAGAGCGGAAGTAAAACACAGAGAGCGTTGTGAGTCAGGGAATTAGTTGTATCTGTGCTAAAGTATTCGGTTAGGACCGTTAGGTAGTTACAAATGTGCTGATGGCGTGCATGTGTGTGTGTGTGTGTGTGTGCGCGCGCATTGCTATTTAAATCAATCTGCCTCAGATGAGTTACTGCAGAAGATGCATATACCTATTGTAGGCCCTCAGTTAATCTAGACTGCACAGAAAGAAATATACTGAGTATTGCACTCAGAGAAATATACTGAGTATTGCACTCAATTCTGGTGGTGATAAGACGTCGAGAATGATTCTGACGAAGAGAACGATGACTGAAAAGTCGTTCAAAATTTACGAGACTCAACGACAACATTTTTGCTTAATTTCATGCTTAATCTCGCTTGAGAAAACTGGAGCTAACATGTATTATGTCTCATTATTGTAAGCAACCTCACAATGATCGCAGTATTGTGTTCTTCCGTCCTTATTCTTTGTAAGAGAATGTATGTCTATGTGTGTAAAAGCGTGAATATGTGTCTGTGTGCTAAAGTGTGAATATATGTCTATGTGTGGTAAAAGTGGTTAGAGTGCATGCGTAAGTACATAATTTAATCACTCGAAAGGATGTGATTTGCAAATTAACAACGAATAAAATACATTCTACTTCTTATTTCCCAGATTTGTGCCTAAGACACGACACATTCGACTCCTTTCACGCTGGGGAGAGTTAATGGCCCCTGATCTGGTTGTAATTATGTTTTCTGTCAGACAAATGTTGTTATTCAGTGCAGCAGTGTTTGTATCTCTTTGTGGTATGATAAATAAAAGCACATGGACTATTTGTGAAGGTGTGTGTGTCTTTGCTGTTTGATAATAAATGCACATGACTGTGACGTTGTGACTCTATCTCTTTGTAGTATGATAATTAATAAATGCACATGACTGTGACGTTGTGACTCTATCTCTTTGTAGTATGATAATTAATAAATGCACATGACTGTCTTTGACGTTGTGACTCTATCTCTTTGTAGTATGATAATTAATAAATGCACATGACTGCGACGTTGTGACTCTATCTCTTTGTAGTATGATAATTAATAAATGCACATGACTGTGACGTTGTGACTCTATCTCTTTGTAGTATGATAATTAATAAATGCACATGACTGTCTTTGACGTTGTGACTCTATCTCTTTGTAGTATGATAATTAATAAATGCACATGACTGTCCTTGACGTTGTTATTGTATCTGTTTGCTCTATGATAATAAATATAAAATGTTTGTGACATTGTGACTGTATTTCCTTGCTGTTTGATATATAATAAATGCACACGACTATCTGTAACGTTGTGACTTTGCTGTTTGATAATAAATGCACACGACTGTCTGTGGACATTGTGACTGTATTTCTTTGCTCTATGATAATAATTATAAACGACAGTCTGTGACATTGTGATTGTATTTCTTTGCTGGTTGATAATATAATAAATGCACATAGTACTGTCTGTGACATTGTGACTGTATTTCTTTGCTCTATGACAATAATTATAAACGACTGTCTGTGACATTGTGATTGTATCTCTTTGCTTTATGGTAATAAATATAAACTACTTTTGTTATATTGTGATTGTATTTCTTTGCTGTATGATAATAAATGAACTGGACTTTCTGTGAGACTGTGACAGTGTGACTGTATCACTTTGCTCTATGATAATAAATAAAAACGACTGTTTGTGACATGTGATTATATCTCTTATAATATCTCTTATGATAATAAATATAAACAACTGTTTTGTGACTGTATCTCTTTGTCTATGATAATAAGTAATAGCGACTGTTTGTGATGTTGTGATTGTATCTCTTTATTGTATGATGATAATAAATATAAAAGACTGTCTGTGACAATGTGACTATCTCTTTCCTCTATGATAAGAAATTATATGACTGTGACATTGTGACTGTGTCTCTTTGTTCTATGATAATAAATATAAACAACTGTTTGTGATGTTGTGATTGTATCTCTTGTTATATGATAATAAATATAAATAACTGACCACATACCTTTGGCAGTAATATATACAGAGGATGATTTTCTTCTGCCTTGATAACCGGCGAATAGGTTAGGAGTATGATTATACTTTTGGAAGCCAAAATACATGTTGCCTCAATGGTCAACTGCATTCGACTAATAATTAATTTACAGGTGAATCTCTGGTACATTTGTTCGTGCGGCTGAGCATTTCTTTGATTGGTTAATTTAGTAAGTTGTCTGGAACATCCAGGTATGTTTCCAGCCCGAGGATAAGGATCAGCCTTTCTAGAAGATAGGTTTACGTTTAGTCTATTTTTAGAGGCGGGGTGGGTGTGGACTAAATAAGCCAATATGTGACAGCAAGTAGCATCTTACTCTAATATTTATTATAAAATTATTAAAGAGTTTTGAAAACGTGACGTTTTAAGCATTGTGTGGTGATGCCTAGGCTGGTTATGGTTATTAATACTATGTTCTATTATTTAATAATTCATAACTAGATAAATTACAAGTGGATGGCAATTTTAATTTGTTAAATCCCAATAGGTCGACCCTTCTCCCCTTTCACTTGGCGGATTCACAGGTGTTTTCAGAACTCTATTAGTATTATCATCTTCACATACATATAACTACGTTCTACTGACACAAATATCATTTCTCGCAGGTGGAACTTCTTAAAGGTGTAATTTGATCCGTCTTTAATTTATATGAACTAGCCCAACTCCACTATTAATCCAGACATAAATTACATAATATGTGCAAGAAGAAGTGATAGAAATTAACAATAGATTTCTTAAATCAACAATCATGAAGGAAACATTTACGAATGGATACAGTTAATAAAATAATCTCACTGACTACCAAGAGAAAATGTTCAAGTACTGTCCCAGTACATATTGTGTCTTTGCTATGACAGTAAAGGAATTAAAGTAACAGTAAGGTCCCTAACTGTACAATAGATTATAATGATCACCAGAGAATCAGAGTGAAAAGATTGTAAGAAATAGAGAAGGTTCATTTAACCTGGACATTTCCAGTCTGTAGTGACGTCACTCGCTTGGCAGCAACCTCTAGTCCTGATTAGCACTGGTTTTAAAATGCATCAGCAGGCGTGACAAACCCAACCTGCTCTGGTTCAACTCTGAAAGGCTTATTAAAGGTGCAACAAGGCTTCTACTCGGTGAGGTTGAAGCTGCTAAATACTAATTACTAACTAGCATACCTCTTACCATATTCCAGGGGGAACCATCCTCCCATTCACAACACCTTCTCTACTTTGTTTCTTGGCTCTAACCCCCGCCTCCCGACAGGCTGCTGTTCACCACACTGGGGGCGGGGGAGGGGTGATGACGTGATAAGACAACACTACGCAGACAAACACACACAGCAGTACTCTGACGTCACAAAATACAGTCTGAGACAGTTAATGTGAGACGATAAAATAGTCACTAGATTCAAACAAGGAATCAGACTATGGCAAGATCTTAAATAAAGAATAATGATTTAATAAAAATTAAGAAAGGAACCATTGATAAAATACAAGGTGTAACAAAACTAAACATTTCTCTAGCAAAAATCAAGTCATAAGATCATCAAAACAATATGCATTCCAAAGTCATTCACTTATATTTCAATGCAAAAAGTACCATATAAAGGCGTGGAAATAGTATATAAAGTCGTGGACTAGTACATAAAGTCTTGCACTGGTACATAAAGTCGTGGACTGGTACATAAAGTCTTGCACTGGTATATAAAGTCGTGGACTGGTACATAAAGTCGTGGACTGGTACATAAAGTCTTGCACTGGTACACAAAGACGTGGACTAATAGTTACTTAAAGGCGTCTATTTATTTGTTTTCTATCCCCTCATACTGGCAATCTCCATTATGTCTTGTAGAATTTGCTAACATTTTTAATAACTATATTTGCAACCATGTCAATTCAGGCAAACAGCTGTGTACTCGTCAGCTTTCTTTGTGCAGGAATTATGTGCTGTTATTATACAACATATACACTTTTAATAATAATAACAGGTAATTACAATATCAGATTTTTGCTTATTATTTAATTTACATATATACACCTAAGTAGCTATGTCCACAGGCCTCAGGCTAAATCTCTTGAGTCTCAACACTGTGCTGATTGGTTAAATTACTTGACTTATTTCACAGTGAAACAGAACAATATGGTGAATCTCTTTGAGTCTCAACACTTTACTGATTGGTTGAATTGCATATGACACAGTTCACAGAGCAAACCAATGTAAGTTGGAGTGTACTTAGTGTACAGCGGCTGTTTGGCGGGAGTAGCTCTTCCTAGAAGTACACGGAAGTACTTTATACATTAGATTACATAGAAATGTTAAATCCTGCTTCTCCCAAATCTGGTTCAAGGCCACAAGTATCTACTAACGTACTATACGCACACTGACTTTCATTTTACTTAGCATAGTCCTAGACTAAACTGCTCACTTCCTCATTCTCAGTCAGCGATCCAGACGGGGAGGGGAGGGGAGAAGGTAGTGAATTTTTGTACCTGAAGAGTATAGAATATACTCGCACATCTCTACTCATTTAAGAGCTGATTGCGCTTCGCCTGACTAGCAATAACTAGTTCATTACCAATACAGACTAAGTGTATTTCTATCGTGTCGACTGTGAACACTGTTTTTGTCTTTTGTATTGAATTTCTAACGCGGCCATGTTCTCGGTTAACCCTTTTGTTAATTATTATTAATGTCACCATTTCATTCATCAAACTCTCTCTTCATCCTATCAACCGTCTACACCTGTCTAGGTATAGGCGGGTGTGAATGGGACCATTTACCTGTCTATCAATCTACCAAGTGTGCAACTAGTCACGTTAGTTTGTAGTTTTTCCGTACCTAAGCTAGAGTGGTAGAGGGGTGGGGTGAGGAAAGTGAATGTGGCATCATACGTCATGTAAAATGACATTCACTCATCCAGTCATCACACTTAGAATGTTTATTCTGGTCTTTATTTCTTCTGTAATTTGCATGCTGGTTAAATATTACTGTTAGCTTTTGATCAGAGAAATGATAAGACTTTTGCTGTTCTTTAACTCAAGAACGGCTTGTAACTAAAGGACGGTTATAAAGGAATAACTCCTCCATCCAATTCTAAACCCAAATAATTTATTAAGCCTAATGTCTCATGGTCAGAAATCTGTTTTGGTTGAACAGTCTTCATGTGATCATGACAATTGCATAGCATGACAGCAGACACGTCAGTACATGCATGTAACATCATATGTTCACTAAAAAACAAACAAACAAACAACCACTGATCGGTTGTGTATGTGTTGTGAATACACAAATGAGAGGAACATATGTAAACCCATGCACGTCAACATTTCGCCTGGCAGTTTACACAGTAAAGTTAAAGTTTACAGGAAAGCAACACTGGTGTTTAGCCCGGCCACCATCACACTGCAGCAGGGTAAACGCTACTTGAATATTCACGAGCACGAGGGTTATTTTTCAGGGTTATTTTTCAGACCCACTTCTCGCCCGAGACAGTCATTCAGTGCCGCGTGATGTCTCCTTCAAAGAAATGAGTCTTGCTGTTCGACTACACCTGTGACGTCTGAGAGCTAGATTTGTTTCTGCCCCCCCCCCCCAGAACAATGGGAGTTGCGATGTGCATACTTCAGTTAGTAGTAGCCTCGCGTTCTAGTGGCCGGAGGTTCGATCCCAGGTATAACAAACAACGGTTTTCCTGAACCACGGCGTCTGGTGATTCTAAAGCGGGTTTACACGTCGGTGATAGGCTGCACACGCTAATGATCGTTGGGAAGTTAAAAATCGGAAAGGGAAGACCGCTGCCAGCTGCCCGAGGTGCACTTGTAAGATTCCCCCCCACCCCCTATCCTCCGTGCTCAAACCTTCACTCTCACCATAGGCCTGCTATATCTTCCTCTCTCTTCAGGAACATAAATCTCTCCCAAGGCGATTGGCCCGTTCGCGTAATCAATCGAAAGCTGGAGCGGACTTTTTAACAGAGAAACCAGTAATGCTGGCACAATGCCCATTTCAGGAGGAACTCGGGCCTCTGATCCGGTTTACTTAAAAAGCAGGAAGGACCTTATACTGTGCTATTAGTGAGGAAAGTAGGACCACATACTGAGTTAGGCAATAAAGCAGAAACTAAAGAAAAGTAAAAATGAAGCAGTATTCAAGACGTCCGTGCCGCTATGCTATACCACCTCTCGTAATGTAAATGGAAGTAGTCGACCGATGAAAAAAAACATTCGTTGACATGGTTACGGTCACGGTCCTTTATAGTAGTTTTGTCACATTCATCGTGCCCTGAAGATATTGGTTGACTCGAAAACGTCTCTAGCAGTAAATACTGTCTTTATTTGCAGCATTTTAAAGTGAAAAGAGAGAGGAAGAAAATGATGAAGATGATCCTGAAGTAGATGATTCTAATGAAGAAAAGCAAGAGGAAAAACGCAATATTGCTGACCACACAATAACGTGGTCAGAAGACGAAGAAGACGGGTCCAGCAAGAGGAAAAACGTAATATTGTTGACCACACAATAACGTGTTCAGAAGACGAAGAAGACGGGTCCAGCAAGAGGAAAAACGCAATATTGCTGACCACACATAACGTGGTCAGAAGACGAAGAAGACGGGTCCAGCAAGAGGAAAAACGTAATATTGTTGACCACACAATAACGTGTTCAGAAGACGAAGAAGACGGGTCCAGCAAGAGGAAAAACGCAATATTGCTGACCACACATAACGTGGTCAGAAGACGAAGAAGACGGGTCCAGCAAGAGGAAAAACGCAACATTGCTGACCACACAATAACGTGGTCAGAAGACGAAGAAGACGGGTCCGGCAAGAGGAAAAACGCAACATTGCTGACCACACAATAACGTGGTCAGAAGACGAAGAAGACGGGTCCGGCAAGAGGAAAAACGCAACATTGCTGACCACACAATAACGTGGTCAGAAGACGAAGAAGACGGGTCCACAAAGAGAAGCATACTAACACCTAACGACTTCGAAATGAAATCAGACAACAAAGTGCTCAATAAAACTTTCTCGGAACTAATCTGGGCTCTTTTTCACACCGTTAAAAGTGCAGAACAATATGAAGAACTACATAATCGAGCTAATGACACTATTCAAGGCTCTCCAAAATCACCCCTCAACCTCAAGCAAACTACCATTAAAAAATAGCGAAACCCAAACTACCATCAAATGGAAAATACCACCACAAACTAAAGCCAACTCCACACAAAATCAAAAATGAAAAAAGACAGACTTTTCCCTAAACATCAACAACGATGACAGAATTAAAAAAAAGGCCAGACTGAGAAAAAAATGTTCAGAAACGACTACAACAAAAAAAAAAAAAAGAAGACAACAACAAGACTGTAAGGATATGCCGGATGAAATCAGGGCCGCCCTCGATGAGTACGCAAGGGTGCTTGAGGCCCCACTACTTTCACTCATGCCAGAGATACCACAAAACAGGATGAAAAAAAAAAAACGATGGCGCCCACCACAGCACGTACGAAAACAACAACAGCTACAACAACAACGGCCTCAACAACAACGCCGAAGAAACCATCTCCACCACCAACAATAACAATTGCAGTTTAGAGAGCAGCAACATCGGGAATGGGGATATTTTAATCATACCACTGCGGACATGACCCAACTGCCGCTGGACCATTTATACTCACTGTCTGCGAACATCCTTGTGCATCCCAACGGACACCAGAGACAGCCACAAAATCAGCAACCACGACGACAACACACCAGTGAGGAGGTGAGGGGGTTGAACATCCCGGGCCTAAGTACACGCTAGGCACAGACTTGGTGTGCTCCTAGCCTGGGCTCTGTAAGACACCCCCTTTCCACCTATCCCCACTCCAACATTGGGAACAACTCCAACAACCACCACCACGACTTTGGTTCACTGAATGCCAGGCTAAAGTCCGCCTTTGCCAACCAGATGTGCGCCACGGACATACAAACAACCACCCTACATCCTACAAAATTCTGTTTACGACGTTGACTTATCGACTAGGACTCTCTCCCTCCCCACCTCATTTTTCTCAGCGCGAAATCGGCGGAAGACCCCCCTCCGCCTCCAAATCATCATCATGCTTAAGTGATTTCGTCTACCACCGACCTATTGGTGATATGCCTGTATTCGGCAACACTGTGAGTTACAGTTAGAGTCAGGGTTAGGGTTAGTTGTTTATACTTACAAATAAAGAATATATAAATTAACCAGAAATATCGTTTCGGCGCCATGCTTTGTTAGAATGGGTTTATTGGTTCTAAGTTTGGTGCACATGTGACTGGTTAGAAAATGAACCTACTATTAATCTTATCTGGTGCCAGCTTTGATTGGTCAGAAGAAATGGGTCTATTGTTAGTCTTCTTTGATTGGCGATTAAAAAAAACACAACGCTATTATTACAATCAGTTTGATTCGATAAAACACAACGCTATTATTACAATCACTTTGATTGGCGATAAAACACAACGCTATTATTACAATCAGTCGGTCCCGCGCTTCATGCTATCGTACTGATCAACTGTCGAGAAAGATCAGACAGAACAAGAAAAGCTCCTGATTAAGGTTTCGCCAAATTGCCCTTCATGCACTTCTGTCGGCATGCTGACTTGTTACGTCTTAAAGTAAATCAAACTACCTGTACATTAACATAGTGTTCTAGAAAATTGCTAAATTATTCATACACACAAAAAAGAAGAAAAGAGAACGATTCGCGACCTGCGGTAATTAAAGAATTGCACGTAACAACATGTGATGTTCTGACGTCAGAGCAGTTAAATCAGCTCGAGGGCATTACATTAACACAAACCAATTTTCACAACAGGCTTGCTGTGAATTCTAAAGCGCTTGTTTGCACTGTAATAGTTGATTTTCTTTTAAATTTACATAATGCACACAAACACAGACACAGACACACACAATACATACGTATGCACACTTACGCACATACGAAGTACATATATGTGCACACACACACACACACACACACACACACACACACACACACACACACACACACACACTCACACACACATACGCACACTCACACAAACACACATCGCAACTCGCACCATGCTAGCGCGCACCCCGAAATAAATGGGTAAATTAGTACTATCTTGTTCCGCTCTGTCGTGTGACTTCAATTTTTGCTTGTGGTGTTCACGTGATATACTAGTTTGGTGTAGCATTGGTTTTGAATCTTCTTTGCATTGATGCCTAGTTGGGGGGGGGGGGGATAGTGGGTGAGCCACAAGTAATTGATAGAAAGGCATAGGAGGAAGATATTTCCACTCTAGACGTGTGGCTAGCCTGTAAGTTGGAGATTTTTGATATCGTTATTTAGAATAATAATTAATGAATCTCATATCTTAAAATCCTTACTCACTGGGGCGCCTGGCATCTCTAGTCATTACCTCCAGTTATAGGCTTGCAGTATTACTGGCTTAAAGGAAAATCACTTAATATTAACCAACGCAACAATTAAACGTTATACACAATTCACCCTTCTGCCAGGTCTTATATAGAGTCAACACATATGTCAATATTTCCATATAGTTGTGTGACAGGCACGCCACTTTGTTAATGAAAAGTGATGATTATTATTAATTAATCTTTCGTAACTAACTGCAAGTGAGGAGAATATTAATTTTTTTATTAATGATCCTCCAAAAGAGACACCACTCGTCTATCACTTGGCGGATATGCGGGCGCTGTAAACGTTTTCTCTCTTCCACAACATAAAACAACGGTCGCATAACATTTCCGTGAGAGGAAAACTTCTTACTAAAGGGGAAGACAAATCCGACTTTAATCTATATTTAGCGAGCCCCCATCCACCTACTTTCTTCTCCAACATAAGATTATCAATATCCATAAGAAGGTCACTACTTTTAACAATAAATTTATTAAATGAACAATCAAATATGCATATGACAATTACAATGAAATAGACTACTTGGCATCAGTATCCCATGATCACCACGTTCAGATAATTTTATGTTACACAGTCTCTATATATAAAAAAATAAAATTACAGTTCAACAATAGAATCAATACAAATCGGAGGCTAGTCCTATTAGAGAATAGAAATGGAGTTATCAGAGATGAATAATAATAGTTTATGTAGCCTGATTCAGCACAGTCTTAACAGTCTTTTGCGCACTTTGCAAAATACCAAAATGCTATAAATTCTCAGTTTTAATATTTTCTGCTCCACATGTATCACTCGCATGTGGAAAGCACTGTTCTGCTGCTTGGAGATAACCTGGGCACTTCTTCTCACCTTGTCGACTCCTTCAAACAGAATAATAACTGTCGCGATGTCTCACAATTTCTCTACACTAGAAATTGTTGGGCAGTTAACAAATCTTGCCACCAGACATCAGTAGAGTGCAGTGTTTCTTACCTTACACCCCATTCCCACCTTTATTAGGGTCGGTCGTAGCGGTTTACAACAGTAAACTAGGAGGAGGTTCATATAGCACATGAAAATGTGCAACTGGAAACTTGATAGCTGAACTCGAAACTTGAAGCTCAAAACTCAAACTCAAAAGGCCACTTGCTCACATCAAACTGACTGCCCTTCAAAGCTGGACTTCTCCTTTCTCATCCAAATTCAAAATGATCAGAGAACAGAATTTTCTACATCAAGTACATTCTTTAATCTCAGCCCATTGGTTGGTCTCACTCTCATAAATCATGATCATTGGATAATAGAAAACTACTCACTAAGTTTGCATTACATCAGCAATTTAGAATATTCTTGCCTCGAGCTATTTACTTCAACTCAGACACTTTCAAAAATATACTAAAAGGAGTGCCCAAGGGTTACTCTGACAATACAGCAATTTATATAACAATTAAATTTTAGAATTGGGAGAGGCAAATTTACTCTGTCACAAGTTGAAAAGGTAATTTATTATTATAAACTCAAAAATTTCACGTCTACTCTTCACAGTTCTCTTAGATGTGAATAAGAAAACTCATAACTCTAAAAAAATAAGTGTCTATCATCTTCAAGTTTTCACAATTATATTTAAAAAAATGGCGCTTACAAACGTGCACTTACAAAGTGCATTGAACGACAAAGAAGAAAAATTCATTAACAAAATTGGTGCTAATGCCCGCCAATGAAAAATTCATTAACAAAATTGGTGCTAATGCCCACCAATGTATCTCTGCAGAAGAATACATACATACATACATACATATATAAAATAGAGTTAGGAATAAAAGAATATCAAAAATAATAAACATTCTAAATAATAATAAATTCCTAATTCCACTCGCACACAATGTATACTTTCTAGATACCGGAGACCAACGGTTCGATCCCACGATTCACTGAGTCCTCGGCTTCTTTCTGCAGGGAGTGACTAAGAATCATTAGCGGTAAAATTGCCACAGGGCTTTCATTCCCCGTTCCTTTTATGTCACACAACAGAACATAATTAATCTTATGTGGTAAACTAGCGTCCGGTTTGTCACTCCCTTCCTGGTGGTGTCCCATCCTTCTGAATAATCCCCGTCAGTGACTTCCGTGAACAGCTTAACATTAATGCTTTGATGGCAGGATTAATGCTGCAAATATAACAATGACAGGGCTGACTGCATGATTAGTTAAGATTTGTTTACTCTGTCCTAACGATCAACAAATAATTAGACACACTACTACTAATAATAATACAAGAAGAAAATGTAAAAGAAAAAACAAAATTATAGAAAAATTGATTGTAATTCGCCCTAAGATATTTTTATCCTTACAATGACCATTACTATTGAAAAAAACTGCATTATTAAAATTATAATAATTGCTTAAGGATATAACAGTGCCTGCTTTGTTAATGAGATGACCATTTCTACATACTATTTAAGTATTCGAATTATTTTCATGATGGCCATTATCATAGAATATAAATTTGACAGCATTAATAAATATTATGACCAATACCAGAGGCATTTCAGATTTGTTTACCCCAATATTTGTGATAGCCTTTGCTACAGGCATACACAAATTATACTACGGACATAAAGTCATTATTAAACAGATTTTTTTACCCCAATATTTGTCATAGCCATTGCTACAGGCATAAAATTTATACTATAGACATAAAGTCAATATTAAATACATTTGTAATTATCCGCAGCATGTTTATTACTTGAACTTAACTGCCACAGTTTTTGTTTATCAGAATTTTTTTATATATGTCCCTATATACCCTGTACGTTCTAAGTGCATTATTTTAAAGACACCATTTTATAGTTATGCTACATAATAAGCAATATTTGACTCGTGACGCTTCAGTGGGCAATTAATAATTACCTGCATGGGCAATTAATTATTACCTGCTTGGGCAATTAAAATTGATTTGATCTTTTTGTACACCTTTTACTAGAGACGTTAAAAATCCTGCAGTTTGTTTGTTCTTTAAAGAGGGTCATGAAACAAATTTGAAATACGATTCATTGAACGATTTTTTTTGCCATCTGTGCAACGATAATTATTTCCTTTCGTTTTAAATTTTAATGTTTTATTTTTCACGTTTTAAAATGCCAAGAAAGCATCTTGGAATTAAACTGTAAAAAAAACCAATCCATCCACCCCCAAAACCCAAAACAGTTTAAGACATTTCAAGGTTGTTCTATTATGCTTTCGTTATTAGGGCATCTTCAAATTCTTCCAAAGGAAAAGGGGATGTTTCAATTATATCAAATGAAATAAAATGGTTTAGGCTGGATCAATTGATATTAAAATGGTCTGGGCTTTTTCAATACGCTCTATTTTATTACTCTAATGTACACTTTCATTGATGAGACTGATGACACACTGTATTATAATCATTTAGTGCACACTTATTTAATGAGACAAAGACTTAAAGATACAATAGGAAAACTGGAGCACAATCATTGATGAGACTGATGACGCACTGTATTATAGCCAGACTGACGACACAACTGTTGCAACCATACTGAATCGCTATTAGACACGACGCAAGAGTATCATAACCATGGTGACACACTATCAGACAGTCGACACAAGCACATTATAAGCATGGTGCCATATTCTGACAGAAGACACAACTGTGTTAATGAATACGCAGAATCAGCCCGCTTTCTTCCAATAGGTCTCAAATCGATTTCTTCGTTGCGTTGAATTCGAAAATGTTGGGTGGGGTCGGTGGGTTGTGTGTGAATATATGTATGTGCGTACGTGTGTGAATTATATATATCGCGTGTATATTGTCCTTTGCGTGCGTGTGTATTGATGTGTGACAGAATGAGGAAACGTAAGTATGCGTATTCGTATGTGTGTCTGTAAATGTGTGTGGGCGTGAATGATCGTTCTTTTGTGGGAGGGGGTGTCTGTGTGTGAGCACATTTAAGAGTGTATGCGCAAGTGTGCATATGCATGTACTAGTGCATTTGTGTGTCCCTGTCCTAGCGTATGATTGTGCGCATACGCA
Organism: Sinotaia quadrata; assembly: GCA_028829895.1. Taxonomy (NCBI): domain Eukaryota; kingdom Metazoa; phylum Mollusca; class Gastropoda; order Architaenioglossa; family Viviparidae; genus Sinotaia; species Sinotaia quadrata. Next base: position 65,076,304 of record CM054180.1, on the reverse strand, counting down.
TGTGTGTCTGTGAAAGTGAATCGACATGTGTGCGTGTGTGGATATGTTGCTTCAGAATGCGTGTATGTCTATGAATCCGTATGTGTGTGTGTGTGTGTGTGTGTGTGTGTGTGTGTGCGTGTGTGCGTATGTGTTTAGTGGTTTGCAAGCTATGGTTATGATGGAAGTGGTGAAGATGACGATGTTGGTGTAGTCGTAATGTATTCCTGAGGTTTAGCAGCGCGATTGTTGCTGGAATGCTAGTCATTAGTTGGCGGAAATTAAGCTCAACTTGAGTCCCAGGAGCAATTTGATTCATCAGAAATGCTTTTGGGCACTCTGCCAACGTCGCCAAGAAACGGTTTCCGCTCCACTTCAATCAGAGTTACGGCTCGCGGTAATCTCGGTTTAAAAACTGGCGAATGCGTCGAGGAAAAAGTGTAGGCCCGGTCAATTTACACTGGAGTCGCGACCCCTACCATGCATATACCTACAGTCCTACACGAATAGCTTACAGAACAGTCAGTTGTTTGTTTCAAACGCACTGACAAGACTTTAGTGAGTAGACTCACGAAAGGTTCAAGGTGAAAACTCAGTCTATATGTCCTCGCTCAAAAGCGGTTCTGCTAGAAGAGAAAAATAAATAAACTGTATACATAAAGCATCATAAGTCAGTTCAGTATAATTAAAATGAACTAATACATCAACGAATAATAAGGTACAGAGGTGAGGTGCAATGTAAGCCTTCAATCCATGTCTCCTTTGCCTTTTTTATGCTTTTCTTGATACTCTGATTAATTTACCTGTATTGTTGTGCTCCTACTTCTGATTAATTTTCTTCTTCTTTAGCTCTCGACGCTTGTCGCACAGATAATTTTTTTTTTCTTTTGGGGTGTGGGTGGGGGTGTTTTGGTGTTGATGATGCATGATTGAATTATATATTTTATTTTAGAAATATTTTAGAAATCATTACAATTATGAGGTTATTATTTGTTTTCATGATTATTTTTTTCCCCGTTCTTGTTTGTGACTGACGTGGGTTTTGTTAAAGAAACAAACTACATATGTATATGACACATACTTACACATCATACATTATATCGTGCTTAACTTATAATAAATAACGAATAAACACTGATAAGATCTGTAGCTCTCTTAATAAAGCCGGAAACCGAAAGGAACACAATGTTGTAATAAAATACAAAATACATTGTTAATAACGAATAAACATTGATAAGATCTGTAGCTCTCTTAATAAAGCTGAAAACCGAAAGGAACACAATGTTGTAATAAAATACAAAATACATTGCTAATAACGAATGAATGTACAATGACAAGAATAATGACCTGTAAAAAACATAAACAAAAAAATCTGAAACAAAAGAAAAACAAACTGCCGCTAAAATCAATGAAACTTATCAGTGAGTTAAAACTCTTTCGTACCCCACCCACACCTCCTTCACATACGTGCACAAAGTCAAGTTTGCAGATGAGAATTTTCAGCCCTGGAAAGTAACAAGGAGTGGTGGATATGTAGGTAAACTTAACAGCAAAACTAACAATTTTAGAAAAAAAACGTGTAGGTACATTTTTTTTGGGGGGATGGGGGTTGTTTTGCTGGGCATGATGGAATTATACATTTTATTTTAGAAATATTTTATAAATCATTAAAATTTAAGCAGTTATTATTTGTTTTCATGATTATTTTTTTCCCGTTCTTATTTGTGACTGACGTGGGTTTTGTTAAAAAAACCCAACCAAACTACATATATATATATATGATACATACTTACACATAATACATATAAACAGTTACATTCTTTATGTATTTATAAACTTTTATAGCGGGCAACTTGTCTGAAGTTCGTGTTCTGAACGAATATTACTTTCTCAATGTTTCAGTACATATATGAGTAAATGAATGTTCCCCATGGAGTTGAATATCATAATATATATTTCTTGTTTGGAGAGCCATGCATTATTTGAAAGAAGCGATTTTCCTTATATTTATTCCTTTCTTTATGTCATCGTGTTTCATGTACAAACTTATTTTTCGTGACTTTATTCCTTTGTCATCGTATTTTACATACAAACTTGTTTTTCGTGACTTTATTTTTTTGTCATTGTGTTTTACATACAAACTTGTTTTCGTGACTTTATTTTTTTTATCTGTCATCGTGTTTTACATACAAACTTGGTTTTGTTGACTTTATTCTTTTGTTATCGTGTTTTAAATACAAACTTATTTTTCGTGAGTCGTGACTTTATTTTGTTTTTGTTTGTCATCGTGTTTTACATATAAACTTGTTTTTGTTGACTTTATTCCTTTGTCATCATGTTTTACATATAGACTTGTTTTTCGTGACTATATATTTTTGTTTGTCATCGTGTTTTACATATAAACTTTTTTGTTGACTTTATTCCTTTGTTTGTCAACGCGTTTTACATATAAACTTGTTTTTGTTGACTTTATTCCTTTGTTTGTCAACGCGTTTTACATATAAACTTGTTTTTGTTGACTTTATTCCTTTGTTTGTCAACGCGTTTTACATATAAACTTGTTTTTGTTGACTTTATTCCTTTGTTTGTCAACGCGTTTTACATATAAACTTGTTTTTGTTGACTTTATTCCTTTGTTTGACATCGTGTTTCACGTACAAATGTGTTTTTCTCGACTGCATTTCTTTGTTCCTCGATCGCGTTATGTAATGTATGCAAGGATTTTCTTTCTTACCAGTTGTAGCACACAATTCTACTATTATAACTACAGGCAAAAATCATAAAAATAAACTTAACGAGCACAACAAAAACGAATTTAACAACAGACGGATTACGACAAAAATACACCGAAAAATGAAAAAAATAAACAAACAGAATATTTGTATTTTGATGATAATTTTTTATTTAGTCGGAATGCAATTTCCGTATGCATCACTCACGCCCAAGTTCAGAGTGGATGCACATCGTACGCAGGCACACACACACACACACACACACACACACACACACACACACACACACACACACACACACACAGAGGAAAACATTGTGAGGTATAAAAATAGTTATTCCACTTTGGATATCAACTTTGCGATAAAAGACGTTAAAGTACAAGCTCGTAGCAATATTTACACTTGATTACTAATGCCATTTTAAGTGACGTTACAGTAGTTACATTAGACATTCTATCTGATGCCAAGTGTATTAATTTTAATGATAAAAATAAATGTTTGATATCAGACATATATATGTATATTTTGAAGCAGAGACAAGCATATTAATATCAATGAATTATCACGTTGCGTATTCTTCATACTGGTTGTTTGTCGTTATACATACTGACATATATTCTAACAGTCACTTGATATTATAATTATCTTTATAACTGTACTGCATGCGTATATCGTCAGTTGTATCTAAGGTCGTTCACGTCAGAATTCAAACGTATGGTGACAGGCAAATCAGTGGATCTTATTTTGAGTCCAACGTAATACGCGCTGTTTGTAGCTAATGTTATATTACATACGATTTATATACTTCTAATGTCACTAGCAAGTTATGTCAAACAATCGCTACCACTCGCAACTGACGTCATGCATGAGTCACACATCTTTTACATCCTGGTCATTTTGGAAATATTGGCATCATTTATATACATGTGATAGTGCACACAGTACAGTCACACAGGCTGTCCTCAACAAACTGTACATCAGAACCGTCACTAAGTGTACCTTTTAGTTTCATTGCACAATCAATAATAAAGACACGTAAAACACCAGCCACGTGTAAAGCCGCATTATCAATGACATTTTAAATCACAATAGAAATAAATTACAGTCAACCATTCTGAAGTAATCATTCACTGATACACAGGCACCCCAACCCCATACACCAGGACACGAAATGTTTACCCTTGCAAATGTGACATTTATAGCATTAAAATAATTACTTTAGTATAACAGCACCTTATTAAATAATACAAGTACATGTGTTTCGTCAGTTCACATGTGTTTAAAGCATAACAAAAATCTTGAAGGATAAAAGTAAAATGTACAATTAAATGTATTCATTACTGCCAGTTTCATTCACACTGAAATTTAATTAAAAAAATATCCCCCCACCCTCTGACTCACGTACTGAGTGACAAGAAAGGAAGGTGATCTCAGAAACAGAAAACAAGGTCCACTGTCAACATTCGTTGAACTTGGCACGTAATCATCAAAAGACGAGGGGTGACCCTCGCGGCACAACCAGGACTTTCCTCATTCGTCTCACTGACGTCACACACTAGATAGTGCGGCCAAGGCATTGTACTGTTCAGCACCCTGTCGCGGAAGAGATATTCCAGATGAATGGTCTCCTGCCTTGGAGAACGAAACTGGAAAAGTCAGTAACCACTGACAGCGAGAATTGTTGTGGTGGTGTCGTTAACGCTAATGTCAACAGCTACTCGTTCAGTGTGCTCATACTTGTAGTTGTAAGCATAAACTTGAACCGAGCACAAAGTAAAATTAACGATTTCCCCCGAAAGTCTTTATAAGAAAAATATTGAATGGTTCTCTCTAGAACACATCACTGTCCATAATGGCCACATTTTTGTCTTTTAGTGTGAGTGTCAGTGACAGGCGATCTGTCCATGTGACTGAGCCGTGCCGGTCAGACTGTATGTCAATGGTGCTGATACTTGAGGTGGTGTGGTCTTGTGGAAAGAACTGGTAGGCTTGTTGTCACCGTGTTCAACGTTTCTGTCGTGGAGCGGGAGGAATTGGATCTGTAGGTGTTCGACAAAGAGCAGCCGCTGAGACGGGGTGAGAATTTCGAACAGGTTCCCCAGCGCATTGCGCCGCCGTCGAGCCATGGCGCAGGACCAGGTCCCGACCTCACCCAGAGTGACCGAGACTGAACGGTTGAATCTGGACGTCTCAGACAGAGGTGGGACGAGGGTGTTGTCGAAGCAGGCGGACTGTACTTTTCGGCGTACACAAATTGTATCTGTGTCGTCTGCCACACTGCAGAGTTCGTCAATAACGTCAGTCGAAAGACCCAACTTGTCTAGCATCTCGGGTTCGATTCCTTCGAAGATGTTCCACATGCCATTACGGCGTTGCTCGTGGCACCCTTTACCCTCAGCGTTTCTCATGTTGTTCGGGGTGTGTGTTTCGCCCATTTGGTACAATGTACGCAGTAAAGAATGAAAGTACAGATGATCTTTTCTACAAACACTCGGGACGATTCTTTTAGTTCTAAGCCAACAGTCGCTTTTGTTGGAATTCTTGGCTTTTAGATTTAGCAATGTACTCCTGTTACTTTTGTCGTAAGAGTTGTGAGCGCCTAGCAGCCGCGAGTGTATTTATATAGGCCAACCTTCCTTCGGTCGATCCTAGAAGCGAATCGAAGCTCGCGCGCACACTCTGACGTGGCACGGACACGTGTATGGTTTGGGTCAAAATTCACTTTTAAAACGACCTAGAGTTTCTTATCATTAATTAGAAATATAAATAAGTAGCTTAAACGTACATTAAAATAAAGGCAAGTAATATTATAAATACGTTGGTTTTTTTATTTGCACTTTTTGACACTGTAGACTGTCTATAAATGTGGATTATATACGTCTATGTGTTTAGTGACTGTCTATAGTTAAATTAACATATTTTAGTTTTGAATAACAGCTGTATATATTTCTGATAAAAAATTGTCATTAACTATCCAATTTAGCAAATAAAATTAGTTTTTTCTTCTCAAATTTCAAGTTTAGCAAATAAAAGCAAATAAAATTAAAATATGAGAAGGAAAAACTAAAAGAATGTTTGTTCTGAAATAACGGGGATTTAAACAAAAATTTGAAAGAATATTTGTGCTACAATAAATTCTGATTTTTTTCCTATTCTTTTTACATAAGAGATCCTAAAATTTGTTTGCTTTCTTATTTAACAATTAGTTCTTACAAATTAATATTCGACTAGTTAATTATCCTCTCCTGCAGGGGTTCTTAACCTGGGGTCCGTTGATAGGCTTCAAGGAGTTCGTGAAAGTCAAATAAAATTTTAACACTTATACCCACTTATGTGCACTTTTCTAGGGAGGGGGTCCATAGCTTTCATCAGGTGTCCAAAGGGGTCCCTGACTAAAAAAAAAAGCTTAAGAACCATTGTTCTACTGTTTTTTTGCTGCCTACTCGGGAATGAAGTAAGCCGAAAAAACAGTAAGATATAAAATATCAACCCACGTTGTCATGCCAACACTTTGATAGCGAAACAGGCAATGGCGTCGAAAGAAGGGCTTCTGTTATTATCATTCTCAAGAATCAAAGCTATAGTCTCCAGAATAGTTTTATTCTTTGCTGATTACATTCCACAAGCCAGTAGTTTGCAGATTGACAGATAATGAAATTTATGTTTGTTTTGATGAGGTATACGAAGCAGGTTATTTCTTTACTTTAAGTCTGCGACAAAACATTATAAAGGGAGACAAGCATTCCGCATTAAGTGAGATGTTCTGGTATCAGCCCAGAGAGATGATGACAAGTGAAGAGTAAACTATCATCAGTAAGCCTACAGACAAATATTTCAAATTACTGTAATAAACTCTTGAAATTTTAAATTTGTTAACTTTTCAAAAAGAGAGAGAGGGGGAAAAAAAAGAAACAACCCAATAAAATACTCCACAAAATCTCCAACCAGCAAAAGTTCAGATAGCGAAAAGTACATACACCACTTTTATATTTTATGATTAAACTGAAGTTTTAGACACAACACACAGAGAGAAAGCAAAAAACAATCTAGGGTGACAATAAAAAAAATCAACAATATTAACTCCTGATTAATCTCACAGAACTTTAAAAAATATTTTTACTCAGAGTTGCTTCTCTTTGAAGACCATTTGACTAGATAATGGTGCTTGTCACTTTAGTGACGTCATTAAATCGATGCAGTACTGAAAGCTTGGACTCTATGTTTATTTAGAGTAAACGTCATCTGTAAGCTTTTATTTTTAAAGAAAGGCTTTTAATTTATGCAACAACTTTGTTTTGGTAATTTTACTTTTATCATCTTAGAAGATTTAATGTTTCTCATTTGCTCTCTTATTTTTCTAAAAATTAAAAATACTAATTAATATTTTTCTTTTTAAAATTTTTGCCTCCCCTTATCTTCTAATGGTACAAGACATAGTAAATAAACTTGACTTTAAACAAAAGTGATCTTAAATAGAAATATAGTTTTGCAAATGTACTAGATTATGTCGTTATTTGAAATGTAAAATATTAAATGAAAACCTTAATCCTTAAGACCATAATTATTTGAATATGGTTTGGCAGACCTGCTTTCAAAAGTGAATTGAACAGTTGACATTACATTGAATAAATTTCTTTTGTAGTTTAGAGCTTATCTCCAAGCAAATGCAACTTGAAACTAACCTTATTAGCTCGCTGCTTGACTGGATTTTAAAAAATATATACTAATCTGATATTATTTCCATTGAAGTTATATCACTCTCAACTGAAATTACCTACAACAACTGTATTATTTTAAACTACTCTTATTTATTTCAATTAAAATATTTTAACCTAATAAATTATACATAATTTTCTCAATTATTCGGTTTCGTGATGAAACTTGAATTATGACCTGAACAACCAAAGTTACTAGACGCCATTGACTTTCTTCAAAAATTGTCCAACGCTCTGATACGTCACTCGCTCTGAAACTATCTGCAAAGAGTGAGCTCTAATAACAATGACGTCAAAGCCTTGCGCTGACAGGGGCAAGGGCGTGCAGAAAAGCCCTTTAAGTGAGACAAGTGAATCGACAGATACAGTGACATACATCGTGATGAAACCTGAAAGGGAATATCCAGATAGAGATAAGATTAGTCGATTAAAAGTCAAGCGACTAGCAGCTTAAAACTACGTAAATATTGATTTGACAGTGCGATAAACACTATCCAAAGTACATGACAGAATATCTAAACCCATAATACAGTTTAGTAAGAATATTCACAAAAGTCGCCATCCATTTTGTTTCTCGGTAAACCTAAGGCTTCAGGCGAATGAGGAGAGGCTGTGTGTTGGTGGTGGGAGAGAAAAAAACTGGCGGTAGTATTAACCTCTCGTTCAAGTGGTTCGGGGTTTTGGCGAAAAAGTAAAGGAAGAGTCTTATCTGCTTTCTAGTACAAGGTGGTGGGCTTAGTGTCTAATCCATCGGATGGGAATATAAAGTCGGGTCCCATGTGCTCTAAAGATCTTTTGACAGTTAAAATATCGAGAAACGGTCAGTTTGGGGGCAAACTATTTAGAAATGCCTCACAAAATTAACAAACCTTAGCACCTCCACCCCCACCCCCCACCCATAAAGACACTATATATGTATATCTCCCTTCCAGAACATAAATGCTCTCTCGACGCTTGCGCACGGCTGCAAATCAGTGAAATTTGGAATAAGGGGGGGGGGAATGGTGTGGGGGGGGGGAGAACAGAAAAGATAAAGATAAGAAACGGATTTTTTTTTTTTAACGTGCAGAATAGCCGCAGACCATTCTCATTTGACTTCACTACATCGATTAGTCTTCAAAGTCCGTTCTTCTGAAAACATCGGGACCTTAATGGATTTTCAGGATAAATGTTGCATTAGCCTTTACTAATCTGATTCTTGTACATCAGAGAGCCTGTATTATAGAGAAACACTCTTCATAAGCCAGTATAACGTGATGCCTTATTACAAAGAAAACCTCCTCACAAGCCAGCTTAACGCGATGCTCATATTAACAGAGAAGCCCTCCTCACAAGCCACACTATTCGGATCAGATCCCACCCCCCACCCCCACCCCACACAAATACACATCCTCCTTTAGTCTGGAAAAACTATCGTTGTTATTTAAAGTACTGTCAGTAAGTACGGCCCTTGTCAAGACAGGAATACAACACTTAGCCCGTAATTCTAAGGAAAGCGGAATAGTGCTTGTGACGTAGTAAGAATGGACTAAAATGACTCTTCTGCAGAGAAAGTCAAATTTAGATCTGCAACTTCCCGCGCGTGTCTTAGCTGAAACAAAGGTAATTGTAGTCCCACACATACATAATATATTTTAAAATTTATCATGCCTGTGGGGGCTGGCTAGGATCTCTGCCTCTGTCGATGAATATACTTTTTATGTATCGCTCTGGACTCGGAAGGAGTGTGTGTAATTAGGTCAATTTGCTCCGCGCTTTTCAAAACATTCAAATCAATATATATATATATTTTAAGAGGGTCATTGACTCGTGCGAGGTTGCAAGTGTCGTGATGAAGTGTACAATGTCCTACAGGTGATCATACAAATAAAAATGTACACGACAGTTCAGAATTTATACAATAAACTGTTGTTTTGTTTTAATAAAAAAAAAACTATTAAATATAGCATTCCACTTTCTTTACTGTAAATCAGTACAGTTGGTTCCGAATTCTTAATTTCTGGAATTCTAGTTTTAACATTGAAGTACATGTATGAGGTTTATTCAGGAAAGATTAAAGTTGAAAATTTGGTCGCTTCTGTACAATTAATGTCTGTTGTGAGCTTTAAGAGACTAAGGTGTGCAGATGACTGTAAAAGAAAAGTATCAAGAAAAACAAAAACAACTCAGACCAAATCAAAACAAAGTTCATTACAGACTATTCGGAGAGCGTAATGTCTTAAGTGCATATGTTGTAAACGATTGAGGTATGCTGTTGATTTTCAAACAGGAATCGTTTGCGATGTTAATGATTAAAAATGACAACAGACACTTCACACACACACACATACACACACACACACACACACACACACACACACACACACACACACACACACACACACACACACACCCTTCACACACACACACACGCACGCAAACACGCACACACGCACACACACATACGCTTACATCATTTTTAACTTTTAGTTTACGATTCATAACACCCATCGATTCTGAATGATTATGATGGTGCATTTGATTCCACAATACACAATACACAATAATTCAATCGGGTTTAAACTGATTATTAAAATCCAGATTACTATAATTAATACAATTTTGCTGGTCCTGAAGGCATATTAATACAATCGATTTTCAACGAGTAAGACACAAAATGAGATGACTGTATTGGCTAAAGCACTTTACACATGTAGGCTACAGCATATTACACATGGTGACTACATCATGTTCTAAGCGAATAACATATACACTGACTTGACGTAGAAATATATCATTGTACTCGGGGAGCCATCAAGGTGCGAACTTAGCCAAGTGCCAATAAATCATGCTTGTTTAACTTGTAGAGCTTGTCTGTTAACCTCTTAGCTAATGATTGACTACTGTAGAATTTTACACAGCTAATGACTGATTACTGTAAACTTCAAACAATTAATGACTGACTACTGTGGATTAAAGGGTTTATGTGATTCCAAAGCCCAGCTTATATTTACATTTATTTAATATTCTCTTCCAGGAGAGGTGTAATTAAAACATAACTTTTAACCGCTCGGCTGTAGTTCAGTTTCAAAGATGTGCCAAGAGTTACTTTATGTTTATTCATTATATATTTAGGTAAGTATCGATGTTATCGGCTCAAAATCAAACAAACGGTCGTTTGGTAGTTTTCTATGAGTCATAGATGTATTGCTCATTATTAAAAGTTGGTTGAGATTAATTAAAGCTGAACAGTTCACCTTTCTACTGCTGATTTGTCCATGATATAAATAACGAAGTCTATTTTCCTCCTAAGTAATAATGTACACGCTTCGCGCACCTAATTTCTAAAAGATCCAATGGACGTTGACCAGTAGGGGACGCTGCAAAGAGGTTTGGCTCTCCAGTGACACTGCACGTAGAGAAGTTTGGCTCTCCAGTGATACTGCACGTAGAGAAGTTTGGCTCTCCAGTGACACTGCACGTAGAGAAGTTTGGCTCTCCAGTGACACTGCACGTAGAGAAGTTTGGCTCTCCAGTGACACTGCACGTAGAGAAGTTTGGCTCTCCAGTGACACTGCACGTAGAGAAGTTTGGCTCTCCAGTGACACTGTACGTAGATACCAGGAACTCTTCGGTAATACTTATGTCCACTTGTATATGCTCCTGGTATCAGGGAGTATGGACTTTCGTAGTTCCATGGTAACTTCTTGAGCTTCATTGCTGGCAATTGTTTAGTGGCTTTTCAAAGTTTCAGAAAGCAATCTTTTGCGCGCAAATACTCAATATTCTTCAAAGCTAGATCTGAATTAGTGGTATTGAGGTCTGACATGACACATCTACGCAGAATAACAGTCGATGTCCAAGTGTCAAAAAGAAAAATAAAGAAATGTCAAAGTCAGCAGAAACCTTTCTCAGTGATTCAGTTAGATTAAAATCTTCTATCATGTACCAACTTGTCCCCATTTAATTTTTTTCTTTTTGAGCGTCTTTTCAGGATGTAAGATCATGTCCCAGTGTAAGCGTTTGTCAGGACGAAAAGGCGCTATTTAACATAAAGTGACGTCAGTAATAGCGCTGTTTAGTAGAAATTAAATGAGATGTCAAAAATATCCTTAGTCTTATTAAGTGTAAATTAATATCCTTAGTCCTATTAAGTGTAAGTTAATATCGTTAGTCTTATTAAGTGTAAATTAAATGTGACATCAGTGGTACCCATAGAGCTAGTCTCAATTAAAAATGTCGTCAGTGATATACAAGAGCACTCAGCCCAATTACTTTACTAAGACTTAAGTAAAAGAACTCTCAGCCAAATTATTATACAAATACAGAAACTCTCAGCCCAATTACTTTACTAAGACTTAAGTAAAAGAACTCTCAGCCAAATTATTATACAAATACAGAAATTCTCAGCCCAATTACTTTACTAAGACTTAAGTAAAAGAATTATCAGCTCAATTATTATGGTTGTCAAGATTTATATAAGAGAACTTTCAAAGTAAAAATAACCCAGCCTGATTACAGTAGTTTAGTCACTAATTAAGTAAAACAAATTCCAGTCCAATTTAGAAGTTTAGTCAAGACTTAAGTAAAAAAGAAATGTCAGTCCAATTAAGCGGTTTAGTCAAGGCTCAAGTAAAAGAAACCCCACCTCAATTACAGTAGTTTAGTCAAGAGTTAAGTAAAAGAAACCCCAGCCAATTAACAACACTTTAGTCAAGACGTGTTTGAGCAAAAAAAAATCCATCCCAAACAATGAAGTAAAAAAAAACCTGTCAAAGAAATAATTAATTAACAAAATCAAAAATTACTGTGACTCACTCAAAGAATAAAATAATTTTAAAAAGCGAACCAATTACTGTAACTGTGCTAATAATTAAAGTCCATCCTAGTAATTAAAAGCTAATCGAGAATTAACTGTAGTCGAGTCAAGAACTAAAAGAACCCCCATCCATCAGTTACTGTAGTCAAGTCCTAAAAGAAAAAACAACCCCCACCCCTCAGTTACTGTAGTCAAGTACTAAAAGAAAACAAAACAAAAAGCAAAACACTCTGTTACTGTAGTCGAGTCAAGAACTAAATACATATTCATGTATATGTTTTCGTGTGAAAAACCCAGTTCTGTAGTCAAGTCTAGAACTAAATACATATTCATGTATATGTTTTCGTGTGAAAAACCCAGTTCTGTAGTCAAGTCAAGAACTAAATACATATGTACATACTTTGGTGTGGAAAAAAAAACCCGTTCTTTAGTCGAGTAAAATCACTTATGACTGTGTAGTCACTGTGAAATACTAGAAACAGCAACCTAAATGGGGCTTTAACCGACGATATCTGCTGCAACGTCTCTGACTGGCGCTGGACTGGGGTGGTTGGATGGGGATGGGGATGGTTCATGACGTCAGTGCTGATGCAAAGCGAGAGAGCACTTACTATTGACAGTAATACTGTGTACATGCACCTGGTGGCTGATGCAAGATTAGAGAATTATTTACTGTTGAAAGTAAAACGTACACCTGGTTCCAAGTGACTAACTCTAAATGGGATTGCCACTACCTGGTCTTCGCTTGCTGGGGCATAAACAAGAGATCTGCAGTCAAAAGTACTTTGCGTGTCGGACCACTGAATCACTCTTGAGCCATTATAACCACTAGCCATCGCGACGTCCAGAGGGTAATCGTGCTGATGAATGAATGAAATTGAAGTCGTGAGTCATGTGTGGGTGTGGCTCATTGACTATTATTTTTTTGAAGCTCTAACCCATAAGTCGTTGCTCCACATAAACATTCGATAAAATAATGGAAGTTCTTTAGTTACCGCTCGAGCAACAATGTCACTGCGACTCACGACCGATCACTCTTAAATATTTTTCTCTGACAATGATTGCATTATTCTTTTTTCCTTATTTAAAAAGAAAAGTGTTATCTCATTAATGGATTTGCCGTTAAGTCTCACAAATCGCAGTTTGAGAAGTTTTGGAATACGTGGCTCTTGCACTGTTTGCGTCAGGAAGACCGGAACAAGTAATTTGTAAACCCACCCACCCACCTCTCTCTCTCGCTCTCTCTCAATACTTAAACATTATAGGCTTGACGTTATTAAATAATGTTGTTCTAGTGCTGAAGCTTAACTCTTGCGTCAGCAAAAATGATAAAGTTTGTGTGAAGCTTTTAACTGCTGCAGAATTATATAGAATACGTTACTTCCAGTCGCACCAATTTCGCAAAATGGTTTGCCGGTGCAAAATTATCTTTCAAACAGACACTATAGGCATTTTTGTTGTTGTTGTTGAACAGCATAATCATCCTCGCCCGTGAAGTCGGAAAGTCGCACGCATATTTGCTTACAGGGAAAAAAGTAGATCACCTGCAGAAAGAGCGTTTGTTGTAATAAAGACAAGTATGTACAGTGATAAAGTATGTTCAAGGAGTTAAAATTACTGCTATTGCCAGGATGGTAGTTTTAGGACTACTGTTAGTGTTTGGATTACTGTGATTAGAGTTAGTGTTAGGATTACTGTGATTAGAGTTAGTGTTAGGATTACTGTGATTAGAGTTAGTGTTAGGATTACGGTCAGATTAGAGTTAGTGTTGGAGATTACTGATAGGGTTAGACTTAGTAATCCTAAAGTTATGATTACTGTTAGCGTTCTGGATGGGAGTTTCTTATGATTAGTTTGACAATTAGTGCTAGTATTTTAGTGTTAGGATTATAATCAGTTTTGAGATATTTTAATGGTTGTGATTGTATTTATTGTTAGGATTACTGTTAGTGTTACTTACAATTAGGATTAAAATGAGAGTTAGGGTTGTGATTACTCTTTGAACACTAGGGCTAGAGTTTGGGTTGTGATTACACTTATGATTGTGATTACTGTTCACGCCAAAATTAGTGTTGTAGATATAGTTGTGACAATACTTCTATGGTTGTGATTACTGCCCACGCCAAGATTAGAGTTAGATTTCTTTTGCGTATATGATTCGATTTATGTGATGTGATACATTTAGTAGAAAATAGGGGATTATAGGATTAGTTGTAGTTTTCAGTTTAAAAATAAATTACGCAGAACATGAAAGGTGGGACTGAATATTTCTTAAATTAAATCCTGCAGGACGCTATATAATTCACGTCCCACAGATCAGAACAGAAGTTGATGAAAAAATATTAATTAGAAAGCTGTTCCAGTAGAGTAGAGAAGGAAGAAGATCAGGAAAAGAAACAAAAAAATTCTTATGCACCAAATCAAGCAGCCTTTTCATTATTCCACCTCTCTCGTTCGCACGATATGGTTTTTATCCTTATTGCTCTTTAGCTTTGCTTCACATTAGCTACTCAATACATCCACGACAACGCTGCTATGAATGTATAATGATTAATTAAACCACAGACCTAGCAAGTCACCTAGCTAGGTCTATGATTATATGTAAATAATCAAGGGAACTGCGAATATCACTTTATGACAGTTTGCAAAGCGGCACAGTGCTCGGATAACGGGCTGAAACAAAAATAAAAATGAAACTTGAGTTATCTGCCCGTCACGTACATTTAGCTGGTTCCTTTCAGCTGTGGTTGATTTTAAAATATAATTATTTTGCTTTTCTCCTAAAATACTCATGCTGACGTCTTAAGTGATGCAACGACTATGTTTTCGGATCTATGATGTCACATGTCTCACGTCATGCAACGATAAATGTATAATCTATTACGTCAGAAGCTTGGGCCTCCAGAAGTCACAAAGTGTAAACAGTTACTTAATGTCACCGTCATCTCTAGTTCTGGTCTATTTTTAGCGCCGCCTCTATGGGCTTGTGCTGCTGGTTGAGATTGCGGTGCTTTCTGACTTCATGAAGTCCTACATACGGGTCGAGGAATGGTTGTGGAGTGGAGAGAGGGTTCTCAGTGGGGTTTTTCTTCCCCACCCCTCCCCCGCACCACATCTCAAGCAACGATTGCTCAACTCCCACACATGTAGAACCGAATCACTAGCATCGGCAGCCCACACTTCACATCTGTGTAGATTTACAACGACGAGGTTATTGTACTGCGTCGCTCATTTCACTGGTGAGATTAATCATTTCCATCATAGGCGCTTTTAGAAGTCTTGAAATCCGAATTCGTCAGTTTAAGACTCCAAAAGTCACAGATCATACAACGGCACGATCATTTCATCACTACTCACCCTCCACCCACACCACCAGCAGACCTTCACCCACAAACCGCAGTCCCATTTCCAAACCACTCATATTCATCCCCAGTCACAAGCTTCCTCCCAATGAAAATATTGTTTCTTAAAGGGTATTTTTTATGTTACTCGTCGCTTGCGGGCACAGGAAAACATGACTTCTATGAATCAGTTTTTAATCTTACAGAAATGCGAACATGATTGATAACGCAAAAAATAAAATGCCAAACAAATGTTAATATATGTTTTAAAATTTAAACTTATCATATGTTGTTAAGCGTTCATATTACAGTTGCATGCGTAAAATTATTAACTTCGATACAGTTCCCCTAGCCACTTTTGTTACGTTGTGCGTACTCTCCGGATAAAAGGTAGTTCTGGCGTTATTTAAAAAGAAAAAGAAACAAAAAGATCATTATCGTCATTGGGGGGGGGGGGGGACACAACATCTTTATGCTTCCAGTTATTGGTATGTGCTTTGTGTGAGATTACCATCCCACCCACTCAAATGAAGAGGTCTTGCGTTAACAAACTGCCAGCGATAACGAAGAATTCGAACAGACAGTTCTACAACCTGTCGACCACATCATCACTCATCACTCATCACTCATCGCGCATCATCCGTTAGCAAACACATGTCCTTTACTAATCACACGTCATCTTGTCAACAATGCACAGCTATCAGCCGCAAAACATTCACCACTCGTTATACATGAGCTGTCATTCGTTATATTTTCCTCATCTTTCACAAGTAAATTATGTCACCAGCTCACACACCTCATCACTCATCAAACCTAGTCTATCACTTATTATATGGGCACGTAACTT
This sequence comes from Sinotaia quadrata, assembly GCA_028829895.1. Taxonomy (NCBI): domain Eukaryota; kingdom Metazoa; phylum Mollusca; class Gastropoda; order Architaenioglossa; family Viviparidae; genus Sinotaia; species Sinotaia quadrata. Next base: position 65,059,892 of record CM054180.1, on the reverse strand, counting down.
TCCGACGTCACAGAGCACGTGAGACGTGTCATCTACTGTTGTTGTGGTACGCAAAAAAAGAAATCAGCCATACTGAAAGCTTTATCATTTAGAATAGTTCACTAATACATTTTAAATGTGGTAACAAGCTGTTGTGCGCCTAACTGTGCAAAACGTTTAAGCCAAGGTTCAAATATTCGATTCTTTCGATTACCGAGGGAAAGAAACAGGAGAAAAAGATTGATGTTGGCTTGAAAAACTAATAACTTGTACCAGTAAATTGACCTACTTATCGAAGGCAGACATGTTCATTTTAAACTGTAAACTCAAAACAATCGAGGAGTTGTAAAATGCTCAGCCAGACATGAACACTTTGTAACATTTCTTAATAGCAATTATTTTTCTGAATCTTTACTTGTAAATGTATTATTAAGTTGGATCAATAACAAGAAATCAAATATTTAATTGAATCAAAAACATTATTACAAACATATTATTGTTTGTAACTTCATTCCTCCGATAAATAACTCAGAAAACGAGCAGCTTTGAAACATTTTTTTTGCTTATTACTATTGTTTGTATTAGTGTCAAGGGAAAAGCATGGAGCCAGAATTAATTTTTTATTTCACGGTCTACACAAGACCACTAAAGGAATAACAGAAATGTTCGCCCTAACACATATGTGTACCTTTTAAATTTTGTTCACCAAATTTCACTTAGCTTAGACAGACGTGTGTATAGACATAGTATGCATGCATCATGTCACGCATAAATATATATATATATATATACATTTAAGGAGGATTATATATATATATATATATATATATATATATATATATATATATATATATTGGATGAATGCAGTATATTCATAGACATGTGTGCATGTATGACGCTTGTTTACGAGCCAAATAGGAAATATTAGCAAATGCACAGTAGATTTCTGCATGAGCTAGTGAAGTGCATGCAAATAAATCACACTGTACCAGCAGATTAAGACCACATAGTGCAAAGCTTCTAGAACCTTCTGAAACTCTTAGGATGAGGATATAAGGAAGAAGGAGAGATTAGAATTTATATGATGAGAATGGGAATTTTACATGAGGACATTAACTTCATTTTGTGGTGAAACTTTGTAAACAGGAAATTACACTGTGTTTACTAAGGAGAGTTGGGAATATCTCTTTCCGCCCATTTCTTCATCCCTCGATTGCCAAGTATTAGAACATCGAAGGAACTTGTTCAAATACATCATGGGAAGTGAAAAGTTTAACCTTCAGGACAGCTTATGTATGCAACGTCATTTGCATACAGTTAATGACAGATGAGTCATTCAGTCTCTCTGTCTGAGTTTTTTTGTTTTGAAACTTCTTTGCTGTGGTTGGAGGGTTGGTAATTTTGGAGCCCTACAGATCCAAGAGGTAATGCATCCATAGGCGCGTGGACACGTTCACTAGATGATCTACCTGGTAATGACAGATGTCCTGAGGTCCCTCCATCTGCACAGTGACTAGAGAAATCAGCGATAATTACCAAGGTTGGCATCAGTAAAAAACCACATATCTACCCATACACTGAAAGACGGTGACCTGATCTGCAGATCATTGCTGTGAAGTGACGTGACAAATTGCGTCATCTTTCTTCAAATCATCATTTGAGTGATGCTACCAAGTGCTGTCATTGATCTCCAAATCAACTTGTGAACTGACAATACAACCTACATCACCTCTCTTGGAACATTGACAGTACTATGTGAGTAGTTATAAAAGGCAAAAGCCCTCTTAGAACTTTATAGCAGATTTAAGAATAAGAACATTTAATCATATTCTTATCAGACAGAAATCTATATTATTATTGTTATATATATATGTAATAGGAACTTGAATATGGTGGTAAATCCACGTCTATTTTGTGTATGACTTGTTTTTCATGTAAGCCGTGTGATTTACCGCATGAGGATTGTGTATTTACTTTTATTTTCAATTTTTTGAATTTCATCATTTTCATTCCCCCCTTTCCTAGTGTGTATGACATTGGAAAGGTGTATGACTGATTTAACCACTGTGTGAAAGAGAAACGCCCCATTAGGTTAATAAAACCTAATTCACATTTATAAAAACTCGTCATTCACAGTTTTTGAGAGGGGCAAAAGAGTTTGTATTTGCATTGTTTTGATTCGTTTCTCTGTTTGTCCAATACTCACTACCATCATATTCGCACACTCGCATGCACAGCCAATAAAACATTCCTTTGCTTGACAGAATAAATCGGGCTTCACCCAAACATCAATGGTGTCTGTCTTGTGTCTTTTGTAAAATCATAAAGACGATGTATTACTGGCACGTCACGAGCTGCCCGAGATACACCGGACAGCCAAATGAGACACACCCCCCCCACCAGTCGTGACAATTAGACAAAATATATTTTAATCGATGGGTTCTAAATATAATTTTTAGTTGTGTACTATATAGCGATGGAATAATAAAACTGTAAAAACAAACAAACAGTAATTGAAAATTGTTTGTAGTACATTGTATTAGACTAATATTGTAGTTATAATTACCTTTATTTAATAGTTATTGCGTATGAAATGATTAAACCTGCATTAAAATTAATTACCATAATAATAGTTTATTGACTTTAAAAAGAAACAACTCGTTATCAGCATCCTCATCCCCGTAAATAAAGCGGTTATTCAGTATGGATCAGGAAGAATTATTTTGTTACATTTTACCATGTAACCATCGAGTGCTACTGTACGTTTCTCTTCATAGCGAAATTTTTGATCTGACATCAAGATGCTCAGTGTTAATTATACTGAAAGCTAGCTGAGATTCTCTATACATTATAACATCAACAAGTGTAAAGTCAGACGCATTTTTTTTTACCTACCACCCAATTACGTATGTGCTAAAAGACCCGGATGATAATTGAAACAAATTACGTTCCTGTATCGTCATCACACATTTATAGCTCTAAACATACTCTCACTCAAAATATACACACGTCATTATGCATATTTTTATCATTTCATTCATCATCTGTTATTATCCAGTATCATTTCACAGGTCGCCTGAAAACTACTCACGTGTCATTATCTATCAGCTACCACATCTAAAAATGTTTACTATGTATTCATATTGTTTGACTTACTAATTATTCTCGTTGCGTATCATCTATTTCTCATTTTGTCATATACAACTCTTCACCAGTCATCTACGCCACGTTATCTGTGTCATCTACACCGAATTACAGATTTCCCTTTGTAATGTCGAGTGACGACCATATTTAACATGCAAAAAGAGGCACACTGTAGCGCCTGATTCCTCTTCATTGCAGGCAATTTCCGTTACCGCAAAGTCTGTGGCATGCATTAACGGATTGCAGCAGTCACTGAACGATACGGCAGAGAAAGTGGCTGTGTCGTTTCAGGTAATTAAAGTGAGATACGCATGTTCGTGCTGCACACCTGTCGCGCTTTAGACGAATGGAAAAGTCCGGTTGTAGGTGTTTATCAAGATTTCACGTGTCCGCTAGCTGGACACATTATTTCTCTAGACAGGCATGTCTGACGGATAGATAGATCGATCAATAGGAACGAATGGATGGATGGATAGGTAGGTAGGTGGACGGACAGATGGATGGTAGAAGATAGATAGGTAGATAGGTAGATGAACGAAGGACGGGTGGATAGATAGATAGATAGATAGATAGATAGATAGGTAGATGAACGAAGGAGGGATAGATTATAGATAGATATAGATAGATAGATAGATAGATAGATAGATAGATAGATAGATAGCACATCGATCGGGTTTTCCTACACGTATTGCTCAACGCATCTAGGTTAAAACCCCAATGCGGAATAAAATTGCTTGACCCAGATATCTATCTACTCATTTTAAGAAAGTAAGGAGGAAAAATATTTACTAGTATAATATTTTTTATTGCTGTGCTGTGTATCCTGTTCGTAAACAACTATTAACATTTAAATGGCAACAGCCATTCTGACCAAACCAAGCACTTGGATTAGATGTGCAACAAACAAAACCCGGATGTCGAAAAACGCCAGACTTTCACCATCTCATAGAATGACACTGATGATAGTGAGTTGCTACCTTCTCACCAGCTGGGTACAGGAAGGAAAAATCAGTGCCGGGGGTGTGTTCGGGTAGTCGCGTTGGTCGACAGAAGATTGTGTTGGGACTATGCTGATAGGTGGAAATCAGAAAAATGCACTAGTTGTTTCCCTTCGAAGGCAGTTGTAAAGTTTTTCTTCCTAGTCATATATTCTCCAATATTCATTAAGATCAGCTAGTGATGTGAGGTGTATTAGCTGCTAATCTCGTTAGACTTACTTTATAAAATGTTGTTATGTCTTTTTTTTCTTCTCCCCAGTTGGTCTAGTTTTGGTCTTCAGTCTGGTTGTCAGTAGCCCATACAACTTAAGTTCATTGTAAACGACCGAAGAGAGAGAGAGAGAGGGAAGGGGGGAGGGGAGACAACACTGAACATAATCGCAGCCTGCATTATTGACTCGTCTGGACTTTCTTTAAAACAGTTCAGTTCGACTTCAGCACAGTGCATTAGCATGGACTGGGGCTAAAATGTGTTGAATGAATCAATTTAGTTGGCACTTCTAAATACAGTTGGTCAGTTTGGTCAGGACTCAAATTCCACTGCACTTAAATTACAGTAGACCAGTGTTTGGGATGCACTTAAATCCCGATGGATTAGTTTGGGATGCACTTAAATTCCAGTGGATCAGCTTGGGGTGCACTTAATTCCAGTGGAGCAGTTTGGTCTGGGTTTATGTTGGAACATGATTTCCATTGAATCAGTTCTGTTAAATCATTTCTATCCTAAATATGACTAAATGAAAAGCTAATCAGGATTTAAATTCAATTAAATCAGTTTAACTGAGACATGTTTTTTGTTTATATTTTAAATTTTTAAATCCATGTAATTTAAACACCTGCAGAATGCAGATTCAGTGTAATTTATATGTTATTCTCTTACTAACTCACCATAATCAATTTCTTACTTACATTTATCCAATCCAAGACCCCATTTGCCGAGATATGGTTTCAGTGAAATGGTCAGGGTCATGGTACACTTACCTAATCCAAGACCCGTTTGACCCCATATGTCAAGATATGGTTTCAATAAAATGGTCAGGGTCATGATACACTTACCTAATCCAAGACCCCATTTGACCCCACTTGCCGAGATATGGTTTCAATAAAATGGTCAGGGTCGTGATTAGTGGTGTCAACGGGTACCCAGCTAATACCTGGGTAGTAAAATTGTGGACCGGGTACCCGTTATCGTGATAACGTGGCTATTGACACAGATATGGGTAATGTAGAGTGGCGTGCAAGGGAAACCGACAGAGGCAAGCCAATCACACGATAGATGAAAGAACTGACACTGGTTATCATTTGCACACTCCCCCCTCCGCTCACACTTGTGTCCGGATCATAGATGGTGGCATGCTAAATCCTGCTGGCCCTGGCAGCCACTGTACCTAGATCTAATTATTGATGACATGGATCACCGTAGCTCGCATGTTTCATGTGTTCATTAACACATATAGCATGTTAATAGGACTTCAGTAAACAAACTTGTCTCTATTTTAACGCTAATAAATTAAATAATAACATTGTAATATTTTTAATATGGGTAAGATATCAATTTTACGCCCAAGTGATTGGATAGTGTCACATGTCCAGTTTTAATTTTATGACCCTGTCCTAATTTAGGCATTAATCATCAATATTAATTTATAGGATAATCCTCAACATTAGCGACAGCTGGACTTGCCTAACTTATCTCCCTTTTAAATGCCACAATCTCAATGATCGTTCATGACACCTAGTTGGATAAGTTAGTTGAATTCTAGCGATTGATAACATTATCTCCCCTGTATTTATAGATTAAGGATTAGTACTATGCTTAACTTATTAAGGCTGGGAGCCAAAATATGTGTTGCCTCAGTGGTCAGCTGCATTTGACTGACGATTTCCAGGTGAGTTTCTAGTACATTCATTTGCATGTGGTTGAGTAGTGCTCTGATTACTTCATTAGAGTGAGTGTCTGGAACATTCAGGTATGTTTCTAGCCCAGGGATAAGGGTCAGCCATTCTAGAAGGTAGGTCTGCATGTAGTCCATTTCAAAAATAGGCTAATCTGTTAGATATCTATAAAATGTAATTGAATATAAACTAGATATGTAGAGAGACTGACAGACTGATAGATAAGCAAACAGGCTGATAAATTAGATAGATAGATAGATAGATGGATGGATGGATGGGTAGATAGGTAGGTAGAGAGATAGATAGATAGATAGATAGATAGATAGATAGTAATGAATTTGAATTGAAGTAGGGGAGAGTGTTTTACGTTGTATCTTTGCTAAAGCACTCTGGAATTATCCTTATTAAACAATTTAAGCTATTTATATTACTACGTCGACTATCGAACATTTTCTTTAATTAAAATAATTGTATTTAGTGAAAATAATACTCAAACATTTTAAATTTTAAACTTACTGCTTAAATTATTACTTCTTTTTTACTCTTTGACTCCGGATTGTTTTTAACTTTGATTCCTCGTAAATTTTGTGATTTTCCCCAATTCTCCTGTGTTGAGAAATTGTTTGAGACTCCTATCCCTCCAAACCCCATCGCACCCCTATCCACCCCACTCCTACCACACACACTAAAACACCGTGCTTTTTATTAGCAAAATTTGTTATTTTTTCATGTGACATATTTTCTTAGCAAATGTTTATAGTTTTTTCCTTCTGTCTTTTGCCTTCGTGACCTTTTTCTTTTTCTCGGCCCTTACCTTCGATTGTTTACTTTACGATCCTTAGGCATATTTGAAATATATTACCTCTGTTCAAACTCTCAGCATACCAAATTGTCACCTTTCCAGGCCTCCGGAATTTCCTAGGAGCAGATTTGCTCTGACATGTTTTGTACGTTGGGGGTAGCACGCATGCAACTGTCTTGGATTCCTGTTCCACATCCACGCACTGCTAACTAGGGGGATCGGGTGTTGAGGGTGTGTGACATGTGTGGGTGATCGTACCATCTCACAGTAGGCAGAAACGGTTACAGATAATCTATCTATCTATCTATCTACACTTCGAAAGACAAGAAACACTTCCGGCAAAAAGTACAAAAGAGACGAAACTACGACTGAAAGAAAGGCTTGGCAGTGAAATGACAGATGAGCTATAGTGAAAGGCATGGCAATGTCATTCTCCGGGAGAGGACACACACTGCGGAAATATGAATCACTTATTGTTCGCTAAGTGGGTGGTATACTTTAATGAGTAACACCTGCTGAGTAGGATTGAGAGAGAGAGAGAGAGAGAGAGAGAGAGAGAGAGAGAGAGAGAGAGAGAGAGAGAGAGAGAGCTTCGATGCTTGCTCTATTTTGTTTTTCTTTCATTTTACTTTTAAATGCTGAAATGTGTGCAGCATATTTTTTTTTGGGGTGGTGGTGGTGGCGGGAAAGGGATATATTTCATATCTTGTGTGCAGTTCGATCAAATCAATGTCGCAATAAATAACTGATTGTATTCTGTCTGATGTGCATAGAATATATAACATTGAACATGCACTCGAGCTGAGATCTCTTTGCGAGATATTGATTGGTTGGTATGTGAGAGCAAAAAGAATATGAGATACTTTTTGACCTTAGTGCTTGTGTGTGTGTGTGTGTGTGTGTGTGTTTGTGTGTGTGTGTGTGTGTGTGTGAGTGCTTGTGTGTTTGTGCTTGTGGGTTTGTGGTGTTGTGGTGTGTGTGCATGCGTACTTGTGGTGTGTATGTTTGCGTGTGCGTGCGTGCTTGTGTATTTGTGGTGTGTGTATGCTTGTGAGTTTGTGGTGTGCGTGTGTGTGTTTGCGTGTGCGTGCGTGCTTATGTGTTTGCGGTGTGTTTGTGTGTATTTGTGTGTGTGCTTGTGGGTTTGCGGTGTGTGTGAGTGTGTGTGTGTGTGCGCGTGTGAGAACGTGTATGAGTACGTGCTTGTGTGTTTGTGGTGTGTACATGAGTCCGCAAGGTAAACCAGTGTTGTGATTGATTGTTTATTGACTCGTTAGACTGAATTATTAAGTGGATGAAAAGAGTCAATTGAAAGATGACAGATGAGTAGGAGAGAGAATTAGTAAACAAAATGTAGCAATGAGTTTCTATTCATCAAAGACTTCAGTCATGAATACTGTATTACATCTGTCCTTCCGCAGATAGATAGACTTACATACTGGCAGACAGATAAAATTGTATGTGTAATATATGCAAAATTCATCGATTAGTCATTAAACATTTTAATCGATTACAATTTATTTTTCGTTTGAGTACACTTTGTCTTGTGATATTGATTCCACTCCGGTAAATGGCACATCTCTTTTTACCTGGTTTACTTGTAATACAAATATTAAACCTACCTATTTCAGGAGTGATTCAGCAATCATAGCTTTTACAAACATTGACAATTTATACTTTTAGACCTTAAAAAATTATGTAACAAATACTTTTTACAGACTGTCAAGTTATTCGATGTTCTCGATTTTAATCGATTCATTAACGATTAAAGACATTCGATTAATCGATTAAGTTTCTTTTTAATCAGTACCAGCCCTAATATGTATGTGTATATTTGTTAGCATGTGTGTGCATGTGAGTGAAAGAGAGAGTGGGGGGGGGAGCGAGGAGAGGAAAGGAGTTAGTTATTTTGTAAGTGTTGCTGTGGATTCAGGAACTGGCCGTCGCTTTTGCTTCAAGTACAAGCTTGACAAAAATATGTCTTTGTACTTCTACGGTTGTCCCACCAGTCGACCCCACCGACCCACCGTCGTTAAGAACACAATGTATACACATATGTCGCAAGCTCGCGATTCTACAGACCAAAAAACTTAGTAGTCTACAAAAAACATTTACCACTCATTATCAGATATCATTGACGTCACTTCAGGGCTCCAGTTCCACCGCTTCAGACCACCAATCATGGTTGTCCTCTAAATGCTCACTGCTTGAGAGCTTTGTTATTGCCGACATATAGTGACTAGGAAGTTCCCGCTATTAAATAAATAAGTGAATTTATACTTACCGTCTGTAAACTGCTAGTTGGGAGTGAAGAAAAGAGGCAAGGAGGGGTGTGTGTGTGTGTGTGTGTGTGTGTGTGTGTAAATCGTCGTCTTTGACCTCTTGTTACTGAGTGTAGGTTCATTGCAAGTCGGATATATTATGGTAGAATTATGGTCAATTGCTAGCTATGTATAGTCATATAGACAAAGCCATTCCATCGTCCGACAGTCATTGTTGATCAGTTGTCAGAAATGTATCTAGACTCTAGAGTCTAGACTCACAGATAAGGCCAGTCAAGGTCAACTGTCGACAATCTATCGATGCAGACTCGGACTGTACAACATACGCGTGGTCAGTTGTACTTGTTTTATCTAGATTCTAGATGATCAGGGCCACTCCTAGCCAGCAGTCAGCATTTTATCAAGACAAGTGGGTAAGGCCTGTCAAGGTCGTGTTAATCTATTTTATCTAAACATGCGGACAATGCCAATCGTGGTCAACTGTCAGCATTTTTCTACACAGATAAAGGCCGTCCAGGTCAACTGTCAGCATTTTTCTACACAGATAAAGGCCGTCCAGGTCAACTGTTGGAAGTATATCTAGACAGCCAGATAAAGCGAGTTAAGGTCAACTGATCAGCAGTGTATTAGACACTCAGATAAGGGTAGTTAAAGACCAAGTAAAATGGAATCTAGGTCGGACACAGATAAGAATAAATCCGTATGAAATGTGTAATTTTCATTCTTAGAATTAAGACTGCAAAATTTAAACTTTCAAAGATTTGTATAAATGCATTTATTTTGATATAAAAAGCCAATATTTCTAAGAGAAAGCAGAGCTACTGTTCATTTGCGAGACTGACTTCTCACCATAGCAACATAACATTGACGTCACGACGTGAAACTACAATCCGCATGCGCTGTCCGACATTGTTTTGCGTTAAACGCGTGGCTTAAAAAAAAAATAAAGCATGGTTAATATATATTGTAGTGTGTATGGCTGCACAAACAGCGGACAAGCTAAAAGTGTTATTTTTTTTTTTTTACATTTCCAAAAGATCACAAATTAAAGTGGATTACAAAGCTGAAAAGAGAAAACTTTAATCCGACATCACATAACGGTAGTGTGGCGAGCACTTCCAAGAAGAAGACTATGAAATGCAAAGCAGACAGACTTTTCGGGACAGTTTAGCAAAGCCAATAGTAATAAATAAATAATCTTCTTAAAAATTTGAACTTGTTTCACGAACAAAAATATTTAATTATTATGTGTTATTTATGTTGTTTATGTTGTTTGGTTTTTGCTGCCTGTGACGCCGCCTGGTGTGTACCTTAATTATGAGCTGTTAAATTTAAGAACTATTTCATTAACAGTCATAATCGCTCATCAGTGATCAAACTGTAAGATTTTAAACTTCCATTTATTCGTCACGATAAGCTTACACCCCCATCGGACACATAATTTATACTGGTTCGCTGGTGGAACTTCCTACTAAAGGAGTAATTCGATTTGATTCAACTATTATTTAAAGAGCCCCCATCCACCCACATTACTCCAGACATACAACGAAATTTGGTATGCGTAAGAAGAATGAAAAGTAACAAAAAGAATAAATTTATTAACTATTATACAGATTTTTCACATACAAATTTAAATCAACAGTCACTTGAAAATAATATTCCGAAAATTTGGTTTAACACCCTTACTCTAATGATATCTGTCCCACATACTAAATTTTACTATCTCATCATCGAACGAGAGTTTTTAGGAGTATAGAAAAGTCAACAAAGTACATGACCTGGCGTCAACTAGCACGCCGTCCGATACACACGCTCGCTCGCTGTGTGGCGTCCCGGCCTTGCGCTGGCTACAAGTTGCTGATTGGATGATGGTTACGTGCATATAAACTTCTCAGTTCCCGACTCTAGCTCCACTGCACGGGCTTCTCACGAGACAATGTGTCGGTGGACCCGCACTGCCGAAATTCATGTGGAGGGCTAGGAAGACCGGAAACCCGGAGAACCAACAAAAGTCCCGAACCAACGAAGGTCCCAACAACAGGAAGGAAAGAGGCGTGCTTCTGGAAGAATAATCCAAAGACAGCACTAGAATCTCTGTCTACGGAATTTCTATACTCACATCCTTTCCTACAAGCATTCTCAACTTACATCTCTGCAATAAAATCGTTAGCCCTTCATTCATACACTCAGCATAAAAGGACATAACATAACTATAATTAGATTCAGATTAACCTTCACTGCAACATGGTCCTAAAATCCATAAATTTATATTATAATATATGGAAACCATAATTAATGCAGATTAGCATTCACTGCCACATGGTCCTAAAATCCATAATAACATAATATGATATAGAATCTCTTCTAATTACCAATCATAAAAAAATCAATTAGAAAACTTAGAAATGTTCTGTACATTTGAATAAGTCATTCTTTCTTCCATTAATCAGATAACTCACCACAGCTCTCGGGCCGCCTCTGACCGGACTTGACTATGGAACGGGTCGAAGTGCTGAGAATAAGTTTTGCTGGGTATTTAACTGATCTGACTAGGTGGATGGGAACGGAACACCTGGCATAAGTTACCCCCTCCCCTCTAGTTACGTCGTCTGGCAGTTGACAGATATTTCCTATCCCGTGACAAGTTTACATTGTCGAACCTTAAAACTATCGTTTTGTTGTTGTTTTTTCCGCGCTACACTCTCCGTTCTGCACTAGTCACGACCCGGGGGTCGTGCCCTATAGATGGCATCCCTGTTTTGGTTCTTACCGATGGATGACAACCTGTCATCCGTGATGCGCCGCTCGCCATTGTCTCTCTCTCGCACCTATTTCAACCCTATTTCGTTTCTTTGTTTCTGGCTTCCATGGCAAAAATTCAGTTAATTTTTGTCATAAGAAAATTATAAAAATTTAGAAAATTTAGGGAAATACATATGAATTAACTTAATGTATTGTTATCGCATTTTCGGCGTTACACTGCCACAATTTACATAATTTATATAATTGGCACAAATTACATAATTTATATAATTGGCACAAATTACATAATTTACATACTTTAATTAGAGAGGTTACCTATGGCTGTTGGAGGGACTCCCAGTAAACATCTTTCATTGCTGAGTCTACTGTCGTTGAAATTAAAATCAATTGTTGTCATTGTCTGGTATGTAGTAAGATAATCACATAAGAAAACCAGCTGTTTGGTCTCTCGCCAATGGTTAATTTACATTAGCTGACTGATTATTTGTTCTCAAATATTTCAGAGGGCCAAGACAAAGGCTAATGCTTAAGAGACCCACGACAATTTATATTTACCAGGATAACAGGTTATGCTTAATTGTCTGTTGCTATGCAAACAATCAATGTTAGAAATCTCCAACCAGTAAGGCGATTGAAAAAGAAATAAATTTCCCAAAAAGGTATTTATAAAGGTGTAATACCAACCATCTTTGTAAGATAATAATTTGAATTTAAGAACAAGAAATGAAAAACAAAACAAAATAAGTTTTAAATCCATATTGAGTCATTATTATCATGATTTTAAAATGCTAAAAATAATTCATATATGCTGTAAAAAACGAAATGCAAATGATGATTAATTATTATAATTGTATTAATTAATTAACCTTTCAATTTATTAAGTAATCGTCTCATTAATTTTTGGAGATTTCTTTCTGACCCAATTGCTAAGATAGGGTAAAATAGTCCTGTTAGAATGCTAATTGTCAGTTAAGAGTTTGGACTGTCTGGGTTGGGCATGTCTACATGGCTGTATAATTGGTAATACATAGCATGGTCGCCAGATGTAAATTCTATAGGTCCTCAGTCAGGCATGAGTAGATACCAGTTGTCTTAGCCATTTCCTCAGTAATCTCTCCACCTGTGCGAACTGAAGTTTCCCTTCATGACTAATTGAAGCATGAAAAGTACTACCAAAATTGTACACAAGAAATCTCAAGAGCTGTCAGATAGATCATATGTCTCTTCAACTGGGCAGGTGTCCCCACTCAAGAAATGAAAAACAATGAGAGCATGACTCAGGGCCCTTACCCAGACCAGACAAGCAAAATGATATTTTATTCCAAGTAGAACAATGCAAGTAAGCACATGCATATATATACTGACATCAAATTCAGACTATCCACTGTTGCGAAATCAGTCCCATTTTTATGGCTTTGAACTGAGAACAGCACAGTTTAGTATGTCTGGAATAGATAATAGTTTGTAACTAAACTTTTTTGTGTGCACTTAGAAAATTATAGAGTTGAATTTCCATTCTCTGAAACTCTTAGTTGAATTTTTGCAATTTTAAATAGAGTTGAAGTTGTACGCTGAAAACCATAGTTAAACTGTTGTAAATAGAATTGTTTTGTTAAGTTTGCATAATTGCAGGCTCTGTTTTCAGGAAATCCTCCAACTGTAATTTTGGAGTGGAAAAATGTCCTTAAAAGAAGTGTTATGCTTGTAATAATTAGAACTCTCACTGCAGCTCTTTGTATAAGATTATAATAGTATTTGCTTTATTCCTTTATGGAAGATCATCAATTATATTTCTACATATTTCTATGTATCTGAACAATGTAATGGTCAAGAGAGTGCACTGGTACAATATGTGCATGAGTGTATCTGAGAGAGAGAGAGAGAGAGAGAGAGAGAGAGAGAGAGAGAGAGAGAGAGAGAGAGAGAGAGAGAGAGAGAGAGAAGGGTTGGTGGGAGGTCTAGTTAACTGCCTATATGGAATGAATCACACCTTTGCATTGGTCTTTCTCTGCAGCACTCAAAGCCTTCATTCCAGTCTTAAATCTCCACCAAGTTCATCATTAAATTCTTCAGTCAAAGTCTCCATTGTTACTTTGCCAGTCTTGCTGCAGTACAACTCATGATGAAACACTTCAATGTCATTCAGCTGTCTATGTCAAGGGCTGAGTACTTGCAGGTCAAATTGTCAAGCGACTCTACATTTTATCACAATGCACAATGTACTCCACCAATTTGTAAGGGAGGCAATCAAGTCATCATCATTAACCATCGAATCAGGTGATTGACTTTTAAATTTATACCTCCTAACACTGCGTCTATGATGTAACTTTCCACTTTCTGACTCTTAGTCGTACTTGCAAAACTTAGTGTTCATAAAAGATTAGATTACATGTTTAAAGTGAAGTTAGTGCTCCTAAAAAAGACAAGACTTTCGAACTCTTAAAGGACCACTAAATATCACCTAACAGTGGCCTATTCATGTACCAGATTTCAGCAGCAGGTTTTTAATCTAATAACTAATTTCTTTCATATGAACAGTACTTTGTATTTAGACTTAGCCTTTGTGACTACTGTTTATTATGTATCATTTTTTTTCTTGTTTAACTTTGTTAGTGTTGATTAAATTTTGTTATTTGCTACATTTCCACTTCTGTATTTAAACAAAGAAGATATAATCATGCTGGGGAGGGGGGGCTTAATTTTTTAATCATTCTTATCAAGTCAGATAATAAAATATCATGGGAAGTGTTCCCCCCCCCCCCCGAGCTGAGAGGGTGTGTGGGCCAGAATTTCTATGCGATCAAGAGGCATTTGAGCTTGCAAGTCGGGATAGGAATTCTGAAACTGTAACACTCACAGACAAGGTGGAGATAAATTAATTAACAGTTAATGTCTCTGAGGCCTGGCCGAGTTTCTCTGTCTGCAATCACAAAAGACCCATATGGGCTGGATTAAGTAGATTAGGGTTTGTGTAGGATAATCTGTAAAACCGCTCATCACACATACAAGCTTTTACCTGGTCAATAATTCAATACAAAAACATGTATTTCATTGTTGGTGTTATCCACATGACTCTATAGAGTACAGAAAAATATTCTTGGAAAAAATCTTTAAAATGTATCAACTAGCCTGTGTGTGTATGAATGTATGTTTGCCCATGTGGATGTATATATGTGTGTGTGTGTGTGTGTGTGTGTGTGTGTGTGTGTGTGACTCAATGTATGTGTGTGTGTGTGTGTGCAAGTATGTCCATTTGTGTGAGTACATGTCCATATTTTAAAACATATGTCCATATGTGTGAGTGTGTGCATCGATGTGTGTGAAAGCAAGAGAAAAAAATATAAGAGATGGAGGGAGCAATAGATTATGGTGACATAAATGGATATGGGGCAGGTGGAAACCTTCACTATGAAACAGATACAAGATTTTATGAAGAGACAGACAGAAGGTAGATGCACTGTTAGAGGGACAGAGTCAAAAACAGGAGTGAAGAGAGAGTGACAGAGAGAGAGAGAGAGAGAGAGAGAGAGAGAGAGAGAGAGAGAGAGAGAGAGAGAGAGAGAGAGTGGGTGAGGAACGTACTATTTTTGTATTCATTATATTACAATTCAGTGTCAATCGGTCATTCTAATCAACACAAAAGTTAGAGTTTCTCTCATTACTTACACGTAAACTTGCGCGCGACAATGACATCACTGCTGTACAAGGTCAATAAGATGATTATAGTGCCAGTAATGACTCGATCCGAAGCATTTTATTAAGAGTTCACATAGACCCAGTCCCGGAAATAAAATGCAGTGCGTCATTTGAGTCTAAAGATCATCTGATGAGGTTCACCATCCAGCCTACTGACTAGTGTAAACTCCCCCTTAGGCCATATTCAAACGCAAGCGCTGTGAAAATCAATTGTCATTTTACGCCACTAAGACCGAGGTTTCTTGGTCGAGCCATTTCTATGAAATCAGTTTGTGCGTGCGTGCGTGCAAGTGTGTGTGTGTGTGTGTGTGTGTCAGAGGCGTAACTAGGGTTGATGGCGCCCAGGGAAAATACAAAAAACGGCCTCTTGATAACTGTTCTTTAAAAATCTGGCTGAGTACCTTAATTATTGGTACTTAAACTGGTTTACTCATAATAATGCCGGTTATAAAATAATAAAAATAAAACTTTTATTCTTGCTAATATATTTTAATAACTATAACCACCTACTTAATTTCTCACTTTGTCAACGCCATTTGGCGGTCACGGCATGTGCTCCACCTGTCTCACCCTAGTTATGCCACTGTGTGTGCGTGCGTGCGAATTTATTATTATTGTGGTTTTGAAAAAAAAAATAGACATCTAACAGCTAAGTTTTGTTTAAAAAAAAAAAGTCAGATCTTAACATTATCACCATTCCTGTCAACTTTCTTATAGTATCAAACACACACACATACACACACACACACATCTCACACACACGCGTGAGCGCACACAAATACTGTTTTGTCACATTTGAGGTATAATGCCTATGCAATCAGTCGAACGGTTCAATAATATGTACATTTTAAATACAATACAGGTGTATCAGGTTTCGATCTGCATTATTCAATAAACAACAAACGGAAATCGTCTTAATTCGAAAAAAAAAATTACGACAGAATTCAGTATCAAATTCGACTGACACTTTAAAACAATTTTATTTTAAATGAAGTTTAATTATTCATTATTACATCATGTTAACTTTGTTTGACTTAAGTTTAAATAATCGGGTTAATAGCAGATCACTTGCAATGGGAATTATTCACTTCATTGCACAAAGGTGTTGGTCTCTTACGTCAATCAGCTAAGTTCAGTCTTGAGGGGAGAGAATTGCTACGTGGTGTTAATTCATAGGATAAATTACTGTACAATCCGTGGGCTTGTAGTTTGACGTCATTTTCTGGACGCTGGAGTTACAAATACATTGAATTGGGTTTGGAAGGCACAATCGTTTAGTCACTTTGTACTTTGATATAGGACTAATTAAAACATTACTTGTTGTAAAGCACTCTATTCAGTCACGTGAGCAACATATCAAAAAGTATAGAAACATAAGAATAGTGGAGATCGACCTTTTTGTCAACATAGTCATGGTTGTTTGGTACATACAGAGGCGTTACAGCTGGAGAGATTCTTTTGACTCTGCAGTTATGTGACGTCAACACTGGCAAATGCATCCAAGTCGATCAAAATTGATGTAACCCGGCTGAAGCTCTGATAATATTTAGAGCAAAGAAATTTCACGAATTTTGTTTAGTTTAGATAAATGTTTGTTATTATCGTGAATGAAAGTCTATACAAAAGTATTACTAGGTACCATTGTCTTGAATAGTTTTACTATTCAAATAGTCAGAGCCCCCCCCCCCCCCATACACACACCCAGACCCTCACCTCTAGTAAATAGCAAAGACTAACCAGTAGGTTGTACTTTGAAGTAAAACTATCTAGAAATTTTCTTTTTAAACTGTTGCAATACAACAAACAAAATATTTAGACCCTTTAAAGCACGTATTTTTCCTTTATTTCAGTAGCGAGGGCCTAATATGTATAAACTTATAACAAAAGGACCGCTTACAATTAAGTAGTGACCCCTAAGTATCAAGCTACGAAGCCGTACATTTCATAGTCAATATTTCTATGGATATGATAAAACTAACTCATGCACAGAGTAGCTTCCAGAGCAGAGTCTATCAAATTGACAGAAAATTTATTTAAGCATAAACACTACCTTAAAGTAAGGGTCCTCTAATTTGCCAATCATCACTATAGGCAAAGGGTAGTTTGAACATAATACTCCTTTGAACATAATATTCCCACAAAACGATACAGTAGACTGGAATAATTTTGCGTATGCTTTTGTGATCAGAACAATCCATTCGGCAGCTACAACTGATGGCGTCGTTATCGTGGCAGGAGCTGCTGTGTCTGGCTTTAGTAGAATGATCCCATCCCCTGTCTTCGTCATTATTGTGGCAGGATCTCTTACTAGGTCTGCTGTGATTGTAGAAGGGTCCCGCCCCCCCCCCCCCCAGTCTTCTGGACCAGATGACGTCATTAGTGTGACACAAACCAGTACTAGATGTGCTGTAAGTAGCTCTAGTCGAAAGACCCCATCCAAAAATCTTCTTGATCTGATATCAGAAGCTGTAATTAGTATTAGATCTGCCGTTTCTACTTCTAGCTGAAAGGCCTCATCCTCATTCTTGACGACCGTCAGTAATGTTGCAGGAGCTAGCACTAGATCTGCTATCGTCCAAATCCTCTGAATCTGATGACGTCAGGAATGTAGCAAGAGCTGGAATAAGATCTACTGTTACTGGTTCTCGTCAATGGCCCCTCCCAAGTTCTAATGACATCAACAGTACTTTAGGAGCTGATAAATCTGCTGTTACTGGCTCTAGTCAGTCATGTTCAAGGACAATTCCTACGTCTTCTTTGCGGTGGTTCCTTAGAGCTGAAGATTTTGGAGGGTGTTTGCAAACCTCAACACCGGTGACTGTAATATATCCAAACTCTTTCCGGGCACACCGACGATCGTGGTCTCTTCCTCTACTCTCGTTAGTTCTCGCGTAGCTTCAATGAAAAATATCTGAGCATTCGTTTGAAATTTATTCTCACAACACAGTTTGTTTGAAAGAGTCCTTGTCCCAATTCCATAAGATCTTGGTGTGTTGCATCCAGCAATATAATGGACAAAAGAGCGTTACTGACCCGCTCGGTGTTCTTTCTTGTACAAGTTGCATGACCTTGTAGTGTGTTTCCCACCCCATCCCAACTACCCCCTAATCCTGTACATTCAGAATTATCATTGCAGGAATGTATTCTTTGGATCTGGATCTGGCTGCAAGCAAAGAATACTATTACAATCAGTATCTTAACCAATGACCACAGTTACTTGCTTCAGTGAAAATTTACTCAAGGAGATCTTCCATTGTTTTCTTGACGAATTTCACAGATTGCTTTGTGGAATTCCTCAGCATAAACAATAAAATGCTTCATGTTCGTTGCTTTTACGGAGAGAGACAAAGAGAGAAAGACAGGAGAGAGAAAGACAGGAGAGAGAAAGACAGAGGAGAGGGAAAGAGATGACAGAAGAGAGAGGAGATGATAGATGAGAGGAGAGAGAGCCAATGAGAGTCGAAGAGAGAGAGAAAAAAAAACCGGAAGAGAAGAGTCCAAAGGAGAAAAGGGGAGATAAAGCGACAGACAAAGGTAGCTTTTGAGAGAATTATGACAGAGAGATAGTGTCTAGACAGAAAGAGAGCAGAAAGACGAATACGGGGAGGTAATGATTCAGGCAAAGAAAGAGAGATTGTAAAAGTATAAGAGACACTATCACAAACACACACACACACACACACACACACACACACACACACACACAGACTTAGAGAGGAAGGTGATGGAGAAAAACACACAACAGAAAGAATCAGAACAGGTCTACTTGAAATTTCCTGCATTCCCTTTGTTAGTAAATTGTCCTCGATCATTGTAATTAACACATGTGTTGGTTTCATTTTCTCACTCTGTGTAGATAACAATCTTTGCGCAAAAATGACGTCAGCAACACTTCGATCGGCAGCCAAGTTAGGCGGTGTTGACAGCCCAGCGTTAAATAAACAAAGCACCACGGTGTCCCACAAGCCACAGATCTTTGGCGTGTATGGTATAGTTACTATAGTACTTTTGACTTAACAACGTTGCCATCGCTTTTATTGATACAACATGCTGACCCCGCTTTTAGTGATACAACATGCTGACCTCGCTTTTAGTGATACAACATGCTGACCCCGTTTTTAGTGATACAACATGCTGACCCCGCTTTTAGTGATACAGCATGCTTCCCTTGCTTTTACTACAATACTAGTGATACATGTTTCCCCCCCCACACACACACACTGATAGAATATATTCTAATTGATTTTAGTGATACGATATGTTGTCATATTTTTAGTGATACATTTTGTTCTTTTCTAAACAAAAAAGCAATATTGTGTGCGTGTTTCCGTACTTTTTAGTGGCGTATTATTTTCTTTTTCTTTTATAAAAAAAAAGTAATACGTTGCCATCTTTTTTAGTGATATAATATGTTGCCTCCTTTTAGTGAAGCAATATATTGCCATCTTTGTTAATGACGAGGCCCTTTGTTCCACGGGGAACCCAAGGAGATAAGTAAGATTTGTTAATGACACGGTGTGTTGCCATCTTTTTAGTAATACAGTATGTTGAAATAATTCTTGTGTGTGTGTGATGCTGTCACGTAATGACATTGTGTAGCCATACTTTCATCTGACCCTTATCTCTGTGCTGGATGGAGGCCTAATTAGTATTCTGAGTATTTCAAACGGACTCTTCAGAACATTGCTTGACAGCGCGCGATTAATCTGTCAACTCTCACTAACTGGCAAACCATCACGATTGAGCATAGAGGCAACATAAAGCTGTCCCGGCATCTAATAGTTACGCATACTTCATTATACGAATTATCGCCCTTAATTGCAGGCAATTTGATGCAGCAGGAAATATCCGCTTTCTATTTATTCTGCCGAAGGTGTATGGTTTCGCGTAGGCCTATATGCTTATCTATTAGGTCTATACGTTTTTATATTTGGCATTAATCGTATTAAAGCACTTTAGAGATTTTATAAGATTAAATGCTTTATTAAGTCTTCTTCTGTTATTATTATTATCAGCATTAACATTTTATATTCGAATATCTTTATTTGATTTTTTTAAAATAGCAATATCATTATTAATGAATAATCACGGGATAGTAAACCTATTATTGCATTATCTTATAACACCATCTGGTTTAGATGAAAACAGTCTTTACTCAAATAAAAATCACTACCTTTACGTGTACTTAAACAAGATTTTTTTCCATGTAGTGTATGAGATTTCTTTACTTAATTAAAACACCAACACTATACTTCCGCCTGTTTATGCGTCTACATTAGACCATCACTTCAACATTAAACAGTGCTAATGACAATAATATTATTGTGTGTTATGTCTATAGTATTGTGTATCGGAGTTTTCCTTTCGAGCTAACAAGGAAATTGGGGAAAACCGAAATTTAGGGAAAACGGAAATTTGGGGAAAACCCCAATTTAGTAGAATCTTGGCAGGCTGTCGGCCATTTTAAAAAACAACCTTCATTCTCTTATCTTCTCCAAGCGATTTGGATACTATTATACAGTATGTACTATTTTCGGACTTTTGTCGAGTATCACAACCATACATTGACTAGTTTCTGCTGTTGTTAACCCTTCGATCGTCGCTGGCAATCGAATCGTCTTTATCGCAAAATTTAGTGTAGGCTACATCACTTGAAGAGTTAGTACATAAATAAATATACGAACAAATATAATTAAAACACAATAGCAACTTAAAAAGAAATCACACGCACCCAACAATAACAAATATACAAAACGTCGTGCAGTGATAACGGTCGGCAAATTAAATTATACTAAGCGACTCCATGTAGTCAACATTAAACCCGGACGCCCCATTTCGCCAGCACTCTGGACACTAATATAGAGATACCACACTCATTGAGCATTAAAACATAATACTGATCACGTGGCGCGTTAATGTGCAAAAAGAAAAAATGCATCAGTGTAATAATTGTGCTTTTTATGAGTCAGCTCAACTATTAGGTCCTCACCATCAATTAAAGTTCATGAATAATGTTAAATATGGTTTGTTGTCTTTAGTACAAATAGTAGTATACATATATAATCTGTTCCCAGCAGTGTTACACACACTGAAGTCAGTATTTATTATCATTGTTACATAATGAAGTCAGTATCTTTCAGCATTTTTGTTACATGCTAAAGTTGAAATATTTCTGCCTATTTTCAAACTAAAATCAATATTTGTCAGCATTTTTATATACAGAAGTCAGTATATTTTATGATGTCAGTCTTGTTATATAGTAGTCAGTCATTATCAAACTTGTTACATATTTCACTTACTGTCAACAGAGCTACAATCTTCAGTTAGTATTACTATTAGTCTACACTGTAACACAATGAAGTCAGTATCTGTTATTACTGTTACATATTAAGTCAAACTATCAGCATGGCTGCATAATATTTTAATAAAGTCAGTATCTGTTAGTAATTACTTACTGAAGTCAGTATTTGTTAGCATAGTTGCATACTGAAGCCAATATCTGTTAGTATTGTTACTTACTGAAGCCAGTATGTGCTAGCATAGTTGTATACTGAAGCCAGTCTGTTAGATATTCTGATACTAGTGATAGTTAATCTGCTTTCACTTCTCCTTGGTATATTGTATGCAATTTTTCATTGCTATTGCACTTTCTATTGTTTTTAAATTTATTTTCAACTCATCTGTGACCATTGTGTCTCAGTCTTCTCAGTCTTATTCTAAGTCAGCAACTAGTGTCAGCAACATTTGTATCTGTGTGGTGTCTTGATTTACACAGTACCAGATTGCTGTATAATTAACTTTCTGTACTTCTTTATTGGGTTCTCTCTTTGTTTTAACCAAAACAATTTACAGAGATTTGAAATTAAGAAAACAAACACTAAGTATTTTAAGTTTATAGTTATTTTGAATCAGAATAGCTATACTTTAAGTTTAAAATTGTATCCTATAGCAGTATTGTTAAGTTTTAAAAATAACTTAAATAATGTAATTACTCTTAGAAACTTTCAGATTAACATTTACTTTGCTGTTTATTTTAGTTACTATTGTGCATGCTATTATAAATATATAGTGTATTTTTTCAGGTGATAAAATATGAATGGGATACAGTTGAATATAAACAAGGCAAAAAATGTGCAAGTAGCTGATAAGATCGTTACTGTGATAAACACAAGTAAGCTGTGTGTCTACTGTTAGTGGTAGTATTTGGTATACACTTCACACTAGTGCATGTTTTTTTATGTAGTACACCACATTTTCATGTTGTGTGCTGTACACAGTTTTATTATAAGATAATTATGGTACACCCCATTTTTGTTGTGGTATATGTGGACAATGCATTTTTGTCATGGTATATGTGGACAATACGTTTTTGATTTGGTATATGTGGATAATGTATTTTTATTGTGGTATATTTGGACAACACATTTTTGTTGTGGTATATGTGGACAACACATTTTTGTCGTGGTATATGTAGACTATACGTTTTTGTTTTGGTATATGTGGGTAATGTATTTTTATTGTGGTATATGTGAGCTACATATTTTTGTGGTATATGTGGGAATGCATTTTTGTTGGCCTCTAAATATGATGTGTTATATCTGTGCTAGAATTGTGTTTCACAGCACTTTTGTTGGTAAGAATTGGTGCACATTAGTTTTGCTGGTTTATGTGGCACACCACATTCTTATTAGTTTGTGGCATGCCACATTCTTGCTGGTACTGCATCATATTTTTGCTAGAATAAATGTGTAATTAATAGGACATCTTCAATGCGCTCTCCAAATATGCTGCAGAGAATCTTCCTGGATTTCAAATGCACTATCAAGCACATCAGGTGTAGTATTCTCAAAGTTTCATGAGCGTTTACTCAACACACCATGAGGAATGTTCATGATAATCTTTATGAATTCTCGAGACCAAAACACAGGCCACAAATATCTGCTGTATTGGTTCTCGAATTGAATTAATGGGAATAAACTTACAGCAACATGATTTACTGTTAAGTTGACAACACTAAATGCACACATCAACTTATTCAAGTAGAGTACAGTAATCACTGTAGTATGAAGTAACAACCAAAAAAACTTGCTCTGCTCATAATTAAGGATCACCTTTATGACCGGACTTGAATTATGTTTGAATTCAAAGAATGGAGTACTTCTTCAACAAAGAAACTTCTGGTCCATCCCCAATGGATGAAATTGATAAGAACAAGTGCAAGACTATTAGTCAGAAAAAAATACTCATCCATTTGGAACTGGTTTGGATTCTATCAGCAATTTTCAAGCATATTCTCAACTTAAGCTATTTATTCCAACTCTGCCACTTACAAAAAAATACCATCATAAGGAGTGCCCAAGGCAAGGTCAGTTTGACAGTTAAATAGTTTATATAACAATTGAGTCTAGAAATAGGGAGAGGCAAATTTACTCAGCTATAATACTAGTTGTTATAAAATAATATTTTGTGCATTTCAAACTGCCATGATATCTGGTTTTTACAAAGTTTTCAATATGAGATTACTGTGGGTAGAAAAAATTCTTCACATTTTATAATAAATGAGTAAGGTATAGTTATAACAAATCATATCATCTAGTCAGCTGTATTTCTCTATTATATTACAGGCACAAGGGATGATCCAAACAGATCAAATAGTTCCCCTGAAATGAATGATGCCTCAGGTAACTCCAGTTTAATTATGATACTAGTATAACTGTAATATTAAAGTTAGTATAACTTTAACATTCCGGTGAAGAGATTTATGTGATTACTGACTGACAGCACAAAATGAAAACAGTTTGGCTTTATTTTTTAATCTTGCAATGCAAGTTGCTTCAGATTGGTTTTAGTATTGAAACACAGAATTTTATAAAACAGTTATTTTGATTGGGTCAAAATACTGAAGTATTGACACCTTTAATGCTGTTGTTTTACTTTGGCCTTAATAGTGAAGCACTGAAATTTCTGATGTAATTATTTACGGCTTGACTGTTTAACTGTTAAGAGTTAGAGCTATAATTGACTGATTTTTAATTTGACCACACATAATTAAAATTTCCCAACTAATTCAAATGAAATTAAATGTCCCATCCCACATGTTTACAAAATCTTGAATTTGTTGTTTTCATACATTTTCCCTAGTGAAACCTATAGAAAGCCATTTTCACTTTACACATCTTTAATTTTATTCAGCCATCATTGGCTTTAATAAAATATTGCCCTATTCACATGGTCATGTCTGGTTCACAGCTCTCATACCTAAATAGAAATGATGTAAGAAAACTGTTTTATTTTAAATGATTAACTTTAATGCTGTTGTTTTACTTTGGCCATAATAGTGAAGCACTGAAATTTCTGATGTAATTATTTACGGCTTGACTGTTTAACTGTTAAGAGTTAGAGCTATAATTGACTGATTTTTAATTTATATGTTCAATGTTTCAATTACTAAAATAAATCACAAATTTAAAGTGAGTGTAGTTAGGAGTTGTGAAAGTATTGATAATGCCACATAATTTTTAATCGATGGTGCATAAAACAAAATTGTTAACCATGTTCAGGACTATGTACATGTAATAGTATTTCCCTGTGCTCCCTGCTGGCATATGGTTAAACACAACTTTCACTTAATTCAGACATTACCTTTAGACCTGAGTAGTTTAAACTTTGAATGGATTTTAAATTATTAATTAGACAGTACAATATTGTTTTCCTCCCAGTACCAGTGCAGTTAAACAGATGTTCACTTCATTCTAATGCTATCTCAAGTCTTAAGCATATTGAGTTTCAATTAATTTTATTTATATTATTATTCATGCACATAAATTATCTGGTATAAGAAAAAGCACTTTTAGTTGTTGAAACTCTTTTAATTATTAGTAATCAAGTGCTACAGGATTGTCTGCCATCATCATATAATTCTTTACTAATCAGCAATATAGTAAGGCACAAGTCTGTTGCTTGTATTGTGATGTAGCTGGTGAAATAGTGGAATGCTATGTGCTGTGATGTAGCTGGTGAAATAGTGGAATGCAATGTGCTGTGATGTAGCTGGTGAAATAGTGGAATGCAATGTGCTGTGATGTAGCTGGTGAAATAGTGGAATGCAATGTGCTATGATGTAGCTGGTGAAACCAAGGGATGTTGTGGGGTGCAGTGTGTAATGATATATCTGGTGTTGTGCAGAGCAATGCAGACACTGTGGCAGCAAAAGAACAAAAACAAAATAACAAACAAAACCCCAGGAATGCTGGGATATTAGGTAGAACAGAATATGAAAATGTTTGTTCATGCAACTGAAATACAGTTAAAACAATTAAAATACTTTGTATGCCAAAAAGAAAAAGAAAGAATAGGACAATAATAATGACTGTCAAACTGATGCTCAGTGCAAATGGGTTAATTATTGAAAGGAAAGCTTACAGGTTGATATATGCTTATACTTTACCCAATGTTTGGCTGGAACAATACTTACAAGATTCTCCAGGGGTTAATTTGTATTCATTCATGTTAGTGAATTGACTTGACTTAATATATTCATGAACAATATTTACATTTGATTGGATGTGTATCAGTGTACTGTGTGTTGATGCAGGAACTGGGTTGCCAGCACGTACCCCAACTCAAGAAACACCTACTGAGGCATCACCACCACTTAATATATCCACCCAAGCTATGGGTGACGACCAGGGAGGAACAAGAATGGTTTGAGACTCAGTGTCTCAGTGAATGTCTTATTTTTATTAGCTATAGATAAACTTGGGCTCCATTTTCTTGAACAAACAGTATATTAAATAGATATATATTATTGTATGTGGAAAGCCACTTATAATGGTGTTTTCCTTGATTCATGGAGCAAGATTTTAGTAAAATTGACCATAAGCATTACAAGATAATGAAATATGAAGTGAGTTAATGTCATAGGTATTAACACTTTACAGGTTTCAAGGAATGAGCTGTGTCATTAGATTAGCTTTGGCCACTTGATTAGTGAAAAGATTTATGGAATGTCAATTCTTTATTTTAAATTTATTCTAAAATGTGCCATAATGATAATTTTTTCCAAATGAGGCAGCATTATTAAAATGGATAAATCTATATGCATCTTGTTACTTTCCTCACCACCCATAATATTTTTCTAATCATAGAATTCAAGTTACAAGCATTGGCATCTTTGGTAAACCAGATTGCTAATAGCATACAAGTGTGGATTTTCATAGAAACAAACATTCAATCTATTATGTCAGTGTTGACCCACACTCCAACCCAAGCCAGTACATATCTTTTTTCTTCTAACTTCATTTGTACATTCTATTAATATATATTTTTAAGAGTCATGTGGCAGTGCAGAAGGTAGGATACAAATTTACTCCACATTCTGGATGTAAAACTTATTGGTGGCTCTTAAATAAATGAGTTGGGTCCCACGTGCTAAAGGACATGCACACTAAAGATCCTTTGGCATCTACAAGTTGGAGAGAGTAGGAATGAACCCAGAAGAACCACCCAGGAACCTTCACTCTCTGCTACCATGACATCTCTCTCATTTAGAATACACTTCTTTCCCCTTTACATCATAACCTACCACAATTATGATAATAATTTTAATTTATATAATCAGCTTAGCATAATTATAGTAAAATTAATTGACCATGTTGGCCCAAATATACTGCAATGTTTTTCTCGTAAAGGTGTCCTTAAAAAATTGTACTTATTTTATTATGTGCAGCCTAATATTTTGTTACTGGGGGGAAAAGACAAATTCCTACAGAGGTCTGTTTGGTAGGAGAATGGGTGAGAATTACAATATGCATCTAATTTGCACCCTTTAGTGTCACTGAAATGGTTAATTCAGTAGGTCAGTGTTAGTTGGGGTAGAATCTGTGCTGTATTTCTACTATTTAAAAAAAAAAAAAAAGGTCCTACTATATTCGGACCGATACAGTATGTATACCATATTCCTTTACATCAGAACCTAACATAACATACTATCATTATTATGTAATATTACTTTATGTTTATGATTGTCCTTTAAAGGCAGGCCAAGCATAATGATAGTTAGAAAAGCAATATACATGTAATGGAAAAATAAAAAATAAAATTTTTAAAAATGGGACTGGGGATGGGGAGGATATAAATGTGATATTTAGCTTTTTTAAGAAATGATTATTTAATAAGGGATTGTACATTGTAAATTTTACTCTTAGTTGAAAGGAGATAGTACTGATCATGTAAACAAATTGTGTCATGACTTTTTAATAAATCAGTACACTTTTATTAACCTTTTGTTTTGCATTATTTTCTTTAATTGTTACTGTTTTTATCTTAGTATTTAGCTAAGGAATATACAAGTTGGATAATTTTTTTAAGCAGAACTATAATAAAGCAAACAAAATTCTCTACTTTTTAATCTTTATGTCCATTCTGTGGTTTAGAGGGAAGGGAATATCAGTAATAAAATACCCTCACTTGGCAATTACAATGCATTTTTCAATGTATAAAATATTAATTGTGACAAAAGCACTTTATGATGGAACGTATTAAACTAGAAAATTACTGTCATTTGCATTAGTAATCGGACATTTTACTTCATTAGCTCCTTGTAAACCTATTTAGTTTTTCATTCATTATTAATCTCTGATTTGATGTAGGTATTCCTTCATCAACATTAAATCTTCTAGGCACCAGCTGGACATCTAACATCACTAGTGTTGACCTCACAGGTCACAGATATAAAGTCTCTTTAACAGCACTCATTTTTGTGGATTTCATTGTCAGTTACAGAACCTCTAAATTGTATACTTGCAGATTTAATGATGCACCTTATAACTCGTGAGCACTTCTGCATAAACAACTTAATCTTAATGGGCACACATGGGTACTTTACTGAAGTTTGTGCAAATACCAAAGATTTTACAAGACTTGAACATTTGAGAAGATACATCCAAGATTTCTACTGAATTTTATTTTGATTAGACTCTTTTTGCTGCATCTACAGTAATGCTATGAAAAAATGCTTTAACATTAAAGCATCCACACTGAAGCAATTAATTCAAACACACACACATGCATGCATGCACATTTGCACACAGGAGACTGAGGTACACTAAAAATTAGGTCATTTTAAATTTTAATTCTTGGTTGAGTTATTTTTTATTTAGCCAACAACAGTTCTGAGCATATTTTCAGACAATTTCGTATTTATTTAAGGAATTAAAAACAGCTTATAATTTTGAGAATACAAGATGGAAAAATAATCTATTCAAGTTGATCGTTTACTTTATTCATTTCTTGCTAAAACCATGTTGAGATGACACTTCTTATAAATGACCTCCCAGATATCATTTATTACCTGTCTACTGTATTTTGTGCAAAGAATGTCAAGGTATTTCCTGGTACTGTCTCCACTAAATTTTCTTTTTAATATTGCAGGTGAACTTGGAAAAATACTTTATGTCTGCTTATTTTCAAAATTTTAATAGCCTTAGATCAACCTGCCACTGTCCCAAAGTGTTAAATAAAATCTGTTGCCCTCTTCACTGGCATATGCACATGACTTCTTAACCAAATATTAACTGCTATTGTGGAAACAAAATCAGGCCGAAATTAGTTACGTGTATGATTGACCACTGACCTTGAAATAAGTCAGTTAATTAATATGGCAATCTGTACAAGAAAATTTTAAAAATCTAATAGTATTTTCTTTGCAAATTTGATATGCGATTTTCTCCAAACAATCCAGCTGAAAAGTTCTAACAGCTTCATACATTACATGGCATTATAGATGTGATAGAATATTAGATACCATTTTTCTTTCTGAACATTATCCAATGGGTCTAAATCTGTAACTAGTCAGTTCACCAGTTTTCACAGTTAAATTAAAAACATTGTGTCTTCAGTTTTCCAGAATAATTTATATTAATAAGATTTCAATAAGAGTTTGGTAATCTAAGATATGCAGTTCTTGATCACCTGATCTGTTTGGAAATGTAAAGATATTTTGAGAATACAATTTACAAGTGTGCAATTTGGGGGGACTGATAACATTCTAGTTAAATTTGGGTTGTTTGGCAAGTAATTTATTTGAGTATTTTCTTAACAAGGATGTAAATATTGTTGTATTTGTAGATGGCAAGTAATTTATTTGAGTATTTTCTTAACAAGGATGTAAATATTGTTGTATTTGTAGATAAAAATAAAGTACAACACACGCTTACTGTACTGTTGATAGCTCTCCATGTAAAATGTTCTTTTTTTAAAAAAAAATAAAAATTTAACTAGTTAAAAGAACAAAAGATTGATAACCTGGGGGCTCAATGGTTTAAAGGATGAAAGGAAGAAATTTACAAACATTTAATTTTGTATTGGCACAATTTAAAAAAATAATCTTTACACAAACTGTCCCATTGTTAAACATTAAAACTTTGTTTTGAACATCATTATGTACCACTGTCATTCTCAGGTGTTTTCATGATTTCTCCTTGATAATACGAAACTTTATAACACTTTTGAACATAATGGCCAAGTTTTTAATATTTTTTTTAAAAAAAAAAACAAAACAAAACAAAATTATGTAGTTCACTCAAGAAACTTTAAAATGCAAGAATTTAACTGTAAAATTTTATTATTTTAAAATATAAATTTGTATAATATATATGCATATACTGCAATACAACACAACCTAGATGTGATTTCATGAAATAAATAGCATGAGAAATTATAAAAACCACTTTAATTTAAACAATTAATATATTTTTCAAATTTAAACTAGTTGAGTAGCAACAAGTAGAATATTTATCACATCTGAGATACATTTAACAAGTTATCACAGGATTCTTATATCTGTAGAGCATTGTAATAAATAATAAAATTATAAACTATATTATCCACTTTCTATTTCCAGCATTATTAATAAATTACTTCTAAATAATATATGTAATGTGTAAATAGAACTTAACAGACTTTAAGAGATAATGTTGGGAAACAGTGCATATACAGAAATTAAAGAACTTAAAGATAGGATGCGTTTACAGAAATTAAAATCGTTAAGTGACAAAGATGAGATACAGAGAGTGTGTATACTAAACTTAAAGACTTTAAGAGTCAAAGATGGATTATAAAGAGAATTCTATATATATACATATTCTGGAATTTATGGTGAACAAGATAGAATTTTTCATTAAAAAGTGAAAGGTGTGATTTGTAATAGGTGTGTGTGTGTGTGTGTATTTATATTACAAAAATCTAATCAAGTACAAAATCAGTCCAGTAAATAATTAAACTTACTTAAAGCTAGAATTAATTATAAATGCTGACTAAAGATACAGTAAATAATTAAACTTACTTAAAGCTATAATTAATTATAAATGCTGACTAAAGATACATTTGAATGAAAGAAAAGTAGGTAATGAATAATTTACTAAAAATATTGTTAAAAGATAAACTAAAACGATGCTATTAAACAAATTACCAAAAATATTTCAATAAAAGATATAAACAGCTTCATTAAAAAAAGATGTTTTTCAAAAATACTTAATATGTCACTAAACAACTTGTACCTAAAATGTCATTAAAAGGTGTTTCAAAATTTGTTAGTTAAAAGTATTTCATTAAAAATAAATTAAAAGATGAGTGTAATTTTTTTTTATAACATATTTAGGTAAACTAAAAAAGACATTAAATTTAAAAAACTGTTACCTGAAGGATTTCATGAAAAACACATGAAACAACTTGTACCTAAATGTATCCTTAAAGTTAAATTTAAACATCTATCATCAAAAGGATTTAATGTAAAATACATGAAACAACTTGTACCTACGTATGTCTTTAAAAAGATGCATTAAATTTAAATAACTATTGTCTAAAGGATTTCATGAAAAATACATGAAACAAAACTTGTAATTACATATGTCTTTTAAAAGACATATGCATTAAATTTAAAAAACTATTACCAAAAGGATTTCTTGTAAAAATACATGAAACAAAACTTGTAATTACATATGTCTTTTAAAAGACATATTCATTAAATTTAAACAACTATTACCAAAAGGACTTCATGAAAAATACATGAAACAAAACTTGTACCTAATATGCACTGAACAAATACTACCCGGAAAATGTCATTATAATAACAGACACAGGAAAATATGCTGAATAAGCTAAACTGTTAGATAGAGCCAAAGCTTACAACAATTCTGTCCAAAATATTTCGCCCTTAATTTTAAACCCATAATATACATGGCATATTCTGCAGGATGATCCAACAAAAAATTAATATGTAAAAATAGAAAAGAAAAAGCAGGTGAACTATAAAGTAGTTATTGCTTTTTTGGACAACTTAAATAGTTTTAACATTAGTATATTTGTACATATCACACATCAGGAATATATCACATATACTCACCACTTAAAACTATATATATAATATAAAATATATAAATTGCATGGATAAAAGATGAATGCTGCATTTAAATATCCAGAAAACGTGAGTAATTTTGCATTTGACAAATTACTGAACATAAATAGAAAATAATTGAAACACTCCATATTGTCATTAATGGTGCCAGAAAAACCAAGCTGCTGCCAAAATCACACTGATCATTGCAGTGTTTTGCCTTTATACTTAACCTGTGACATACAAGATTACAAAAATTTATTTTTAAAATAAATATTGAATAATACTGAAGAGTAAAACAGCATCCGTTTTATGTTTAGTATGAAAACTTTACAGCAGATTAAAGTTAAACCAGTGATACAGGTCAGTGGTCTCTTTCTTCTGGAGGTCTGAATGGTATGCCCAGGAATTTGAATACGGATTCCTCAGTGGGTGTTGGCACGACTGTACCTTCAAAGATCTTTTCTGTTCCCTGCAAAGAATAAAATAACTGCTAAATGAAATAATTCAAATTTGGCCCGCTGACAGTATTTCCTTAGTTTTTTAATATTCTGCATGTGTGTGTATCTTTCACATTTACCATTGCAGTTTCCTTTGTTCTGGATTTTAACCTATCTCCCCACCTCAAAACCTTTGATTTGATAGCAGATCCTGATGGTATTGCAATGCTGGATCAACCTATGGTAATGATGAAGCATGCCACTTCTACATAGCCAAGAGTAAAAAGAAAATCAGATTAATATTACCTAAACCCTCAATGAGTGGGCTTATCAGATATATCAGATATTAAGAGCATTCACAACAATAACCATTCTGCAGAGTAACCTTATCGGTACAAATTCAACAGCTTTGAGACTTTCCATTTATTCATTTGTTTGCTTATTTCCCTTTACTCTTTTCTTTCTCTATACTTTCCTACCTATAACTATAATAAATATTTGAAAAAGACAAAGAGATAATCAGAAATAGTAAGTGAAAGGATTATGAAAATAATTTATAGCCTTAGCATATCTGGAGGGTTTGATTCCCTAGTTTTGGCAATGCACAAGGCATATTAATTTAATTGTGAAAGAAGTTTGGCTTTATTATCCAAGGGAATGGCAATGCACAAGGCATATTAATTTAATTGTGAAAGAAGTTTGGCTTTATTATCCAAGGGAAAGAAGTCATTTTATATACAGAACACTCTATCCAAACACCCCTCAACAACTTGGATAATGTAGCACAAAAAAAATAAATGATTTACTTCATAACTAAAAAAAAAAATCACACCAACAAGCATGATAATAGTGTTTGTGTGTGTGTGTGTGTGTGCACACGCGCACAAATTATTTACAAAGATTTTTCAATTACTGTTGACTGACCTATTTGCGGACCCTATACCAGAAACCAAACATGCAGAGTAGAGGCACATAACTCTCTTTCTCCCAAAGTAAACATGCAGAGCTAAGGTCTTGGAAAAAAACAGGTTAAAAATGATGGTGTAATAAATAAACCTGGCATTTTAACTCAAAGTTTGAATGAAATGCAGTTACGCCAAACAAGTGTAAAATTTCCCTTTAAAACAATTCCTTATCCCTTCCAAGAGAAAACAACTACTGGCTGTAAAATTTGTTTACATGGAAGATATACAACGCTAATATACTTAAGTTAAAGAAAAGCTACTGATGCTGAATTAATGATAGGTAATGAAATGTTTAAAACAAAAATTAGACAACAGTTACATCATTTTATTAACCCTCACACAGTTTACACATGTTAATATCTTCTCATAAAAATTTCACTTTATGTAGAAGAAACCCAAGAATGCATAAATCAACTCACTTTGCGAACCACACCTATTTTCAGAGCATGTTCATTAAGGGACATGCCTTTTTTCTTGCAGAGACTACGCATAGATCTGGTGAAATGAGCTGATCCGGTGAAGTACAGCAGAGCACAGGCATACTCTTCATAAGGTACCACAATGATATCCAGTCGCCGATGCTGTCAAACAATATTGCCAAGTACATATACCAAAGTAAACCATATAAGACCATACATGCAACCTGTATACACATATAATTGATTCTAATATTTTGGAGTTAAAACAAATTTACTTACCTCTCTTTTTACCATTTAAAAATGTTTTATTTTATCTTTTTAAAATTTTTAAAATTTATTTTATCAGACTTGCGGGGGGAGGGGGGGTAGAGGAGAAGGAATCCATGCAAACAGATACCCTTTGGTTTGGTCCTGGCAGCTTACAGACTCCTAAATACTTCTTTTGGTGTCCCTTTTCCTCTCCTGACACAAGGTCATCAGTCAAAAAGCCTGAAAAATAACAACCAAAAAACCAAAATGCAAATAAGAAACATAAAACAAGAAATGTATAGGATGCATCTTACAAGTATACATTACATAAAAGAAACAAAATATAACATATTTTACATATTTTAAAACTTACAACAATGAATAAAAGTACCCCAGAATTATTATTAATTCAAATGAATAAATTCATGTGAGTTTAACATAAGTAAGAAAGTAAAAAAGTAAAAAAGTAAAAAAGACTTCTGAGTAAACAAATATGGTATATTCTAACTCACTCTTGTCTTTCTAATGATTCTGCATAACTGTTTAGGTTTAAAAGGGTACAAGAACAAATTCTGATATATATATATATATATCTTATTTTAAATCAATGCAATTTTGTTGATTATTAAACTCTTTCCTATGGCATAATTTTTGCTACAAAGCTGCCATCTTGTTCAAATATCTAATTGCTGCCACCATCTTGTTCACATGCTCTAAAAACTCCTGTCTTTCATTCTTTTAAAATGGGTTTTGAACAGCTACACTGTTCCATTAAGTTTCTTTGCTCTCCTTGTAAACTGTTCCCATGCTGCTGTTGTTGTGTCCTTTTAAAAAGATTCTTATCAATATTTGTATTGTTCACTGAATGGTGTGCTACCTGAAGTATCACAAACATTTTAGCATCATGTGTCACGTTCCAAGCCCTTCTGAGCAGCACTAAAGATACTGTTATTCATGTAAGCATGAACTGATTTTACATATCACAAAGAAGTAATGAAAGTGAAGCATGTATTAAAACTACATATTACAGAAAATAGTCATAATGATGAATTCCACAAACTGTGCATTTCAAAAGCTGCCAGGAACTATCACTTTATTCTCTGTTTTTCTGCCAAGAACTGCCACTCTATTCTCTGTTGTCTTCATTTAGTCATAATTAGGTGAATCCACTTTTCTCATGTGCTGTAATAAGCACTATTTATTTTATCTGAGTGGGTGGGTCTCTTATGCAATTTATATACTCTGTATTTATCCTTTGATTATACATGTATATCATTTCCAGTCTCCAAAATATCTCTAATTATTGCTTTTAAATAAAGGGAATTTAATTTTAATGCCATCATTTTTTCATTTATACACAATGTATGACAAAACTGGAACTTGTACAAACCGAGGATTCATTGAAATTTATTTCTAAATTAAATACACAATACTTAAGTGGAAATAGTTGTATTTACACTGATGCAATTTACTATACAACATGTATTTACACATTGTTTTGTAAAAAATGTTTTAACCCCACTATGCAGCCTGACACTCTTTAAAATGGTTGGTTTTAACCCTACTATGTAGCCTGACACTTTTAAAAAAAACAACAGTGATTAGCAGCTAAACTTAATATATTACTGGGTATTTTTTTAAGACTAACCAGTTTCTCTAAGATGGTGAATAAGTTTGCTGAAAATCCCCTTTTCCGAATGTCCATCAGGATGGGTGATTAAAACATCCACGTCCCCACAGTCTTGTTTCCCTCGACGATATGACCCACATGCCTGACAAATTATTCCAGGCTGTATTGACTCAGCTGCAGTACGTACCTATCATGAAAGGAGATTTATATCAATTTTCTTAAATGTCACAAGAATTATCATATCATATCCTATCCCTCTCTCTGTCAATCTTTCTTTCTTGAGGAGCAAGAATTTTTAACCACTCCTAATAAGATTATCAGAGCTAAATGATAATTTATTTTCCTTTTATCTAAATGTTTAGAGATTCAAGGGGTGGCCCGACAGGTGGGCAGGTGACAAGAGGTTTGTGACAACTGGCTAGCCACAACTGGCTTACACATAACTTACATCTGTAGAATAAATTAGATAATTAGTTTTTTCCTGTTTAGCAAAATGTTGTATATCGTATTATGCACAAGTCACTTGCCATTCACCAGTTATTGCTAGGCATGTGTCAGTAGCTAGTTGACATTCGCCAGTTATTGCTAGGCATGTGTCAGTAGCTAGTTGACGTTCGCCAGTTATTGCTAGGCATGTGTCAGCAGCTAGTTGACGTTCGCCAGTTATTGCTAGGCATGTGTCAGTAGCTAGTTGACATTCACCAGTTATTGCTAGGCATGTGTCAGTAGCTAGTTGACGTTCGCCACTTGTCACCCACTAAGTGTCGTTTGTAAAATGTTGCCTGCCCAGATGTCATAGAACCATTCAAGGTTTCACATGATAATATTTTTTCTGAACCTTTTCTACAGAACAAACTTGGTAAATGGTAAACACTGAATACTAGTTTATTTAGCAGACTTAATTTATAATCTAACATATTCTGTAAGATTACTCTTGCCTAGCAAAGAAAATCTCACAAAAAAAGAAAAAAAATTCATAAATTTAGTAAAGATGGTATTTTTTAAAAGTAAAGAAAAACTATATCTATCAAAACTGGATTTAATTTTTCACTTTTAAATGACAATTTGACTTAAATGGATTTAATGTTTCACTGTCACAAACAAAATTAATTTACAAGAAGCTATTGCTTACAGAAAGCCAAAAGCATTCTCTTCACAGAATTGGGATGGAAAAAATAAACAACACTTCTGTGAAAATAATCCTTACTACTTGTTCAATTTCTGCAGCTTCTTCTCTTGGCATTCGATTCAAAATATCATCATACAATCGCACACCCACTTTCTGTTGCTGGGTCAGTTTTGCTTTGGATCTTAGATCTTCCAGTGTACGAAATCCCTGAAACAAATTTAACATGGTCACAAAAAAATTAAAAATGTATAAACCCCAAATGAAGTAGAGCATAATATAATAAAGTATATCATTTTCAATATCTACTGTGACCAAAGCTACAGTAACAGTACATTGCAGTACTTACAAACATTAATAAAATGCAGAGCATTAATAATGCAATGCTTGCAGAACATTAATATAATGCAGTGCTTATCAGAGTATTACTAAAATTCAGTGCTTAACAACATTAACAAAACAGAGTGCTTTCTCTTGCTGCCAATTGATTTATAGAATAGCTCATGGACACTCGTTTTACACAAAGTAGCTGCTTACATAGAGCATACATACTAAAGAGAGTGGCCTTAATGATGCAAGAGCAGATGAATGGGGAAACTAGGATACCAGGTATATGCAAAAGAAAAAAGAAAAATAATAGAAACTAAAATTTGAAACAAACTGTGTGTTCAAAATAACATTGATTAACAAAATTAAAAATCAGCAACAATCAGAATAATTATTACATTCACAATCAATTCTAGGACAATCATCAGCAAACACAGGTTGATGAGACAAACTATAACTATATCTAATGACCAGAAAATGGCCAACACACACACACACTGATTAAAAGAAAGAAAAATATAAAACAAAGAAACACACACACCTGCTGATACCACTGTAAAGCAGTGACAGGTCCAGCACCCCAGACATCAGTAAACAGTTTGATGACACGGATCTGCTCGTTGGAGCGAAACTCGTTCAGTTGACGAAGTTCTCCACTCTGAGTTATTTCCAAAATCTTATCTGCAAGTTTTTTCCCAACACCTGGTATTGTGCGAGCCTCCTGTAGAAAATGACAGAATGAAACAAATAATGTCTAAATCAAATGAATATTGATCTGATAGTTATGTAGTGCTGCAATAAATAGAAATTTCTTCATAAACAAATGATTAGTTACAAAATTAAAATGGATGATAAACAATACTTTTTAAAAATTCATTCTTTATTTCCAAACTTGAAGTAGTTCTAAAACTGTTGCATAGCATGTAATTTGTTTTAAATAAGAAAACTTTTCAATTTTAAATTTTAATTCTATTTATTACTAATTTTCAACCTGTAATATAATTATAGTCTGTGAGTGTGACAATAATTGCTTGATTAAAAATGATAATATCCTCTTAAAACATAAACAATACATTTACAAAAGTTATTGTATCATTAAAATAATCATTTAAATAAAATATAATGCTGATGGCATTAGTTTACTACGAACATACCTTCCAGCTTGTAATTTTTTTAGGATGCCGTTTTAATGCAGCTATTGCTTTTTGATAACTAATTGCTCTCCATCTGTCATTTGTACTTTGATAATTCTTTACCATTTCCTGAAATAATTTCAAAATATATATATTATATATAGATACTTTCATATTATCAGTTGTAAATAAGTGTTCTGTATTGCTATTAAATTAATAATTAAATATATGATATATTGTAAAAGGATGCAAGCACATCAGACTTGAAATACTGATGTGCAATTAAAAAAAAAAGATTAATAGTATAATACACTATACAATTAGCAATTCAACCTAGCTAAAGAGAAATGTCTCTCTCTCTCACACTATATATATATATATATTACCTCTAGTACAGCAGTAATATGTTCATTTTGGTTTGACATGGGATTTTTTGAAGAATGAAAACAAACCCAGTTCTCTTCCTGAAAGAGTAAACAATACTTTCACTTAAAAATATTGTACACAAAACAATGTTTTAATTAATAAAAAGAATGCAATTTTAATAATAAAAATAGTACTTTATTTTACCATTATACCATAAATCATCTATTTCAGTATTTGGTAAGTTAAAGTATCTTAAGAACAGACTTGAATTACATATATAATAATAAATACATTACATTTTCTAAAATTTATTTGAAATGAAAGAATACTTACTGCTATATCTTTTTTAGATGATTTGGTTGGAGTTATATGTGCAGAGCTTGAAGCATTGCTTGAAAGAGTATTATCTACAAGAATCTCTTCATCACTTGTGACATAATCACTGTCTTCTTTCATTTCTTTTTCTTCCTTTGCTGGCGACTTGCAAGTCTTTGAGAGGAATGCATCTATCTTCAACTGTTTTTGTTTTGAAACGACATGCTTATCAGGGGGTCTTTCTGGAATACTACTGACTTCTGGTTTACTTTCATCCAAAGAGATCACGTCTTTCTCAGTTTCTTTGTCAAATATATTACTTTCTTCTGAATTGCTGTCATCCCAAGAGCTGACATCTTTCTCTATTTCTTTTTCAGATATCTTACTCTCTTCGTGTTTGCTTTCATCCCAAGAACTCACATATTTCTCCGTTTCTTTGTCAGACTTGTCAGTCTTAATTGGAATATTCAAATGAATATTTAGTGTAAAAGAGTTCGGGTCCACAAACGCTTTTTGACGAAAACAAGTACTTAGCCAGCAACTCTTAACGATCGCTTTGTCTTCAGGAGGAGAGATATTTTTTAGAATTTTGCACAGCCTTTCTATAGATATATCTTCGTCAACGACTATGTGTGTTGTGTCACATGTTATTGAATCTTTTACACAGCCTCCAAATTTTTCGACTTGAGTTTTAAACAAGTTAAGTCGATTCTTCTGAATTCCAGCTTTCAAGATAAATAGAATAGCAGGACGCATAAATTTTGTTTCGCTTCTCATACTATATTTCGAGACTTTAGACTTTTCGGCGGCGTTAGAGCTTGTATATTCGTTAGCCTCTTCATTTTTACGCTTACGATGAGACATTTTTGTCAATATGTAAACCAAAGTTGACTACAGAAGATATTACAGATACATGTTGTAATCAGGAAACGAAAACAAAACTAGACTTTTCTGTTTACCATACTTTCTATTGGTTAAGCAAAAATGTTATTCACTAAAACTGCATTTCATTGGTAAAAGCAAATCGGAAACGGAATTAACTATTTGGCGCCGTCTTCAACCATATCAACAATCTGTATATAAAGGATGTGAGTGTAACCTTTTGTGCCTTAACTCTTCGATTGTGAACAATAATTGTAATATTCAGTACTGAATCAAATCAATGCACTATTTCTCATCATCTGTTTTTTAAAATAAAAATATCAGTTGATTCATTTTTCTAAGTTAGTATTCTTTTAGAGCAGACGACACAACAGTAGAATCAGCAATATTAGATCTCTGACAGAACTTTTACTCACAAACACAGACAAGATATGCTGCTGGTCTATATGACATTCACTTCGCAGAATGACGTAATAATCAGTTGTTTTTCTTTTTCATATCTCTCGAACTTTCTATTTCATTGACGATTATCCATTTTTGTTGGGAGACATTATTTTGAAATTTGTGTTCGGCTCTGGACCGACCAGGTCATTGCCTCACGCTAAACACTGATTTAACAACAAAAATTGACGCATACCATCCAAGAGCTGTGGGATATTTTATTATTCTGTTAATGATAACATTTATTAAATAAGGTTTTGAAAATCGCTAAATTATTGAATATATGCATATGTGGGTTTTAATAAACACTGTCAGTCTTAATGTCATCAAATAATGTATTTTATTTTTACTTTACTCTTGGCAAGAATTAAGAATTTTTCTGTCTCTGTCACTTTATTTGCTCTCTGACTCGACCATAGCACCAGCAGAGAAGGAGCACACACACAAAAAAAGAGTCTTAGGAATGCACTTAACTCTTTTCAATTCATATGCTACTTAAAAGAAAAGAAGTACAGCTTTTATGCAAAACTAAGGTTGAAAGTTCAGACTTATTTAATTAAAAAAAGGACAGTTAAGAAAACTAAATTCACTAATTTTGAAATAGACCTTTCTAGGACTCTGAATTTACCTCTGAATTATGGTACTAAGTTTAGTTTGTTTTTTCTCAGAAAGAATATTTTGCTTTATCAGTTTATGCATATATTTGTTCACCTGAAGGCAAATTGTTTAATGTTGTTTATGACTTGTGATAACTGTAAATGAAATATGAATGCATAAATCTGGCAAGTGATACTTGCATGAGTTAATCATATATTCATGCTGTGTACGCACTGACACTTTTTCAGAATTGTTTCTTGTTTTAACATCTCTAAGTAACATAGCCAGTGATCCTAATCTATCCCTCTATTACAAATTAAGTCACAAGTTCTTTCATTAATCTCTTCTATTCATTCTATCGACTGTCTGCACTTGACTAGGTATTACTGAGGGCAAGCCATATATACAGTGATTCCCCACATAGGGATGGATTGCACAATTATAATTCACACATTATGCCTTCCATAGATGCCTTTGTATACACACATTTGTTATAATCCTTGTATATTGTTACCATATTGGCACCAAATTTGGACTGTCACATTTAGCAAAGAAGCTTATGGTTTGTCTCAGCCAAATAAAATACAGTTGCAAAGTGTCTTGGCTTTGTTTAAATAGTTGGTTGAATTTCTTCCTTGATAAGAGTCCTGTAACTTTCTCACAGTGCCTTCAGTAATTAGCAGTGGTTATTAAAATATAAATAAATGAAAACAAAACAGGAAAACAATTTCACTGGAAACAAAATAGGAAATTATGAGAATAGTGTATAACTATAAGTAAGTGTGAATATGGTTTAACACAATCAGTTATCCAGAATAAGAACAAGTTGAAAGCAGTAAAAGTTTAAGACATCTCTTCACAAGTGATTAAAGGTGGGGAATTGATTGTGGAAATGGAAAAAAAATACTCACTATTGGGATTCATGAGAGAAAAGATGAATCTTTATGTTCTAATTCATGAGAGGGCAGGTGAAATCTATGATGATTTAAAGCACAAAGTGCCACAGTCTTCTGGGGCATTGTACTATGGAGTGAATGTAACACTTGATGCCAGCATCTTCAGTTGCATTTATGTACATGTAGCAATATACATAGAGTTCTTATAGGTTCATGGCCATCACTTTGTTTTAATGATTAAATTAATCTTAATGTTTCTCTCTCAAAATCAGTAACTGAGCATCATATTGTTTGGTAAACCTATTTAAATTTTTCTTTCGCAATTGTTGGTTCCCCCCCCCCCCCCAAACACACACACACTTTCATTTCCTGGCTGTAGATTTTTCTTGTTGGCTTAGAATCTCTGTTATTATTTGAGATTTGGTACCATGTGATTATAAAATTTATTTTATGGAACCTAGAAAACAGGCTACTTGTACTTGCTGACCTAAAGAGACATTTACTTACTTTGTCATCAGCTTTTGTTTGGTACCATTTCTGGTGCTTGGTGTTTTTGTTCATTAATTTATATATTGCATATTGTAAAGTTGTAAAGACATTAATAATAATATATATTTTCTGTTTCATATTTTTATGAATAAGATCAGCTGATCATCACTGTCAATTTATAGTTTTTCTGCTTAGTAATCAGGTATTCTGCTTGTGTGTGTGTGTGTGTGTGTGTGTGTGTGTGTGTGTGTGTGTGTGTGTGCGTGTTGCATGCCTATACACACATATATGCATATGAGAGAGTGCAAGAGATAAAGAAGACCACTGTTGTTTCTAAAATTATTGAGTCCAGTAATTTTCTAGGAATTTCCAAGCTTTAAAGTTAAAATCACACAGATATTTCACTTATTTATTTTATTGACATAATGAAAGTTTTATTTTTAAAAACCCAAATTGTTTCTATAGAGTATAGGTATAAGCATTCTCAGATCATTATTTAATGTATAAACATTGATTGAGTTGAAATAGATGCTGATTGTGTTTAAAATATCTGCTGTTAATTTATTCTTAGATCTGATCCTGGAAAATGGAGAAAGAAATTCTTAAATTGCACAGTAAAGGACTGAAAAAAGAATTGAATATATTTTTGAAGGGGAAAAATGTGAAAGATGTAAGTAATAAAGTATTGCACTTCGAATATATTTCTTTGCAATATAGATTTATATAAAGAAAAGTTACATTAGTTTTCAATTCAGAATTTATTCAGTACTTCAGTTTAATATAATAAAATGCTTATCTTTCAAAAATTATTCAGACTTGGCATCAGACAGGATACATGTGGCACTTTTGTCTAGCTGAAGAAGTCTGGACTTAAGCTGAAATAAGAGCACATCAGTATGTGGAATATATTTGCATGGAAAAATTGAACTTTAATACTGATAGTTCTTGAGATCATATCATTGCTTTAGAATGAACTTGCTAAGAAATTTCAGTATTAGTATTAATAATTCTTACTGTGATGCCAAGTATGACGAGTATCTCATTTTTAATTTTATTGCCTGCAGGTGTGTTTAGTTGGATCATTTGTATTTACAACTGTGTGTCGTAGATGTATGTTGACTTAATTAGTGCTAATCTGCATATACATGTAATATTATTTCACTTATTATTACTGTGTATATATTATTATTTCACTTATATATTATAATAGTTTACTTGACTAATTGTCATTTATATATCAGTTGAAGAAGGTTCTTGAAAGATATCTTACTAGCAGCAAAGAGGACCCAATGATATTGACTCAAGCTGTGCTGCAAGGTAAATACAGCCTCTTGTCATTTTTACAGCTTAATCATTAGGAGCTCTTTATTGTAAAGAATGTTGAAGGTAGTTGTTAAGTCCACCTTTAATATTTTAACCCTTTCATTCCCGAGAGTGACCATGAGATCAAGGCACTGATCTTATATGTAAGTAATCAGTGTTTGAGCCCTACTCTGCAAGTTTTGGTAGATTTTGAATAATATGTTGCTCTAATAAAACCCTCCAAAATTGAAAAGAAAAACTTATTACTAGATGAAACTAGTTATATTGCTGGATGAAACTAAATCTAATTCATCTTTGTTTAGTTACTTTATTAAGTGTGAATGTTTTCATTAACTCAGTCCTTTCATTCCCACTAGTGAATATTTGTGAATGAAAATAAGAACAAATAAAAAGTAAAACTAAAAGAGATTCCCCCCCCCCCCTGAAATTTTATCAAACATCTGCTCTAGAGGATGGATACACTTAGACAAATGTTCTTTTCAGCCTAATAAAGTGTCATACCTACTGCCTGCTGTGATATTTGCTTACTCATTGAATGATTTCTTTTACAATGCTGGCTTGATAAGATCCATGTATAAAATCCAGGGTTTGGGGTGTGTGTGTGTGTGTGTGTGTGTGTGTGTGTGTGCCAGAGCACTATGCTGCTTGAGCAGATCTGGCCTGACAAGCACTTTCTTCAGAATCTCCAAATCATTTTCCAATACCTTGCCTGTCGACGCCTCTTTCCATGTGAATACCAGAGTGCCATCCCTGGACTATTTAAGTTTTGTTAATGTCACGAGGCCCATGGAAAGTCTGGGTTTATTTTGTATTTAATTTTAATGTCGTGGGATCAGAATTGGAGGTAAAAGCATGTGCAGTCATGTTCTATAAATTGATAAGCATCTGTAGCAAATGTGGCTGGGTTCAGGATTGGTGAAGTGAACATGCAACTGCACATTATTTAAGGCAAGATCTGTGAGGTCTGTCCCACTGTAGACAAATGGAATAGAATTCTGACAAGTATAATAACTTGGGATGGTGAAGGTATGGTTTTTTTTTTTTTAGACAGGTTGCCCCACTATAATTTTCTGTCATATAGAAAATTACATATTCAGTACAATTATTGTCTATACACCATAACCAAATCTGACTAATTTCTTAATCAGAGTGGGATAGTTTTTCTCTCCCACCTTCCCTCGCAGA
Organism: Sinotaia quadrata; assembly: GCA_028829895.1. Taxonomy (NCBI): domain Eukaryota; kingdom Metazoa; phylum Mollusca; class Gastropoda; order Architaenioglossa; family Viviparidae; genus Sinotaia; species Sinotaia quadrata. The sequence continues at coordinate 65,015,156 of CM054180.1, read as the reverse complement.
CTAATGTTAGCTATAAACTTTCATTGTTGAGTTGCTTAAAAAGTCCATAACTAACTTGTTATAAGAGTCACTTCCCAAGTCTTTAGTATGTGAGATGGTAAGTGTCTACAGGCAGTTTATATGCAAATCTTTCTGTGGTTCAGATCTGATCCCTTGAGCAATCAGAAATTAGAAACAACTCCCACTCATCTAAATCTGCCCAGTCGAATAAAGGTTATAACTAGCATTAAACAAACAAACACGCTCTTGCTACACTCTATGGCATAAAGTGGGAGTCGGAATATTTATTGGATCACACACAGACCTAGCACAAAGTAATTATAGCAAAAAGACAGTGGGTGTCAATCAGGCAAAAGTTAGGAATTCAGGGCAATCAGGCAAAAGTTGAAATTCAAGGATAGGAATGAATGAAAATCAGAAGCAGTCAAGAAACATGCATATAAATTGACATTCAGAAATTCTGTAAAATTGCACAGCCCTAGCAAGTAAGCCACTTTATTTACTGAGGAAGATTTAGTCAGATATAAAGATAGATAAATCTGATTGACCGTTGATCTTTCAAGCCATTTGTAAATGTGTGCTTGGAGCTCTGATAGTTTGTATGCGCAGGTGAACACATCTCATTCTCTATTTTCTTTGCATGATGAAAAAAATAAATAATTTAGTGATTATTTCTTACAGTTTTAAGTAGCAACAACTGTTATAAGTAAGTTACAATGAAAAGTAAAAAGTTCCTCGCTCGGTGCTATTGTAGGTAAACATTTCAGAATTTAACAGACATATTTGTAGACTTTACCTAATTCAGCACATTACTTCTTAATTATAAATTCATTTTAGATGTCCATGTTTGGTGTTGGTTAGATAACCATATACAAAGGTTAGATTGTAATATATGTTGGATATTAGATCATAATCAGGCCCATCTTAATATCAGCTGCTGGTGGGGTCTATAGATGATGTGAAAACATGACTAAAACTTTGTTTTATTTCATTTTGTGGGTGGATTCCTCTCTTGTTGAGCATATTTATGTTATTTCCAAGTGTATATTCATTTTCTATAAAGGAAATAATTAGATTACACCACTTCTTCATTCAGTTTACAATAGTACATGTATGTTGATAATGATAACATTTCACACTAGAATTAAACTTGTAAATTGAAGAAATGTGCCTTTAGAGTCAAAATGTTCACCTTTTTTTTGGGGGGGGGGGGGTTTATTATTTAATAATAATAGTATTTTATAATAATTTTATTGAGAACATGTTGTATTCTTGTAAAATGAAAGTGTTACGGTTTGTGAAACAGACTATAAGTACAGATCTTGCTGTTGATGCAGTAAAGTCACTTTTGATTTCAGGTTTGGACCTTACAGATGAAGAATGCATGCAGATTTTTATTTCATTGTATAAGCACCTTGTCACCACTCTCAACAAGATGGATATGAATCCGAAAGTTGCTGATGACATCATTGGGGTCTTGCTCATGGAGGTACATGTTTGCTTGGTGCCCACTTGACAGTGTGACAGACAGTTTGTAGATATGTACAATCAGCTTTCAGTTACCTGCTTTCTGCTTATGAGCACTCCTACTCAGAGAAAATCAATTCATTACAAGTCAGCACCTCATTTATACAGAATATTTTCAGTTATCTGGCACCATGCATCTTAACTGCCTCCTGTATTTGTTTTTAGGAACTAATTTGGTGATTAATGCCCCTATCTATAAATATTTACTCTTACTGCATCCATGTCTAACTGTTAATTTTATTTTTCATTAATATTGCTTTTTGACACCTCTTGCTTAAATGGCATATTTAATCTAATGACACAACCCAATCCCCAAGCATGCTGGATATTTGAGAGTTTAATGTATCATTATTTTTGTTTGTGATATTTTGACTTATAACTTGTGATGTACATACTTTCTGCTTAATTTGTTGTGGTCATTTTTCCTATATGAAGTATTAACATAGTGATCTTTGTTGTGATCTTTTTTTGTAGAGTGTGATTATTCTAAGATCTTTTTTTTTTAAAATGATTTTTGATACAAAACTGTGCTCATTTGTCTTGTGTGAAGTATTAATATGTTGATTACTTTCTAAGCTTTCTTCTGCATTAGTGTGTGGTTATTTGTTCTGTGTGCAGTATGAATATGTTGTTTACATGTCTGTGATCTTTGTTGTACAGTGTATGATCATTTAGCCTGTTTGAAGTATGAATATATTAGGTTGTTTTTTTTTTATTGTGATCTTTGTTGTAGAGCATGTGATTGTTGGCCTCTGTGAAGTATAAACATATTAAACACTTTGTATGATCTTTGTTGTGAAGGGTGGGTGTTTGATTTATGTGGTTCAGATTTATGTATAGTTAAATAGATGAAAATTAAAATACAAAAAGTTAGGGAATATTTGTACATAAAATATATTAAAATGATGTGTGTGTACTTTTGTGTGTTTTATGTGTTGGGTTGAAGGATTACATTCCATATCATTATATTAAGTTTGCGGTCATGCAATATTTTCAGGGAAATCAATCATCATCATAATGTTAAAATCTATTTACCCCTTAAAAATAAAAGATGGAGTTTAAATGGCTGAAATGTTTACTGAATAATTAAGAGATATCAAAAGAGCAAAGCATCTGACTGATTGGAAGGAGGGTGTAAGGATTTCTTAGTGGTCGCATTATGTCTACTATTATATGAGCTAGCAAAGATGTAACGTGTCCTGTAACAACCATTATATGAGCTAGCAAAGATGTAACGTGTCCTGTAACAACCATTGTATGAGCTAGCAAAGATGTAACGTGCCCTGTAACAACCTGAACCATTGTATGAGCTAGCAAAGATGTAACATGTCCTGTAATAACCATTATATGAGCTAGCAAAGATGTAACGTGTCCTGTAACAACCATTTTATGAGCTAGCAAAGATGTAACATGTCCTGTAACAACCATTGTATGAGCTAGCAAAGATGTAGCATGTCCTGTAACAACCATTGTATGAGGTAACTGAGAAGCATTAAGTCTAGTAACAACCATCATATGATGTATGTTTGTTGGAAATCATTAAGGAGAAACTATTATTGATGAATAGTGAAAAGCTTCTGGATTAATTCAGTGATAATATTGTGTAAGGACACAATATTATGTGTTTATCTCCTGTAACTGTTGTTAATTTGTTGTGGTCTGTTGTCTTCTGTGAAATGACCACAGCAAAATAGGTACATGAGTTCATAGAGGTAAACAATGACATTTTTGGCAGATAAGTACTTATTTTTAATTTTGCACATACAGTTAATATTAAGATCTGCATTCAATAATCTAGTGTTGGAACAAATGGTTTACTTCTATAGTATATGCATATTTGATTTGCAAGTTGACAAGCAAATAAATTAAAAAACTCAGCAGGCAGAGCGAACAACCCAGACTTATTGAAAAAATATAACCTGAGATTTCATATTAATCAGTCACAATTTAGAGTAGCTTTTTGGTTCAAGAGCCTATGTCTGTCACTTATAATTAAGAATTGTTTTGAGGGTCAAACTTTCATTTCTGTTATTTATAATTTAGAGTCACTTTGTGGGTCAGTCTATCATTTGATATCTTTGAAACCTATCTAAATGACATACCCTTTCCCTATCATTTATAACTTGAAGTAAATTTGATAGCCAAGTTTTTATTTGTCATTTGTAATGTAGATTTGTGGGTCAAGTTTTATTTCTATCATTTGTAATTTTGAATAGTTTTATGATTAACATCTAGGGAAACAGATTGTCTGGCTCGGGGCTTGTAGAATTGGCACAGTTTTTCATGGACACTGTGAAGAATGGAACATTGCAAGGTGGAAAGTAAGTCTTAACTGAAAAGAGTGAGAGAATAAGTGTGTGTGTGTGCGTGCGTGTTAGAGTATTTTTGTACATCACATTTGACCCATAATGATTATTTTTAGAATAAAATATTTTGTACTTTAAATACAGTGTTAAATAAGTGCTTGTATTTGGAGTAAATTATTTTTAATCTATTTTTTACATTTTATTTGTTTTTTTCAGTTTTTTTATTTTAACATTTATAATTGTTTGTCAGTGTCGAATGTTTTCCTTAGAATTGGTAGCATTAGAACAGTAATTTTTATTTTCATTCTTGAAGCTGCAAAATATTATTTAAATATGTTCATTTTGTGTTTGCTGCACAGTGCCTGGTTTGGTGGTGGTGGTGGGGTTTGTGACCTTGCATCTTTTACTATACTTTTGTTCCCAGGTCTTTAAACGTATTTCCCAAAATTCTCTCAGTAATTGAGGCTCAAGATTCCATTTTGTTTGGAGACAGCACAATGAAAGGTTCAGAGTTTAAAAGTCATGTTCTGAACAACTTGTGCTCCTGCAAGTAAGTTTTTGTCTGGAAGTGTGTCTGTGCTTTCTGTGCCATATATTGCCATAGTGACATCATATCTCACACTAGCAGGCTAGTTAACCACTCCTTTCTATACCTAACAGAAATAAACAACAAATTAAATTAATTCATTAAATTTACAAAATCAGGAGATATGACTTAGAAATTTAGAATGGTGAAGTAAATGTTAGTAAAGATTTCTATAAGCTGATTTTTTTATCTTTGTGTATTTGTACAATTTGTAAAGTTAAAATGCCCTTTGAAATCTTTGAAGCAGGCTGCAAGTTCATGAGGATACAGTAACATATTTTAAGGTGTCTCAGCTGTGGTATGAATATGGTATGGATTGGAAAGCACTTAAATATTGCACTGGAAAGAAAAAGAAATAGAAATTTTAAAATTAATTTTATGATCTTCATTTGGCAACTTGGATGACTCAGGGTTCAAAACATAAATGCATGTACACATATGCATGCATACATGTGCACACACACACACATGCATGCATACATAAGCACACAAACCATACATGCACACACACACACACACACACACACACACACACACACATACACACACATACAGATACATGTTTCTTTAAGACCAATACAAGGAAAGAAAGTAGAAAATAGAAAAGCTGCTTGCCCAAAAAATATAATCAAGGAGCAATGCTAAGTTTCCAATTTTTTGCTTTATGACTCCATTCTTTCTTATATTCCATTCTCAACTTGACAATTTCCTGCAATGGTATTTATTAGCCTGATATATGCACACAGCATAATAAATACAGCATATCAAAACAATGTCAAGTATCTAGTACACTATATACGAGCAGCTTAGTTCTCAAACATTTGTAGAAATAATAGTCTACTCACATAATACATTTCTACGTAAGACACAAGTATAATATATTGATAGCAAAAATGCATGAAATATTCATAAGTCCATTCTTTCTCAACCAGTTAGTTAACTTACCATCAAGCTAACTGCTGCCTTTCAAGACTGGACTAAATTCAAGTGATTAGACAATAGATTTCTCTAAAAGGAGGTAAGCTTTTAGATCTCAGCCTAGCCTATTTACTGGTCTCGTTCTCATAAATCATAACCATAGAATAGTAAAAACTACTCACCCAATTGAACTAGTTTGCATTACATCAGCAATTTCTAGCACATTCTCAACTTGGGTTGTTTACTTTCAACTCTGACACTTTCAAAAATATCAACAGGAGGAGTGCCCAAGGTCAGGTCACTCAGTTAGTTATGTAGGAGATGCTTCCGGCTTCCGCTGCTTTTGCAACCAGGTCACTCTGACAATTTAACAATTTATATAACAATTAAACTTTAATATAGGGAGAGGCAAATTTATTCTGCCACACACTGATTTATGGACAGATGTCAAGTAGTGACAGAATGGTTTGAAAATGTTAATATTGGAATATTGTTTATTTTCTTTATTTAGATAAGCAATAAATTTCAAGTATTTAATTATTTTACTGGCTTGACAATTTATGAAGTATTAACATATTATTTTAGCATTTTCTTGTTCTACAATACATCCTTGTTGTGAGCATGTTATATATATATATGTGTGTTCAAACAAAACAAAATACAAATTATACAAAATAGTAATCTAAAGCGTTAAAATTGTCCTCTACACTTTTTTAGCTGTGGTCTCAAATTTTGTCTCCTCAAATCTTTGTTTTTAATGTGTTATTCTTGTTTAGTTTTAATCATGGGAAACTCAATTTGTGTTTGTTATTGTTATCCATACCTGTTCATATTTGGTCTGGGCTCTGTTAAGGTGGTCTCCACAGACAGTTCTTCATTTGGCCACCATGTTTAGAGATATCACTCTCACCAATGAGGAGCTTCGTTTTGTGGTGGAAAAAATTGTTCGACAGTTTGACGACTTAGATATGCGTGACTTACCATCTCTGGTTTACCAACTCCTGCTGTTGTCAGAGAAGGTTATTTTTTTACTTCTATTTTATTTTATTAGAAAATAGTTCTGTAGGCATTGATCCAGCAGAAGTTGAGGCCATTATATTGGAAGGAATATTTCTAATTAATTTCTCTGCTTTACATTTAAGTATTACTTTGCCATTAATTAAATAAAGTACAGATTGTAGTCTTCATCATTACGAATTTGTTGATGTATTTTTAATTAATTTTACTATGACAATATTTAGTAATGCACTTGATCTTGAAACTAGTTGAGGTTGCCTTTCTAATAGAGTTTTTGGATCACAGTGGCTCTCATGATGACATACTCTGAGTTATTTATAAAGAATGTCTCTATGGGGAAAAAAGCATGCACTGAATATGTCTCCAGATTTAAGGGCTAATTAATTAAAGTACAAGTTGTTATCTTCGTCTCTTCGTTATTAAATTTGCTAATATATTTTTTTAATTTATTTTACACTAAAATGTAGTCTTAGTCTCTTCATTATTAAATTTGCTAATATATTTTTTATTTATTTTGCACTAAAATGTAGTCTTAGTCTCTTAATTATTAAATTTGTTCAATTATTTTTAATACTTTTTTTTTGTGACTAAAATGTATATAATGTTTGCAATGTAATTTGAGATATAACTCACAACAAGAAAGTACTCATAACTAAAATTTTAATGGAAGAAAATCAAAAGTAAAATATGTACAAAATTTGACACTTGCAAATACTTGAACTTGTGATATTTAATTTCAAATGAAATGGTTGTGCAGTTGTCTAAGGTTTCACCCACATATAATTTGAGCCTAGAAGGAATAATGTATAAGTGATATGAAAATTTTTCTAATTTCCAAACAAGCTTTACACAAAAATTAATTGCTTTATCACTTGGTCATTTTTGGTAAACATTCAGTCCAAACTTAATTTTTAGCATTTTGCAGTTTTGGGGAGAAGAGATAAAGTGAAAAGTGTCATTCATATTGCTTTACTCGTCGCTGATAATGTTTGGAAAGTATTGCATAATTTTAAGTTCAAGTTCACCTTCAAAAACAATTTCCTTTCAAAGAAGCTGTCAATTTACACCATTTTACTGAGTTGTGATATGTCAAGATGGTGCTTTTTACAGAAACCGGTTTAATGTTTTGTTATATTCAAAAAACAGGGTCACAAAAGGCTGATACTGGATGGGATAACATCATTTTTTATTAACAAAGACACACTGGCTCGAAGTCGCTCCAATGTTATGGACAGGTACGTGGCAATTTCTAAAACTTAAGTGAAGTTGTATAGCATGCATGACTTAGATTAAATGTACTAAATTGTTGTCATCATCACCAAACACTGTTAACTACAAATTTGTGAACAAATTACATGGTGACTTTTGTTGTTGAATGAATTTTTACTGGACTCAGGCAATTGTTTATTCTTTTTACCTGCATTTGATTTAAAGCCATTTGTTATTATGACTATGATATCCAGGCTTTATTGTGAAAATGAATTGAAAGCTTTAGCATTGATAAAACAGTAAAAATATAATTTTAATTTTATTAATTTTCACTTAATGAACATTTTTCAGCAGACCTGACCCAATCAGTGTTTTAAAAGTAATTGTAAATAAAGACTTGAATTAAAGAGCCGTAAATTGTCACCTGGATTTTTTTTTTAATGCTTTCTTGTATTCTCATGCCCCTTTTTATTTTTTCTCTTCCCTCATATTTCTTTTTCTCTCTTTCTTTCCGTCTTTTTCTTTTTCTTTTGCTCTGTTATCTTATTTTGTTATGCGTTGTTGCAGTGAGGATTTAATGGGAGACAGTTTTGACACAGATCTATTGCACCAGACTGAAGGCACTGTAATCTTGCATATATCATTTGCTGCTCTAGAGCAGCGGGTTATTGGTCAGGAATTTCTCAAACATCTCAAGGTGGGAGGAAACTTATTCTTTTTACTTTCAGAGTCATTATTCAATGTTGATTAAAACCTCTTTCAGATGTCTTGCTAATCTCTGAATAATTTAAATCCTTATCATGTAGTATTACAAAGATGGCTTGCAAGTTTTTAAATTTTTGGTTTTTTTTTAATATGACATCTTTCGATATAGATAATTGGAATAAAGTGTTGTAAACAATTTAATACTAGATATAATTTTTATAAATTTATACTTACCATGGTAGGCATTTTGTTTCTAAATTATTATTTCTAATTTATCATTGTGTGTAGTTTGTTTCTAATCGTTACATCTACTAAAATTATTTTTGGGGGAGGAAAAGCAAGTAGAGTATCAAACATGAATAGTCTTTAGAGTGTGTCTCAATTTTAAAAAGTAATTTGTACGTACTCAGCAAATATTTTACTTAATTTTTGCTTGCATGCTTTGAGAGACTGATAAATAAGCAATAGATGAATTATTAATGTTAAACTATCAAGTTTTATTCATTCAAAACTTTATCTGAATATTACGTGCTAAAATGAAAATTTTTGTGGATTTTACTTGAAAATGCACAGTTCATTTAACATTTAGTAGTTTGTCACTTTTGTCCTTTAGCATCTTGGGCTAAATATACTTTGAGAATTTTTAATTATAGGCATATATAAACTTAGTTGTGGAGGAGTGACTGAAATTAAAATAAAGTAAAATTTGAGATTCAGAGAGACTTAATGTGAATATGATTGCTGCATCTTTCAAGTGAACATGAAAGTAAACTCATCCTTTATTTTTGACAGGGGTGGCAACTATCCTGTGCTTCAAAAGTTCTCTCCCCATTTAATTTGGCTGTGGCTTTGTCATTTGTTGGGATGAATGTGCTACAACAACAGGTGTGTTTAGTAAATGAAATTATATTGTTAAATTTTAATTTATATTTTTTCACTCTGTTCTTTTCTATTTCAATATTTGAAAAGGAAAATCTGATTATTTGTATGCATTTAAAAAATAATATTTTCTATTTTGAATTGTACTTGGTGGACTGATAGGGGTTCATTGCTTATTTTGTTTTGTATTGATCTAGTTAATGTTTCTCTTCAAAGTAATAACTTATTTTATTTTAAAGATATTGGATTTCTTGAAGTCAACCATTTTGCGGAGTTATCGGGATCACCAGCGGCATGAACAGTCCTACTGGGTGCGTGAAAATTTCCCTGAACAACAGGATATAGAAATACTGGTACTGGAAACTGTCTCTAACAGGTGAAATAATAGATGTCACTCCATTTCCAATTCCAAATCCAGATTGTCCTTGTTTCTTGCTCAGAAATTAATTAAATATACTCTAAATGATTGTGTTTAATTGTTTAACTGTTTCAAATTAATGCAAAATGCACTTTTTTGTTGGCGCCCACATGATACCTATATCATGTCAGTTTTTAGTTGAGATAACAGTTGCGTCTTGTATGTAATATATTAATATATCTTTAGTTTTGTGTATATTTTGATTACATAAGCAGCCATTATTTCACATAATTGTGATTTGTTTTGTCCACATTAACACTTCAACAATTAATTCTCATAAACAGTATGTCTTGTTTTTATGCACATTCAAAAAAACCCCAATCATTAAATCTGTTTTTGCCTTATTCTGTATGTCTTGTTTTTGTTCACTTTTACTCTTAAGCCATTTTTGTTTCAAAGTACATAATTTAATTTTGCAATTTTTTTTTTGTGACTAGTTCTTGTGGGTGGGATCATGTAGTGCAAGGTTTAGTAAAACTCGGGTACCTACTGATGGACAGTTTTGGGCCACGCATGATATTTGGTCGGCCTGAGTCAACAGTTAAGGGGCGATTAACGCCAAATCAAGCAGCCTGTCAGTTGGGCAGTAAAATACTTTTGAAGGTGTTTAAGGTAAGTATTTTGGGCAGCAGTTGTTGTCATTGTGCTGTTTACATTTTGATTCATTTATAAAGTAAACAGCCAATATTAGTGACTTCTGTCTTTAAGGAGGCTGAAAAGATTAATTGAAGTGGCACTAGCAAATAGCTTGATAATGATTTAATGTTGTGCTATTTTGAAGTTGATGTGCTTTACATCAAGTAGGCATTTTTACAAAAAAATTGTTTGGCATTTTGTCTCTGTTTAAAAAAAACCCCAGACCATATGATGCTCCTGATGATATATGCTTAATTTTTAATATATATTTGGTGCATTATATTTTCTTATTAAATATATTATTTTTTCTCTTGTTTAATTGTTTCTGTTTGATATTCACATTTTATCTCTTGTGTCAATGAACTTTCAGATAGATTTGAAGCTGTAAGCAAACATCTATAAGTTTACTATGATTTTAATGTCTGTAAAAAAAATTTCCATAGGGACATGAGATTGTGAGAGTGGATGTCTTGGGCCAGATTTTTAACCGCATCATGACGCAAGTATCAGCTCCAGCATCTCACTACCTTAGTATGTAATGGCTGTGGTCTGTTGTGTAGAGCTTTATTTCAAATAGTTCTAATGATAGATCTAAGCTAGTCATGTCTGTTAATGTGTAAGATCTAAGCTAGTCATGTCTTTTGTATAACACTTTATCAACACTAGTACTAGTGTGTTTGATCTAAGACATGTGTTAGACTATGTGATCTAAGATATTGTCTGTCATGTAGTACTTCAAGGCTAGTCATGTCTACCACATAATACTTGACCAAGGCTAATCCTGTCTTTTATATATATAGGCCTTGACTACAGCTAATCAGAAATGCTAACTAATGCTCCACCTAGGTTAGTTAAGTACTTAACCATATGCTTATCCTGTTATAGGCGAAGGGATCAGCAACCTTATATGAGTGCAGTGCAAAAGTAATACTTTGAAGTAATCCAGCGTGCCAGCCTAATTTTTCAATTTTTTTTTTTAAATTTATTTATTTTTTTAATTTATTTTAATTTATTTATTTATTTATTTATTTTATTTGTTGTTTTATTGAATATCTAAGATCTAAGGAAAGTACAATATCATTAATATTTAGGTATAGAATAAATCAATTAATCTATGACAGATTTGTTTTACAGAAGAAATACTATACGTTATGACTAATTACCATTATTTAAACTTTATTTTCTTCATGCCTGGAAGTTGCCTCATGCCTTGAAAAATTGCTCCTTGTGCCATAGGTTGCTGATCCTTGTGTTAGACTAATATAGTGCTTCAACTATGCTCAATATATCTTTGATATATTGCTTGATCTAGATTACACTTTTGTTATGAAATTCTTGACCTAAGATAGTCCTAATTTATATATATATATCTTGACCTATAGCTAATTGTATCTCACATATTTCTTGACCTTTGCTTAATCTAGGTTAGTAGGTCTATAATGCAGTGTTTGAGGAAATTGTCATTTGTCTTATATGTATAGTGTTTTCCTGTGTGAATTTTGCCTGACACAGGAATACTTTTTTATCACAGGTTCTCGTCTGTCATGTATGCATGATCAGTATGTGTCAGTTTAAAGCCATGTTGCCAGAAACATGACCATTGTGTAAAAAACTTTCTTTTGCAGCGTTTTTATGTTTGAAAACTGGTGTTTCAGGCTAGTGTCACAGTGAAGTACTTAATCTTCTTAAACCAGCATGTTGATTAATTTCTTGATGATACATCTGGGTAAATCTCATGACTTGTGACTGATATCATTTATGATAAATTTTTCACATGAAATTCCCCTAAAATCTTCTTATTTTATGTCCATAGTTTGTATTTACAATGGCAAATCTTAAAAATATTTTTGCTCTTTAATTTTCATATATAATATTTTTTAAGTTTATAAATCTTTGTAAAATTATATATTAATGTTTTATTAAATTTTCTTCTATTTTTATAGTCAATGTAGATAATTTTAGGATATAAAATGTTTCATTAAAAGAATTTGACTAACAATGACCCCTGATTTTGACAGCTCTCCAGGAACCATATAGTTGTGAGGTTGCTCTTTTTACATCCTTTCATTAGGAACATCACAAGATGCAATGCCACAGTTCATTGTATACACATACATATATACACACACACACTCACAAACACACACACATTCACGTTAAAACTTTGTTACTTTCCTTTCCAGGCCTATGTTAGGACTTTGTTTCTTTCCTTTCCAGGTCTGCTATCAGAAGCTGTTGCATCAGTGCCACTGCTTTTACTAGAATCGGTGAGCAAGGTTAGAGAAGTATTTGATTGTTTACCAATGTTGCCAGCAGATACAGCCCAGGGTATACTGGTAGCATTGTTGCCACTATTGAAAATCAGCATGTCACTCCGAGATTCATTGATGCTACTACTTCGCAAGTCCATCTTCTCTCGGTGAGTTTTCTTGGAGATTTTTAGGCCCAGTTTAAATAAAATGTTAACATATTTTTTAATAATTATTTTAATTTTATTTTAGCGAGTCAGTTCTGTAAAAATAATACTCTTTATTCCATCTGCACAGTGCACAGTTCCTTGTTGACTATCAAATTTAGGTGTTGCCATTGCTGTTTTCTTATCACAGTTTCTTGTTGACTATCAAATTTAGGTGCTGCCATTGCTGTTTTCTTATCACAGTTCCTTGTTGACTATCAAATTTAGGTGCTGCCATTGATGTTTTCTTATCACAGTATGTGTGTATTTCTCACTTGCATTACAAAGCGTGGTGATTGCAGTTGTCAGAAATGCTTAGTTTAGTTCTCAACATTTTGTGTAGAGTTTCTTCACAAAGCATATCCAAACTCTAGTATTTGCAAATGTACCCAGCTGTCTGCTTTGTCATTAACTTCAACTCTGCAAGAGTTCACAGTAAAAATTTATCTTTGTACCTATGATGCATGTAGTTGTAGACAAAATCTTGTCTTTCTAGACTTTCAAAGAAATTGTGTATCCTACAGCTTTGATAATATGCATGATGTGGGAAAACATTTTTTCTTCTCTCTTTTCTTGTCACTTATCAAGATGAAATAACTTGAGAATTTGTATAGTTGTAAGTCAGATGTAATACTTACTCATTTCATAAGATCAAAATCCAACTTGTTTTTACTAAATATTTCTCTCTTCTCATTTTACTAAATAAATCTGTATTTGATTCACACTATTTTATTAATTTTTATAAAAGAATTTCTGAGATATTGCTTACTGTTTACTTAATTGTCGATGTTTATGAATAAGATTAGAAAATGGTCATGGTAGGTGGTTTTCTTTCCTTTGTTAATTATTTTAATTAAAAATGAATGTTAATTTATGTCATTTTAAATTTTAATCTTTATTAAATACTGTTTAACATTCATTAAGCTTCAAAATATATCTCACTAAATTTAATTGTGCATGCAGACAGCTTGAGGAACGTAAAATTGGTGTCCAAGGGTTCTTAGCTCTTCTCAGAAGTTTCAAAGTGATTGGTTCTGTCCCTTGCAGCCAGCCCAGTCAAAGCAGTCAACTTTTATCATCCAGTCAGGTATGGGTTAATAAAATAAATAAATAAATTGGAGTGATTGAGTGTGAGGTATCTTTGCATGTAACAATGTTTAGAACAGGCTTGTGAACCTTTTTTGGTTAGTGGACCGAGCACTGAGTTAAGCGGGTGGTTGTGGGCCATGCCAGACTGAAAAAAAATTCTCTGTAAATATGATCCCACATTTTGACATAATTGGGGTTGTGTGCCAATTTCACATATTATTAACACAAATTTCATTGAGATGACACTTATACTGTTATGACACTATTTCGACTAAATGAACTTTAATTAGGTATTTGTACCTGTATAATTATTGTCAATGAGAAGTTTGTGTCTCCTTGACAAGATATTTGATTTCAGAGAGTATATGAGATATTGATAGTCTTAATGAGTTCTCTGAATGAGTGCCTATTATCCATGTTTATGATTTTTACTTAACAAAATCATTCTTGAAAAAATGGTTTTCACAGACTTACGTGCTTCTAAAAAGTGCCATTATTTTACAAGCCAAATTACCAATTTTATCAGCTAGAAAATAACTTTGGTAAAATTCTGAAGGAGGAATGTCCCTGGCTTTAATTTTCAGATTTTAGTTTTCTTGTCAATCAATAAGTTCCGTTTGCAGCAGTAATGGGCATTTTCTACATTGAATGTAGATGTAAATATCTTCAAACTGACCTCCTGTACTTTAAAATCCTGAAATCTTACATTGAATTCACTTCTCAAATCCTTGAACTCGTCAGCAAACTGGCTAATGTCATGTATATTGTTCTCACTACTTATGTGGGGAAATGATACTTGTTTCCTGCTTTCAGCTTTCCCAAAGGCAAAGTTTGTTTTCAAATTACCTGATATGTCCATACTGCTCATGAACCAACTGATCCTTTGTAATTTGGCATTCACTTCATTCAAGTGGATTCTGACATCCACCAAAAGTGCAAGATCGCATAACCATGACTTAAAGCAGGTATAGGTTTTCATTTCTTGTCCATAAAATTAGTGACCTCTCGGGTCTTAAAAGTGTTTCAGCATCTTTCCTGTACTCAACAAGCATATGTTTCAAAAAAATTTTAAACATTGGTGGTCAGCCTCCAGATCACTGAGAAATTCTTGAAATTGTCAGTGATTTTAAGTTCATGTCTTAATAAAATTTATGCAGAAAACTTTATGTTGTCATAACATTTTTAAAATTTAATTGATTTAACACATAGGTTTTGTTGTATAAAACAGTGAAGAATGCATATTTATCTTTCTGTTCAGGTCTGATTTTGTCTTTGTCTCTGCACCTATATGTGAGCCAACCATTTCAGGCCCCTCTTCAATCATTATTCCACACAACATTGCTTGGTTGAGTTACATTTATTAAAAGCATTTTTTACTTCTTGAAAAATGTCTTCCCTTATTGGTATTTCATCGGATGAAGTGAAAATATTTCTTCAGTGCATTTAAAATTTGCATTAACTTCTCATGTGAAAATCATTAGTTGAGTTGTATCTGTTTTCTGTGCTCTCAGTGAGAGTAATTGAAAAGATGTTAAATCATTTTAAGAGAAAATGGAAAAGAAACAAGTTTTAGGTGCACTTTTGTTTCTTGCATAGATTTACAAAAAAATAGGTGTTTGAGAAAAATAAATTAAATTTAATGCACAGCAAACCATTCCGTGTCCATTTGCTCTGTTTGCAGCTTGAAACATTAACACAAACGGTGCAGATAAATTTACTATTTTTACATAAATGCTGTTTCAGAGTATGACCCATTTTTATTTTCAGGTGCCAGTAGATGTTCATGCCCAGTATAACCGGACTGGGAATGAGGCACTTTGCCTGGAAATTCTAGGCATTCTGCACCGATGTCTTTCTCAGCAGGCAGATATTCGACTGAGCTTGTATAAGGTGGATGACATTTATTGTTATTTACCAACATAATATATGTCTTTAGAATTATGGGTAGGTTAGCATTAACCCTGCAGAGAATTGAAAACAATTTAAAACTCCCTTTCATTGTTTTTTGTCACTCTATCTTTGTCATTGGTTTTCTCTGCTCAAAAACAGAAAATATATTGATTTGACTGAAAAGAGTGATATTTAGCAAATCTGGCTGTTATCTCTACTTGAATATGATTCTTAATTATTGCTCCCACCATTATAATTGCTGGGTGTACATTTACATCCAAGGCAGAGAAGAATTGTATCTTTGTATATTTTGGGTGTAATGTGGGAAATTTCTTAATATGCTTTTAATTCATTTTTAGGTAAATTTTTAAAATTTATTTTGCAGGGTCTTTTGGATGTAATTGATCGTAACACACAACTCAGGGGTAGAATAATGGATTTGTTGCTCAAACAGGTATTTCACATGGACTTTTTAATAAACTTGTACTTGTAGATGCAAAATATAATTATTTTGAAAGCCGATTTCAAAGTTTGCAAATCTGATACATAAAATTATAGTTTGATTGTTGTACTTCATTTAAGATGTAAAGCAATATTGGATTGGAAATGATGTTTGAAGATTTCTTTAACCCACTGCAAGGTGTGTACATAATGGGGTTCAGAAAAAAAATACTAGTTGTAAAATATTGAAAATAATATGAAATAATATGAAAGTGTTGAATAAATTAGTGATAGATTACAAAATAATGTTATATGATTGTTTTAACACAAGACTTCAATAAATCATTATGATCGAATAGTTATATTAAAGTTGTTAAAATTGTCTGAAAATTACAATGATTACCATATGCACAAGGTGCGGAAATATTATGAAGAGCAGGCAGAAGTAATGCCGCCTCTGAAGCTGGAAGCCTGCATGTCAGCAAATGGAGAAAATGTATATTTAGCAGAACCACTTGTAAGTACTTTATTCAGATTAAAACATACAGTAATTTTCTGCATTTGTTGGCACTTTTTCCTACTTTGATGACAGAAAGTAATGTCAGCATCTAACAATGATTTATTTTTACAGTGATTTATTATTTTCTTGTTTCAATTTAACAAGATCTGTTCAGTGCCTGGTCTTACAAAAGAACTATCATACTATATTACTGCTTAAGAATAAATGAAAAGGTCAATCCATATTTGTAATTTTGTCCTCTTGATATAAATAAGATTATGTTTGAATAAAATTTTTTGTTATTGAAACTGAATATTTGTTGTGATTGTCATTGCAAGCTCAGGAATTGAAGACACCAGAAGAAGATGTTTCATAAGAATATAAAATTATTTTAATTTTTTCTCCTCCATTTACTGCTTTACTTATAATAATTTCATTTTCGCATCGTTATGCTGTAGAGCCTGAGCCTTCTTGTGAAAGACCTTGAATAAGATATATGATTAATTTTATTACTGGGTTCAGAATTTGAGAATTTTTTTTTGGGGGGGCGTGTCACAGTAACATGAACCATCTAATCCTTTTTTTTCCCTCTGTTTCATCTCTTCACTTATTTTACCTGCCACTTGTGTGTCCCCTGATTTTTTGTCACCTCTCTTTTTTCTGTAATTCTCTCCCTCTAGTCATTCACCGGGATAAAACTGATCAATTATCTACTTTGAAAGGTGGTTAAAAAAAAACTGTTTAATGACTATACACTTAAAATTATTATGAGAAACATTAATTTTGCATTTTAAAATGATCTTTATAAAATATTTTCAACTCACGGCACACTAAACAAGGTCCTAAAATTGTCAAGGCACATCGTCAGTTTTTCTAAGGATAGATTTTTTTTTCATATAAAATGAGTATTAAGATTGTGTTTAAAAGTTCAGTAGCTGAAATTGTAGTCATTATGTTATTTTTAAAAATAATGTTGATCAGGATTTCAAGAGATTTATTTTTCAAATTTGTTTTTTCGACTTTCCCCTAAACTCTTGCAGCATGTCTGCGAACCCTTCTTGGCACACCAGTAAAAAATCTGCCTAATAAGGTTCTTATTTAGAGATAGTACTTAGCTCTGGGACCCCTGCTTTAATTTTTCCTTCTGCTTTAATTGTTTTATTAGATTCAATAAATTGTGTTTCATTTCTACATTATCATTTTAATCCATCTCTTTTGTATTTTAATTTCTTCTTCTGTTTCAAACCTATCTTTGTAGAAAAACCACATTTCTTTTTGTTTATTTATTTTTTCCCAGTAGTTTGTTTTGTTTTCCTCTTTGTATTGTTCTTATTGTTCTGTTTTATTATTTTTCTCCCCTTTGAAATCCGATGTAATTTTATGCTTTATATATATTTCTCACTCTTTAAATATTTTAATTTTATATTTTAGTCTCATCTCCTTTCTTGCATCTTACAATGTGTGCAACGAGTCCGGCAGTCTCCAGACCAGAATAGGAATGAAATGGAAGATGATGATGATGAAGCAGAGGAGGGCTCCAGTTCAGGCCTGGAAGAAATTTTGGATTCGCTGACTTCTAGAATGATACAGGCTGACATAGAAGATTTTGAACTTGTGAGGCTTTTTGCTATTTTTCTTGCACTTTTTTTTTAAAACCAAGAATTAAAAAATATATTCACTCTTGTATAATAGCTTTAAACTGAATTTTTATGTTAGTTTATCAGTGTATAATAACTTGTAAACCTTGAATTTTTATCTTATTTGATTAATGTATAATATCTTGATTTTTAAGTGTCAAGTGTCTAATAGTAGTAGTGTTAGCATCGCTATTTTGCAGGAAAATTTAGCATTTAAATCACAAATTTGGTGATTTTCATAACAATGTTAGAGACTTTCATACAGTTTGTGATGCCAGTGCCACTTAGTTAATGGTTATGATTATTATTAACTAATTAATCATCCATAACTAATTACAACTGATGAGATTCATAATTTGTTATTAATAATTCTCCAGCAGATACCACTCATCTCTCTCACTTGGTGGATATGCAGGCTCTGTAAACATTTTCTCTCTTCCACAACATTAAAGACAAACATTTACCATCACACAATATTTCCATAGATGGAAAACTTCTTACTAAAGAAGAAGACAAATCCATCTTTAATCTATATTTAGCAAGCCACCCACTTTCTTCTCCAACATAAGGTTATCAATATGTATAAGAAGGTCAGTAAATTTAACAATAAAGTTATCGAATTAACAATCAAATATACATATAACAAATACAAAGAAAAAGATTACCTGACAATAGTATTTCCACGAAACCACATTTGAATAATTTTAATATCTATACAGTCTTATATCCTAAAACACAGTTCAACAATTTAGTATCAATACAAATCACAGGATAGTTCTTATTAGAGAACAGAAATGGAGTTATTAGAGATAAGCAATAATAGTTTGTACATAACCTAGTTTAGGCACTATTTCACTAGTCTTTCACACACATTTTTTGTAAAAAAGCCACAAGTTTATTGTTCACATTACTACTGTTAATTCCACATGATTCCCTCCTCAGGTTGTAGAACACTGATTTGCTGCTATTCTCTCAAGGCTAACCTGGGTGCTCCTTCACTGTATTAGCTCCCTCAAGAGAACAACAATTGTAGCAATTTCCAATAACTTCTTTAAACCAGAAATTGCTCGATGTAGTCAGCATACCTTGCTACCATACATCAACGGATTGTAGTGTATTCCTTACACTTACACACTGTAATAGATACAAGTTTATCTATTGTAGCTGTTTATAATCAGTAAACCAGGAGATTCAGATAACACAAGTAAAGGCTGCTTCGTCCCTGTAATAATATAATCAGGAAACAAAGGCTAAGTTTCCAGTTTATTCCTTTTTTAACTCCATTCTTTCTTACATTCAAGTCTCAACTAACAGTTTCCTGCAACAGTATTTATTAGCTTGATACATGCATACAGCATAATAGTTTTATGAATGGAAACAATGTCAAGTGTTTAGCATACCACATATAAACATCATAGTTCACAATTTGTAGAAATAATAATCTACTCAAATAATATATCTCTACATAAAACACAAGTATAACACATCAATAGCAAAAATGCATGAAATATTTCTGAGTCCATAATCTCTCAATCAGTCTTTTAACTCCCCATTAAGCTAATGGCCATCTTTCATCATCTGTCTTCTTTGCAAAAGTTTAGATTAAAAAAAAATATTTTACTTATTCATATTTATTTATTTTATTTTTTAAGAATTTATTTATTTATTTTTATTAGGGGTGGTGGGTATTTTATAGAATGAGATATTAAAGTTAGACCAGGTATCTAATGTTGAATTTGTTTCATGTCCATGTTTTCTAACTTTTTTGACAGGCATCAGATAGGTAAAGTTCTGTTCTCTCTGTACAAAGACAGGCAGTTAGAAATGCATTTGTGTTCATCTGATTAGATATTATTTTTTTTTTTTTATTTTTACGTTGGTCAGACATTCTCAGTATATTTTTTAATTTATACAGTGTTTGCTCAAAACAAGTGCAATTAACTTTACACATATGGAAGATTGCAATCTTTGGGGTGTACATGATGATAAAACTTATCTTGCAATTTTTTGTTTAATTTGTTTTCTAGGACAAGTCAGCTGACTTCTCAACTGCCAACAGTGTCGGTGTGAGGAATAATATTTTTGCTGCTCTGCTTTTGGGAATATATGAAGTATTGATAGAATACATTTATTCCACAGGGAACTTTGGGTAATTAATATTCTCCAATTAAATTCTTCAGTTGTGTATATACCATACAGAGCAGTTGGTGGGTGATTTATATGACCCATCCTTGATTAATTACTTTAACCTCATTACATGACTTGTCTATAATTACTTTAACCTCATTACATGAATTGTCTATAATTACATTAATCTCATTACATGTCTATAATTACTTTAACCTCATTACATGACTTGTCTATAATTACGTTAATCTCATTACATGTCTATAATTACTTTAACCTCATTACATGACTTGTCTATAATTACTTTAACCTCATTACATGACTTGTCTATAATTACTTTAACCTCATTACATGATTTGTCTATAATTACTTTAACCTCATTACATCACCTAGCCATAATTTCTTTAACTTCAGTTTCTTGACCCATCTATGATTACATTTAACCTCCTTTTTTGACCTGTCCATAATTACTTTTACCTCATTATATGATCCCATCCATGATTATTTTTAACCTCTTATGCACCACATTTTTAAACTTTCTTTTTTTTTCTTTCAATTCTTCAAGGAGTTTTTTTTAATGGTTTTTATGTCTGTATATTATCTGCTCAAAATCTGAATGTGTGGACAGAACACAGATTGATGAAGAAAGTGATATTTTAAGCATGTTTGGCTGAGTTATCTGCAATATGATCACTCTATAATAATTTCAGCAAACATAAATGTTAAGTTCTTGACATTGTGGTCATTACTTTAATATTTTTTGACTTTCTCTCACTCATAGCTGGAGATTTGTCTATGATTTAAAAAAAAAAAAAAAGTAAACAAGTTGGTTATTTAAATTGTAGTGCATATATATGAGAGTGAACTAAACTTCATAAACACTAAAGTTGGTTATGAAATTATATTGTACAATAAGTACCAAAACACATCTCTGTTAATATTATATTTCAATTTTTATTACAATTGTTTTATTTAATAGTTTGAATTATTGAATAATTCCTTATTATATTCAAATTGCTGGTGGCTGAAAATTTTTGTTTTTCACTATTGATTGATATATTTCTAAATTTAGCACAATATTACAATTAGCTGAGAAATGCTGAAAACGGTTTCAAACTTGGACAAGCATCTACTGTTAAAAAAGATGCTTCATAATTTAAGCTTGATAATTGCATTGCTTTCATCATTGAATTCACTTTATTAATATTTCAAACTAAGAAAATAACTTTCATGTTTATGTTTATATGTTGTCAGTGTTACAGCCTGTGAGAGAGTAATACAGTTGTTTAAGAAATATAAGTCATTGAGTGATATTCTGAAAAACAAGTCTGGAGGTGGTGGGGGTAAAAAAGGCAAATCTCCCACCACGAATTCAAAAGTTCCAACCAGTCTTCTGTCTCTTGGCTGCACAGTTTCCATGCTCGAGTCCATTTTCAGGTACGATAAGTTCATTTAATGACTTTTTTTTTCTTTGTTAGAAAAGATTATGTTTAAAAATGTTGCAGTGCTCTCTTGTTATTTATTTGAATTCTCTGTCTCTTAAAGTGATGAAGTTCCAACTCACCGTGAAGGACTAGATCATCTACGTAACAATGCTGATTTTGTGAGTCATGTTGTTGCTGTTGCGGTACAAAAAGTACAGCATGTTGCAGAGAAAGGGACGTGTGAGGTTGCAAACTGCAGTAAGGAAAAAGTCTTTCTTCACTGTTGTTCTTTGGGCAGGTGTGTAATTTTTAACATTTAAAAAATAAAATAAAAATTAGCTTCATTCATAACCATTTTATGTGTTTATGGTTTGGTGTGTATTTTGCATAGGTGTAAAATTATTTGCTATTTCTTATTCCCTAAATCTTCACAACACGCAGGCACATTACTTATTGATGTTTGGATTATACCTGATTTGATATTAAATAGTTGTCTTTGAAAGTTAAGACTTTATTAATTTATCTCATTCACTTATGATCTGTATAACACTTCACTTCAGTGTAGATCTCTATGTGTTGTACACTTAGAACAGTTCCAGCTAGGGACTGTGACAAAGCAAAAGAAGCCTGCACATATTTATGAATTAATCATTGTATTTATGCTGCAATTATTATATTTATGCTGCTAATATTTAATGTAGCAAGAGTTGTAAACAAACTTCGTGCACTGCTCGCTGAGATGATATGTAATGAGGTCAGAATTCTCCAGAACCATAGCTAAATGATAGCCTGAAGCATGGTTACTATGTAATCCTTTGTGAAATTTTTCCTGAACGAAATTTATTACTCAGCAAACTAGGCTGAGTAATAAACAACTCACCCAGTGACGCTAACCAGTTCTAGGTGGCTGGCTAGTTATAAGCGACCAATGATCTGACATTAGTCAATAACAAATCTAACCAATAGGAGTCAGACAGAAAGTGACCTGTTAGAAAAATCCCTGATCAATTAAGAATGATATGAACATCAACAATAACTTAGCATTCCATTTTGTTGTAGTTTGTCTAAGAGTTGAGAAAACTTGTAATAGAAAAACATTAATTGTTGTCACCAAAGAGTTATTGACATGGGACAGTCTGGGCTTGTGTATCAGATTAGATGTTCCTTATAAACATCAACTGCCAGTTTTAAAAGGAGCACAGTCATTTTTGTATAAATTTTATGCTTCTTCTCCAGACAACATCAGCAAGAACTATTGATAATACATATATCAATATATATTAACTTAAATTGCATAATAAGATACTAAACTGCCCTAAACCAACCAGATCACTGACATATCTACCATCATTATTTTGTAGACAGTTCTTGACTCAATACATGGAAAATCACCTGACCTGTGAGGGACGAGAACGAACTCGAAGAATGGTGTGGGCTTGCCTGGAAGGGCTAGTGCATGTCTTTACACTGGCTTCTGTGCGTGGTGAAGACTCAATCAAACAGTGTTTGGCAGCTATTGGTATTTTGTTTTTTTGTCACTTTTACTCTTTATTTTGAATATGCGTTATGCTAATCTGAATTTTTTCTTTTTGTTGTTTTAATAGATTTATTTTTCCTTAAATCATTTGTAATGTAGTTGTCTGTACTAACATAGGATTTGCATTTTGAATAAAATTCTGAATGTTTTCCTTAATATTGTGTTAACCTCTTGGCTCTCTGGTTATATTTTATGACTCTTGTCATGATGTTTGGATTTATTTTGCTGCACAGCTAATATCTTTAGATCTATGCTCATAGTGAGGCTAATTATGAATATATTGTGAAAAGTAAAATCATTTTTAATTCAGAAATGATGAAATAGTTTAAAAATTAAAACTATTTCATCTTCTGATGCAGCTGAACTCTAGTCCTCATTATATGATCTAAGCATAGTATGTTGCTGGATCAATATAACTTAATAAAGAATACAACTTCTGTGACTTTTTCAAAACAAAACAGATCTCTTTGATTTATCTTGAATTTTTGGAGAAAACAAAATCCAATAGAGAATATTTCCAACAATTCACTTCCAGAGGAATTTGACCTGAAATTTGAGCTACCTGACCAAGGAAATTAAGGGCCAAGGAGCCAGAGAAAAATTGAGAGTCAGCTATTATATAATAGAGTATTAATTAGAGAAGTTTATACAGAATATGTTTTCCACTTTATATAGTAACTAAAAGTAATCTTATTGCAGTCAGGACAGATAAAGAAGTGGACATTCATCATCATATAAAAAGGTTCCAGGTGTGTATTAATCATTCCAACACTATCTAGTTGCAGAATACTCGTGGGCACACATTTTATTCAGATCAATTTTGTTAATTGCCAATAATGACTTTTTTTAACATAACCATTGGAAAGGAATGGTAGTTTTTTAGCTTAGCTTTATAATTAAAATTATTCTCGATTGGTATAGGACATTTTTTTCTTCAGAATATTGTAGTATTAGAAGTAGACTTTTACAGTTTCTGTTCAAAGAAACGAATGCTGATCAACCACAAACTTGTACATTACGAAATGTGAAAGTACCTTTCTTGTTTGTTTTCACAGCGACTTGTGAATAACATCCTTTCAGCAGATGAGGAACAGCGCAGTCTTAAAGACATAAATCCCCTCATGTCTATTGTTATGCAGTTGACTGCTCACCTGCAGTCTTCAGGATCAAAGTACGAACAGGTGTATGATTGGATTCGTAAACTGTGCACTGATCAAGTCACTGGTAAGATGTTTTTTTGTGTGGAGGCTAGAACAGGTATATAACTGAACTTGTATCTGGCGTCATACTGAAATTAGAATAATTAAAGAGAGAAATGATTATCTGTAATGCAAACATTTTTGAGTAGTAATAGTAAATTGTGTACAGATCAGGGCATTGTAAGTGACTTTACAAGTATAGTCTAAAACATTTGTTCACACCCGAACTTGTGATATCAGAAAACTTGGTATAAAGATAAAAATTCTGTCACATTATTAAACTAATTAATTAATATATTTTATTAATATTATTATTATTTACTAATACTGTAGTTGTAGTTTGTTAACATGTCCTTTGTAGTTAGTCAAGATATTTTTGTTTATTTGTGCATGAGCCTTAGTTAGGCCACTGATGGTGGCAACGTAATTCTTTTGTTGTCACTTTGATTTGAACTTTCTTTGAGGTGTTTGTGTGAGTACACTTCGAGGTAGTTCCTAGTTCAGGAGGTTATTGTTGGTGCCACCTGCTATACTAAGATGGGCGTGCACCACAGAGGATGACTTAGACATTCTGGCAGTCACATATTAGTACTAGGCACCAGGCATGTGACAGAGTGATAAATGGCCATTGCAAGAAATCATCTGGTGTGGCCAGAGCCTTTCTGTCAGAAGGCCAATAAAAGATGTCTGCATGAGAAAGACCTGTGCCAGTGCACTAAACCATGCCTAAGCAGTGGCCGAAGGCATTGACCCGACTGTTTTAACCCCTGTCCACCAGAGAACTCCCATGTCTGCAGACACATAATCCCTAACCCTCAAATCAGCTGGGTACATATAAATACCTCGATTTGAATTGAAATTGATCAGCCTCAGAAGTCAAGGAAATCACTGCCAGTCAGTAGCAAATAAATAAGTGTTCCTCTGGATATTTTGTGTATGAATTTTCATTGGAATATTTTGTGATGTGGTATGCGGATCCAGGGACCTTAAGACTGGTCGAAGATGGTAGAGCTATCTGGAATTTCACTACTTTGAAGTTGCTGTCCGCAGCTGTGGGTCAGTTTAGTTTTTTGCTCTCACTTTAGTGATGTTGATGTTGTCTGAAAATACATAAGTAGGTGCTTTGGAACTTAGTTTAGTTTTTTGCTCTCACTTTAGTGATGTTGATGTTGTCCGAAAATACATAAGTAGGAGCTTTGGAACTAAATCTCAAAGTATTAGTTTGCTAAACCCTTCTTGTGTCATCTTGTCATATACTGATTAAAAAAGTTATAGTTGTATATTTTCAAAAGTGTCCTTTGTTGATAACAAGCTTAATATAACTTAGGGTAGTTGTGATATTTACAAATATCTGAACTCTTGACTGATTCCAGAACATTGAATGTACAGAATAGATTTGTATTTTATGCTCTGAATTGGCATTTTGTAATTATTTCTTCATTCATATTATTTACCATTTACTAATTTTTTAGTATTTTGTTAAATAGTAGAATTTGTCATATTCTGTTGTTCTTCCAGCTTTGCAACTTTATGTTTTGTTGTTTTTATGGAACGCTTCATTTGGGATAATTAATATTTTATCATTCAAGCTAAATCTTCTTTGTCTTGTTGTATTACGGTGTGGGTGTGTCTGAGCCACATGTAATTAATAGGAAGACATAGAAAGAGGATCTTCCTCCCCCTCTCCCTACACCTGCCTAGAAGAGGTGATGTATCAGCAGTAAAGCCTAAATCAGGATAGTGCATCTGTTTATATGAACAGTGAAATGAGAAAAGTGTATTCTGGTGTCATACTGAAATTAGAATAATTAAAGAGAAAAATTATCTGTTAAGCAAGCATTTTGGGGTAGTGAATATTTCTTTCATTATCAGGATGCTCATTTCATTGTTAGTATTTTGAAGGCCATATCACTCTTGTTTTTGTCTTGAATACACATAAAGTTTTTAATTTGTTTGTTGCATTGGTTTCTTTTTTTTAATGCTTAACAGTTGTGCTATTCATTGTGTTACAGTGTGTTAATTATTGGAACTTCCATACTCAGAATAACTAAAGAGAATAATGGTTATGAGTAATGTTAACATTTTTGAGTATTAATAATAATAATCTTTATCCAGATGACATTGCAACTAGCAAGACGTTGATCGGATGTTTGCTTCAACTGTCGGTACAGATGAAAAACTTGCCGAACCTTTTCCGAGACCTTTTGCAGGACGTGCACAGCCAGCTTGGTGATGTTGACAGAGTGAGTTTTATATTATGAGGCATTCAGACAATATAGGGCAAATCTATCATGATTATAAGCATCCGCTGTCTGTGTGATCAAAAGTCACATTCATGTTCTGTGAAAAAAAAGTTTTATTAATTAGAAATAGCTATTGCAAATATATTTCTTTGAAGGTTATTTACTCAAAACTATTTTGGAGAATTTAACCTTTGTTGCTCTGAAAGTCTTATGATTTGTTATTGAATTTTCTATCCTTGCTCACATCATGCTTGTGATATTTAACACAGACTGTTTTGTGTGCAGAGGTATCTTTCTTCATGAACTGCATTATATATACCGCAATATTATAAACTACTTAAATCAAAAATAATTACTGTGGTTCTGACAGCAAATGTCTGTGGCCTAGCCCTAGCTTATCCTGTAGATTTGTGCAGACCAACCCTTGACTAAACAGCAAAGAGTGGCCACAGCAAATCTAATGGTTATATGCCAGTTTTCTCTTGACTATACAGCAGGAATAGTATATCTATTGGGTTTAGTTATACATTTAAATATTTAATATTTAACTATTATATTTAATAGTTGTATATTTAAATTTATTCTGGACTAAACATAGACTGGCAAGTCCAGTGATTATTTGATGGTCTTCTCTTACATTTGTGTGCAGGAAGTAACTGTTGAAGATAAAACACACTTTTCATTGATGACGCCAACCACAGCTGCTCCCCATGTTGTTTTGTTGATGTTGCCTTTTGTTGACAGTGACCTAGACAACACAGACTGGGTAATTGCTAGAATGAAGGCAAACACCACTGTCAGTGCATTAAGTGAGGGTGAGTAGCAATATTTTGATTCTGATAAGCCACTAGCCTTTTTTTGAAAGAGGATTATACATTTCATTATTCATCTATTCTAGTTACAGTAAATATACATCAATATTAAGTAATGAAGGCTTTTTGAGCCAAGATGTTCACTCTTGTAATTGTTTTAGTATTGTCTCTGTATGAAGCATTTTGATTTTTCATATTGCATTGGTTCCTTTTAGTTGTTTGTTTTATAAAAATATTTATAATTACTTATTTCTGACAGTGCCATGTTCTTGGTACTTGTATTATTATTACTATTTAAGATTCTAAAAGAAATGTAAATATTTTTCATGTGAAATTAGGATGCAAATGAAAAACTATATGAAATCTCAAATTTAATAAAATACATTAATCTGTATTTCTTGTGCTATCAATCCCAACTCATCTCACCATCTCACTGGCATGCTATTTCAAGCCAGAATTGATGAGCAGTGAGGCCTCTAGTTACATTAGTTGGTGGTATGAACAATATGGCCTCTAGTTACATTATGATGACTATGGTATAAACAGTGTGGCCTCAAGTTACATTACAAAGTCCTTGGTATAAACAGATGTGGCTCCAGGTGCTACGCAGCAGGAGGGGTTCGAACGGCTGGTGTGTAATCGGTTAGCAGTTTTACTGGCTGGACTGCATGAGTTAGTGCAATCTGCATTGTCTCCAGGACCTTGTTTGGCTGCAGTGTTCAAATCCCTTACCAAAATATTCATCACTTTGCTCAATCTTGTGAAATATGTGAGTTTTCTTTCAAAATATACATATTTCTAAGTGACAGCTTAGATGCTTGGAATAGAGAGGAATTAAAATGATTAAATTAAACATTTATTGGCCACATTTTGAGTATAATTCTGAACATAATGAATGGTGGCAGTGGCAGTTTTAATTATTTAAGTGTTAAATATTTTCAAATACTTTTCAGGAGCAATCTTTATCTGATATTCTAATTCATCAATTGTTATATTTTAGCACTCATTCATTGAATCAGTAGAATTGATTGAAGATGTAGTGTCCTATATTTATTTGCTAAAGTGCAATTATCGGTGTGAATTTAACTTTAGCAGACTGGATTCTTGTTTTGCAGTGCTAGATTAAACAATGAAATGCTTTTTTCAAAAGTGATATAAATTCTTTGAAATATTCAAATAAATACAAAATAAACTTTGATTATTTTCAGAAAAGTGGATAATAAATTGTGAATGCAGCTTTAATTGTGAAAATTACTTTAAAAAATGATATAGGTAAAATAGTATTGCACATTGAAGTATGAGAAATATTTTAGAGAATTTTGTGTCTGACTTTCATTTTATAGATGCAAATAATTTTGTATTTTTTAAGTGTGTGGATGTTGTAAGCTAAGTTAGATGTGCAGAATGTTTGTTTTATTAATTCAGTGATTGCATTTACGAGTTCATTTCTTGTGTGTGATAAAGTATACAGCAGAGGTCCCTTTTGTGGTACCTGCAAGCAATTTGGCAACCATCAAGGCATTTACATGCATCCACGAGGTGTGAAAAGTAATGCAGCTGTAGGTTCTTCCATCTTGTCACTCATTTTAGGTTCTTTAAAATCTTTGTGACTGTTCCACCCATCACTCATTTTAGGTTCTGTAAAATCAATATAGGCTGTTCCATCCAACCTTTCAGTGCTCATGTAAAATAATTCATTGTGGAAATCACATATGAAGGAGTCTCTAGTAATAAAAAAAAAAGTACTAGTATATTCCCTGAGTACGTGTGTATGAAAGAAATGATATGTGACGGTTATCCACAATCAAAATCTGGAGATTTCAACCATTCATCGTCATTGAATGAGTGATTGCTTTACTGGTGAATTCTTTTACTTACCAACTAGAGGTAGTAAAAATGACTACTTTGGTTGTGAGTCTCATACAAGAAAAGAGAGTAAAAGAGGTAAAAAGAGAAATTACAGATTCATGTATTATGTATTACTAAATATTAAATTTAATGTCCAGTACACAATAAACTTAGAAAAATTGTTAGCACCCACTACACTCTTCTGAAAATGTGAATATGTTCTGCTACAAAAAGGTTGGGGACTTTTGGTATAGAGCTAAGTGGTAGACAACTATTGTTACTGTCAGTTGTAACAGAACATCAGAATGTGAAGATTTTTTAACAAAGGACATATTTTTAAAAATTAGCAGAGTTGGATGACATCAAGTGATGAAATTTTAAAATTTATGACAGATGTTGTACCGTGAGTTCGAAGATTGCTGAATTAGAACAACAGTCATAATTCTTTGATTTAGCCCTTTCACAATTAAAAATAAATAATAATAATAATAATAAATGAACTTCCAATATTTAAAATAATATTAAATGAGCTTCCAATATTTAAAATTCCATAATATAATGAAACAATCTGACATGCTTTTATCTTGCAAGAAAACCAACACTTTCACATCCAGAAACACTAACAAATTTGTGAAAAATTTACAACTTTGGACTTATTCAGAGTTAGAAAGTGTATTAAAAAGAAAGTGTTCATTGTGATCAGAAATAAAAGAATATTACTTTACCTTATACTGAAGTAAATTTCAGTTTGAAGGTATGATGGCCTATAGTTCAAAATCTATAGTTGTCATGAAATGATCTCTTATATATTCTAATGGTTTTATGTTCTAACAAATCTGGAAGAAATTCCTTATCACTATTCTTATCATAAACATTTGACTGATTGAATACTGGCTGTTAATTTCTCTAATTATTTGCTGTTATAGATTCTCCCAAATCATCATTCAGAAAATAATCTGCAATCATTTCCATGTTAGTTTTAATCAGCAACCCTTTATTTTATATAAATAATTTTTTATTCAGGTTTTTTTAAATTCTTGCTAATCCATCCAAACAAGAGAATTCTAAATTGTTTTGGTGTGCAAAGAAGAAGTCTCATTCCAGAAGAGGGATAGTATATTTTAAATTAGTTATATATAAATGTATAGTGCACCAAGTGGGAATTCTCATTTCCCACACTGAGAATTTTCCACCCAGTCTTGCTAAAGGTTAAAGTAGTTGTGAATCAGCATGGATTTGTATTTCATAAAAAGAAAGAAAATATTGAGGATGAGTCGACAGATATGTTTATACTATTTATAACCACAGTTATAAGCTTTTTTAAGTCAAGAGAAACCTACTTATTTAAAACCAAGACAAATCTGCATCTTTAATATCAAGAGGAGTCTTCTTATATTTCTACTATTTCCTCCCAGAAATATTCAGTACTCAGTTATATGATACATACAAACAGTTTAACATAATATTGGTTTAATGTTATATGATACATACAAACAATTTAACATAATATTGGTTTAATGTTATATGATACATACAAACAATTTAACATAATATTGGTTTAATATTATGGCATCAATTTCTTTTAGTACTTCTAAAAATAAATTGTGATATTGACTTTATTTTATAAATGATAAAGTTGGCTTTATTTTATAATGTTGACTGTTTTATCAGTATCTTCAACTTTACACTTCTAAAACTGGTCACATGAGCTCACGCTTTGAAAAACTTATCAAGCTTGTTGGAACCCAACTGACACCACATGTCTATACACTCATTACCTACGCACAGGTATGTGTAACCTAATTCTTTCAGCTGTCTCTTAAGATTAAAAGGAAGAGAAATTAAGGAGAGTATACAGTATTTTATAAAATACAAATAAACAATTAAGTTTTTCTATTATTATGAAAAACTGAAATGGTCAGCAACTTGTATATATATCTGCCAGTCTGATGATCAAAAGTATGCTATAGAAATAGACTGGATACACTTGCTCAAGGCAATATTTTTATAGAAGTAAACAAGAGGAAATTCTAGACTATCAAGTTTTGAACAAAGAGATAACAAGAAGCAATAGTGAGCCATGCTAAAATGGGATTGCAGTAATAAGATAAATACTTGTAGAAATGTTCTCAATATGAGTTAGAGGTAGCTGACAAAATAGTGTTGTTATCGTTTATTTATTTTTTTAATTCTGTCATGTTTTCTTTAATCTTACAAACAGACCATAGAACAGGAGAACCTGGACAATGAGGCTGAAAAAGACGTAAAAAAGAAGAAAACAAAAGCAACAGATTCTCAGAAAGGAAGAAAGACATCGGTAAAATTTGTTGGTCATTTTGTATTTTTATGCTTGGTTGACTTTTAAATAAGTTTTTATAACAGTCATGGCTTTTTGTTTGTGATTTTTCCATTTTAAGTAATATGCACATTTTCTTAATTCTTTTGAGTAATACAATCCCCTGGTCTTACGCTCTTCAGTTAGTGCTTTTTTAGATATAACTCTTTTTATTTATGCTATATTACTGTTATAAGCTTAAAAATATTATAATACTCCAACCTGTGCATACATAACAATCACAGCTGATTCCAATCTACTGTGAGCAATACCATTTTATATCAAAACCTCGATTATATGTGTATCCTCTGTTTTAAGTGAGTTTTTGCACCAAAGCCTGTAAATTAGACAGGCATAACAGTGATAGTAAAGAAACAAAGAACATGTTTGTCATTTAAAGTTAAATTAGAAGTTTGAAACTTCTTGTGTGTCTGTATGAAATGGCCACAGCATTAGTTTGACACAATCAACTGTGCAGACATTTATCAAAAATACAGGAAAAAATTAGGGAGTTTTCTAAAATGACAACTCTCAGTGTCAGATCAAAACTTTTATTGTATGTGTGGATCGAAGAGCAAATACTTTGCAACAGTCAGTATATGTGCATACATAATAGCTCGCTTGTGTTCAATATGTTTGATAATAACATGTATTTAATAAATGGTAACTATTTATTTTGTTTTATTAGCTTATACTTTATTTTGATACAGCTTCCTGAGCCTTGGGAACAAATTAATTTCTTTCTTTAACTCTTTTTATTTAGCACTTGAGTTTTCAAGGAATTAAGAGTGCTAAGCAGGGGATTCCTGTGTGGACATTTTCTTAATTATTTTTTTTTATTTTGAGTATTATGCACATTCTCTTAATTTTTTTAGTAATATGCACATTTTCTTAATTCTTTTAAGTTGGTTTTCTGTTTTAAATATGGTTTGGTTTTTTTTTTGTTATTAACAGCAAACTGATTAAATTTTGTGGCAATACTTTATGGTATTATGCACTAGACATTTAGCTTAATTTTGTAAAAAAAATTAATTTTGCACTCAGTCAGGATTTTATATGAATGGCTTATCAAATACTCTAATTCAGTGAGTACATACTCCATTAATACATTTACAACTATGAACCTTTTATTTAATAGTTTCTGTTTGGTTCATGGTCAAGTCAGTTTTGTTTTATAATATGGTTTAATGCATGTCTGCTTTTCATTTAAAAACCAATGATGTTCGAATTCATTATTTTTTCCCAATTAAATTTTATAACTAGCAGAAACTGGCACTAGTTAAAAGTTCTGAAATACTCAGCATATTCTATATAGTCAGTAATTACTTCAGGCTAATATAAAGGGTATATTAATATATTAAATAGTTTATTAATATGCTAAGGGGGTAGAGCAA
This sequence comes from Sinotaia quadrata, assembly GCA_028829895.1. Lineage (NCBI taxonomy): Eukaryota > Metazoa > Mollusca > Gastropoda > Architaenioglossa > Viviparidae > Sinotaia > Sinotaia quadrata. The sequence continues at coordinate 64,982,025 of CM054180.1, read as the reverse complement.
GAGGGGGATCTACATTTTTAATTGTCCAAGAGCAGCGAATATTCACTTAACATTTTTCAGTCCATTCAAACTGTTTGTCATCACTTATCTCTCCATTTTTGCCATCTGCAAATGTATTTTGATTAACATCAACCTTATTGTGTAATACCTGTATCGTCATTGTGAAGCATGCAAATCACAACTCAAAATTGTACTAAAGTAAAATTATAACAACTCACATACAAAGCTTCAAAGCATCATGGTTTTTTTTTTCAGTGTGACAACTCCACAAAATTACACATTTTAGCTGATTATACTTTACCTAACCACATCATTACTAAACTTGTGTAAGATCACATAAATGAGATTGAAACATTAAACAGCAACACATTCAGTCTAAAATTTCTAGTGTTCAGCTAAAAAAAATTGTAATGAACAAGACTTTAAAGCCAAAATAACAAGATATATACAATCATATCAAGATGCTCTCTCATGCAAAACATAGGTGCCTTGTCATGACTTTTTTGTTGTTGCTTATGGGTGTATAAGAACAATTCCAAGTCTGTATACTTGTTAAATTTGGAACTGACTTGCATATTGGACAGGTGAAAAATGTTTTAATTTTTCTCAAATTCTTGTATTTGTATAACAGTTCTCATGCAAGTGTTATAAAATTGTAGTCAGTGCTTTTTTGTTATTTTTTCAAAGTTTAAAAAAGATATATTTTTGGCAATTTACATTAACTTATGAGTCACATTCCAGGCTAGGGGTGGAAAACAGGACAAGGTGATACCAAATTTGATATTTGCCATTGAAGAGTTAGAGCGGTACCTTGTCAAGCTTAGTAAAAAGTCAAAGGTAAGATTTTCCATTTTCATTGCCTAGCACACCAGTGCAAACATCCCCTCTACTTTTCAGCATTTGATTTCTTCTGAGTGCCTGTCTTTTAGGTCATGGAGTTTCTCTACTGAAATAGCAAAACAGCTTGAATCACAATTATATTTCACTTGACACAGATCTCATGGAAAGAAAACACCAAAATAAAATGGATAATTTTTTATGCTTCTCATTGCAGATTAAATTTATGGTAAGTGCAGATTTATTGTGGAGTGATCAAAAAGATTTTATACAAATTAAAACGCTTTCATAGGTAAACTTGATGGAAAATATCAAGACGAGTACCTCACGTGATTTTCGAATAAATGTTGCTGTGGTTCAAGAAGCTCTACATGTATCTTCATCATCGTCATCATCATCAGAAGAAGAAGAAGAGGAGGATGAAGAAGCAGAAAGCACAAAAAATGATGAAGATGCTGGTGAAGAGGAACAGGTACAACATATTGCACACTTTCTTTCTTTTGTTTTATTTGATTAGCTCATTAGTTTCTTTCCTTTTTTTTTTTTTTTTTAAGGTGGGTTTTACAGGTTGAATTCTTTAAAACCTATAGCTGCAGATGCAAACACATAAAAGTTGAAAAAAATTAACAAGCATATCTCTAGAAGAGGCAGAGAGGAAAAGGATTTAATGTTTATCAAAGAAAAACTTTAAGATAAACTAAGAGCTGCACATTAAAATTCACCAGACTGGCTATTTCTAAGCAGGAACAGGAGAGATGGTAGTAGTAAAATAAACATTTCATGGTAGTATAGATGGACCATAGTAATAGAAAAAGATAATAATAAAAGATAATCCATGGGAACAGTAAAATCTATAACCTTTGGTAGTAGTAAAAGATAGTTCATGGTAGTAGTAACTACTGAACTAGGAATCAAATATATGTGATGGGGTAGGTTCAAATCTTTCACACCAACAGGCAGCAACCTTGACAGAAATGCAGGAATAGTGCACATTGTCCTCACTTTTTATGTGAGCTCTATGCAGAGTAATAGGTTAACTTATCATTGTGTTTTCTTTTTCTTTTACAAAAAAGTATTTCAGTTTGTTTTATCATCACAACATAAATTTTCTTATAAAAGTAAAATAAATATCTCACAACTAATTCTCTGCTGAGATTAGTTTCGTCCACTGAATGGCAGCACTGTGGATGCTTTGTTATTTTTACATTGGTTATAGTGATACTCCTTAAACAATACTTTCAGAATTGTTATAGTAATGCTTTAGTTTTGGACAAAAATAGCTTATTAATTTCTTGCAGTTCTGCATGTCAGGTTTTGTATAATGGCTAGTATTGTTCAAAGGAAATAAAGTCTTAAAAATAAAACTACTTGGATATTATTTTTAATTGTAAAGCATTAAATTGTACAGTTCAATATTTATTAAAGAATGATGGTTGAAATGATTTCTAATAGTATTTAGAATATTTTTTTTTATAAACAGTTACATCGAGGACTGCTTTTGATGAGTAAATTTATTTTTTAAAAATACAATGCATTGGAAGTTAATCAAATCACTATTTATAAACTGTCACTTCTGGCAGGTACGTCAGTTTTCTAAAAGGTGATCTTGACTGTTAAGATAATAAGTAAACACAACTACAATTAAGGGCGTTAGCACAATGAATCCTTCATGCCGTTCCAATAGATTTTAATGTAAAATCATCTTTTAGTCAGTTAATTTTTTACTGCTGAGGTTGGTTATCTAGAAACAGTGTCCCCTTCACAGAAATTTTAGGAACATGAGAAAATTATGAGGAAGTGTACATTCATGCTTGGGTATGTAGTAGTGAAAGGCAAAATTCTGGTTTAAAAATGTTTTATTATTGCAACATAATGTCAGGGCTTTTTCTTCTAAGGCAGATAGATTGATAATATACAATGTTCTTAAATTTCTTCGTAAATCTGTTCCTTTTGATAGTTTTTTTTGTAGAATTTTGGGATACTGTGAAATCATGTTGCTGTAGTGTAAGTGGAATGGCGTTTAAAATGCCAGCCTTCCATTTCATTACATTCCAGAGCAGGTCTAATCACTATATTAGATCACATTTTCTTAGCAACTGGATATAGATCTATATTGATTCTTGTTGTGGTTGGGTTCTTTCCTATTTTCATCTTTATTTTTAAAATGTTAGGCTTAACATGCCATTTCACCATTTTGGAAAAAATGCAGAAGAATCAGTTATAATAGATAGTTTAACTATATGGAGCACAATGGGTCAGATTTGCTGGTCATTAGTTTACCTATGGTTGCTGCAGAGTTTATTGCCAAATAATGTTGAAAATTTGGTAATCTATAAAAATAAATTATTTGTTGCAATCAAAGTAAAGATTAACCAATTAGGCAGAACATGGCATATTTGAAGCAATGACAAAATTTCAAGTAGATTGATAAAATTTTGCAGTGATGCACTCTCAGTACACTACAAGAATGTATTCCATTTCTAGGCTTTAACCTTTTTATTAATTTATTTTTAGGCTTTTAACCTTTTATTTTTTGTAAAATGTGATCACAAATCACATATCTATTAATTGATAACAGTTTTCCAATTTCAGAATACAACATGAACGTCGGTGAATTGTAAAACCTTGATAATTGATTTTTTAAATTTTAATTTAATTTGTTTTGTTTTATGTTTTGGGAGGAGGTAAATTATTGCTTTTATTAGCTGCAATCAGCATATTTCAGTGCATTTTTATATTATTTCATGGTGCAACATATCAGGTTTAAAACTTATTTGCCTATATTTTGTAGTGGGAATTTTAACTGTTGAGTGGGAACTTTCTGCACTGGTCACCAAAATGTAAAGTACATGTAAGAAAAATTATTTTTGCTGACAGATGTCTGATGGAGACAGCACCAATGAAAATGTTGATCCAGTTCAGTCATCTGGAGATTCAAAGAAAAAGAAAACTATATCACCTCCAACTAAGAAGCGCAGATTGGGAAAAGAGCAAGCAAAATTGGGAAAACAGCAAGCAAAATTGGGAAAACAGAAAGCAAAATTGGGAAAACAGAAAGCAAAGTGAAAACAGAAAGCAAAGTGAAAACATGACAGAGATTATATCAGAAAAATAAACATATAAGTTATATCAAAATTGATGTACATAAGACAACAGTCAGATACAACTGAATTGTATCAAAGGATTTTTTTTTTTGCATGTTGAAGTGATAGTAATAGATTAAACTTAATATTATTTAATCACTATATCTGATCAATCTTTTAATTATGAAAACTGAAATCACTTCAGGGAATTTTATTATGTAATCAAATCAAAACTTCAGTTGAAGTTCAAGAGACAGTCAGTAAATGGTTCAGTATCTATCCATTTAAGAAATTTCAAACCAACTTTTGAAATGAACATAATAATTAGAAACACATTTGGAAGGCACAAATATAAATTTTCAAATTATATGTCATAAAATAATTGTAATGCTTGAAAAATGTCTTTGCTGCTATTAAACAAACATACCTTGGGATACAGATTTGCCACAATTTCCACCGCAAAATCTTCTCAACCTTTGAACTAGTTTAGCTACTCAAAACTATAAAAGTGATGGTCTGTTCTGCTTAAAAAGAAAAAAAAATATTTTCAGTTTTTTTTATCAAAATACTGATTTTTGTTTACACATGAAACTGATTCAGATGTCTTTTTATTTTCTGTAATTGGAGTAAAATATGGTATATACATGTGTAACTGTCACAGTTCTATACACTACCACACCCGTCGCATACTGTGATGCCAACTCCACTCAGTTAATGAGAATAATTATTATTAATTAATTAATCATTAATAACTAATTAAAAGTGATGAGAATCTTAATTTAAGTTATTAATAATTCTCCAGCAGACACCACTCATCTCTCTCATTTGGCGGATATGCGGGCAGTGTAAATGCTTTCTCTCTTCCACCACATTAAAGACAACATTTACCATCACACAGTGTTTCCGTAGGTGGAAAACTTCTTACCAAAGGAGAAGACAAATCAATCTTTAATTTATATTTAGCAAGCCCCCCCCCCCCCCCCACACACACACACTTTCTTCTCCAACGTAAGGTTATCAATATGTGTAAGGTCAATAAATTTATAAAATCAACAATCAAACTTTACATACGATGGGGGAGGGAAGGAAATTGAACAAGGGAATAAATATTGCTACTTAGCTGAAAGGCACTGGCAAACTCAAATTGGAGCAAAACTAAGAAATTTATATAACACTTGGAATAAAGAATGTAAACAAAATGTAAATGTGCAAACAAATGTATTTTTATTTTGAAAAAAGTAATCAATAGAAAACTATTAAAGAAAAAAGCTCTCAAGCTGATGCCCACTGGCAGTTGCTTTTATAACCCAAAGAAAATTTCAACAAAATGTAATCTGCCTTTTTGAAAGTAAAATTTATAAAGAAAGTAAAAGTATGTATTATTTTAAGATTATATTTTTAAAAGTTAAAATGAGATATTTAGGATGCATACACTTGCATTAAAACTGCTGAAAGAAAAGGAGATATTAATTTAATAGTACCAATTAATTGTTTTTAAAGAAAGTAATGCAGTCATATATCAGAAATTGGTTTAAACATAATTTTTTAAAATATACTTTTAATACATAAACACAAAAATAGCCTTTTCAATTGTGGCATATCATGAGGTTTAGTTTCACAACATAAACAGTGTAATTTGAAATTAATGTAAAAAATACACTAAGCATAACATAATGTCATGAACTGGGTCTTCAGCTTACTAGATTAATTTATTTATAAATATTTTTATTTACCTTTCAATGAAATCATGACTATAGCAGATATTCTTATAAATATACATCTCAAAAATCACTTGGGAATGTAAACTTTGGAAGAACACAAATACAAGAAAAGTAATGGCTTTTGCATTTAAATCAATAACATTCAAAATGTTCCTGACATTTTTGGTTTGATCCAGCATAAAACGGGGAGAAAGGCCAAGATAAGGTTTTTTTTTTTACATCTGATTTTGTTAACACTATTAACACACAGTGTGTGTGCTACAGCAACTTTCCGTAGCTGTTACCAAATAATGGTCAGGAGTGTCAGGTTCCTTTCTTCAATGAACTAGAAAGCAAATATAATTTACAAGCCATCAATTAACATGCACAACAGAACTACTATTTCATCAACAAAATAATTTGCACTGTGATAAAGCATAAAAACTATCAGCAAATCATACACAATAAGGGGCAATAGATCAAAGATAAAGCTAGATCTTTGCATGAAAAATTTGAATACACAACAATCAAATGATGACAACCCAATGTTCATGTATACAAAACACTTGCATTATGTCGCAATAATGATTATATGCCTAAAATTTGTCACATTTTCGTAATGTATTCTTCATGATGTTTGTGAGAATTGCTCAACCGGCATGAAATAATCTTATTTAGGAAAGTCAAAATCAGGCTGTACAGTATTAGCAGGACAACAACAAAAATATTAAATTTTCTTTCTTTGTTCAGGTATCAGTGGAATGGAGTGACTTTTTAAACATCATTTCTGTGCATAAATTTGGATAAATTATCACTTTAATGAATAAAAAAAATAATGTGGAAGGAGAAACTGTTTAAATGATTAAAGTAATTTTGTGCATTCATTATCATTAAAAGTTTTTGCTGTAATCAGTAATATTTTCACTCATTTAAAAAAAAAAAAGTAAAATAAAAAAAGTACCAAAAAAATAAAATAACGGCCTTATTGATTATATTTAGCTCCCATAAATACAAACAGTACTTCGTACACCCTCTCTCTCGAAGGTAATGGTAGTGATAGAAAGTGTTAGTGCTTTAAATTTTCATCGATTTTATTTAACAATAATTATTATTATTATTTTAAAAAATTAATACAAAATTAATTTTTTAATGTTTAATTAGGTTGAGTCATTTTAGCTCACCACAATAAGTGTATCACAAAAAAAATCTATTTGAGAGAAAACCCTAGTATACTTTCATATTGACTTCAAATGTGGTATAAAATGAACTTTTACACACCCATCTGCTTTCATTCACACTTCAAAATCTGATACCATACAAAACAATTCATGTAATTCATTCAATTTTCAATGTTCCCAAAATTAAACTGACTTTTGATATCTTCACACATCTATCATGAACTACAATCTCCTTGCCATCCCTTCCAAGAAATGGACTGAAACATATGACAGAGTTAAATTATATATTCAATCTACAAAATATTATTTTTCAAAATGCCTAGAACTGACCAGGGTTGTTTACTATATATATATATATATATATATATATATACACTATAATATATTTGCAAAAAATATATTGTTTTTGTCTGTTTTGGAAAGTATGATGTTACCTCATTTATAAACTATGTAAATTAAGAGCTGTTTGTGGTTTAATAAAGACCAAATATATTCAATATCCTGAACTTGTTACTTTCTTCTATAAAGACCAAATTTCAGACAACAATAATCATTTTAAACCCAAAACAATAATTGCATTCGCAAGATTAAAGATTCCCTCAATTCAACAAATTATGCAGGTACTAAATGGGAAATTTTCATGAGTGTTTTTCCAGTCAAAAATATGCAGTGAACTTGCATATAAATTTTCAGATTATGCATTAGAGGATGCAATAACACAATTGAAATAAGGATATCTCCATTTTGGATATCAGTCTGATGATAGTTTTGAAGATTTCCATCATATATAAAACAAGTCTGTTAAACCAGGAGATTGCACAAAACCTTATTCTAGGCAAGATTACAATTCACTCTGCACCAATTTTGAAGACTTTTATTATGTTGTCAAGATAATTAATGACATAAAGCAGACCTTCCTGAGAAAGATGGATGCCAGATGGACGTCGTATGGACTCAGAAAGCTGCAGCTTACACATATAATAGCCATTGGGTGCAAACACCTAGCAAAAAGAAAAGTTAATTTATTTAAAGAAATACTTAATAAACATAGTCTAGGAGTTCAATAACAAAATATTCTGAGATTATTAAATCAGTATTAGAAAATTTCAATGTTCAAAGCTTTCATGAATGTATAAAATTTTTACTAATAGTAACATGTGTACTTTAAAAATTCCAATTAGTTTTAAAATAAAAAATAAGCAGTATTCAATGGTAATATATATAGATATACTGTAAAATGCTATTTCTACACATTGTCAACAATATATAAAAAAAACTAAAATGCAACAATATCAAGGTTAAATTTATTAGTTTGGAATAGAACTCTACTGGTTTATTTCAGTGAATTTGGACAACAGAGTTGTCAGTTTTGTGAAAGAAAATGATGAAAAACAACTACATTAGAATCCTGCAACAATGGTCCAAAAATTGTATTCATGATTATGTGGGGTCACATGATTAAAAAAGAATTGCTCTGCAAACCAGTCTATTTAAGTCTTGTACAAAAAGAAAAAAACTAACCTAAATGGTTGGTACATATATCCAATTATTTTATTATCCCATTGGAGTAGTAATTTTACACACTTTATTCATAAAATGAAAGCAGCATAAACCAGGTGGAAAAAGAAAAAAGATTACTGAAAGCTTGTGCTGCATCATGGATTATTAAAGAAAAAAAATGGTATCCCATAAGTGCCACTTTCATACACTTGCCTCCCTTAGCCAGCAGGGCAAAATTCAGGATTGAGAAAACATGGAGAACAAGCCAGTTTTTATAAATCAGCCCATAATTTATGTTATATAATCAAAGGACTTATATTAAATTAAGAAAATCTCAAATGACAGGCCTAAAGAACAGTAATTAAAGCAGAGATAGTGGTCTTGGTTACCATATGCCATTCCTATATAAACTTAAAACAAGGGTGGAAACACTGAACTAAACAAGTTTTTTCAGAAATTCTTAACTTGGGGAAATACTTTTTTTTAAATGTTTGGAGGCCTATCTATGGAAAAATTATATTTTAAAATACAGGAGATTCATAATATTAATTGATGGTTTTAATTTAGTAAAAATGATAGACAAAAACTTACAATTTAAAATGGAACTAAGGTATTCACTTTTAAAAAAAATGATATTCCATAGAAGCAATATTATTAATATAAAAATGGTTATGTAGAAAACTGGCATATTAAAAATTCAACATCTTCCAAATAAAGATATAAACATTTTGTGCTTGTGTGGTACACTCTCAAATCAAAATTTTCTTTAATTTGAAATATAAAGTAGTACTGTCCAATTTTTTGTTAATAGTTGCAACTATCTACTCTTAACAGCAATTCCTTAAGACATGAAAGAAGGACACACTGACCTGAATTCTGTTATTCTTACTGTCAGCCACTATCCAATTCCCACAGCTGTCTACATCAATACCAGATGGCTCACAGAACTCCCCAGGATGAGTACCTGGCCGTCCAAGGGTTTTGAGAAATTCTCCATTTAGATTTGTGAGGTACAAACAGCTTGCCCCTGATTTCACAAAACAGACAAAAACTCTCAATCAAGATCATATTCCTTAGATCTATTTTCACTGGTTCTATTAAATAATAAATGTATGCTTTTGTGGCAAGCAAAAAACTTCTAAGTTTAATTAGGGTCATTATTCCCAAAAGAAAAAATACATTTTCAAATAGGTTATGAAGCTAATTATATTGCAAAAAAATGAACCTCTTTCCTTCTATATGGTAAAAGTAAATACTAAAATTTTACTTTAAAAAGAAAATAATTACTTGTAAGAATCACTTCTGTTTTTGTTTTTTTTATTGGGTTCTTTCCCTTAAAACTGCATGAAACCCAATTACAAGCATATAACTCCTAAAATGTGGACTGACTAAACCATAGGAGGACAAAAAGTTTATTACAATATTACCTTCTGTCAAAAGAAAAAAGCTGCTATCACACCATGCATATTTGTGCCAATTTGACTTCTGGGGACTGTAGTATATCACAAATGATTTAGCAAAGAATGAACATTGCCAATTTGGGAGATGAAACAAAAATTTTAGTCACACACTGAAAATGGTACAAATATGTCTGAATAATAAATAAATTTAACTTCAATATTTACTAGATGTCTGCAACAATAGTTGTGTATTTAGCCTAAGCAGTCTATCTTATCACTGCTCTAGGAACTCCACAGATACAAAAGTGTGCCCAACAAGTCAAAAATTCCCAAATTAGCTGTCTTAATCTCCCAAAATTCCTCAATATATTCTACACAAAAGTGGGGAGACTGGGAGGATATAAGACTGTAAATATTCCAGAATGGAAAACATTTTTTAAAAACATTTCTAGAGAGAAAAAAATGTCTGCAAAGTATATTAAAGCATTTAAAAACAGTCTGGCACAAACTAGCCACACTGAAACTAATGATGTAACAACAACAGTTTATAATGAGACAGACAATATCAAAGAGGCTAAAGTCATCAAAAATGAGTCTCTAAGGTAAAACCTTGCAAGAAGATTGCATATTCTTAAGAAAACTGCATTTTTATATAAGGCCAAGCTTTAAAAAAAATACCTCAAAGTGCAAATTTTTAATAGAATCTGGAAACTGGTATTAAAGATATTAATGCACCTCTCAAGAGTGACTTAAACCATGATGAAATTATTTGACATTAAATATCTTTTGCATGGATAGGAATTGATAAAAACAGTAAAATATTTTACATCCGATAAATTTACATTTTACATCCGAAAAATTTTACATCCAAAAAAACCTCAGCTCTAGCCAGGTCCTGAAAATGTGAGGTCTGAAAGACTCTTAAGTGGAAAATGGAGAGGCATCAGTCTGGCTGATGTGGGGTCTGTAGCTTACAAGACCCATTCTTCATGAAGTCAGTGCACTAAAACTGACTTTGTATGCAGGTGGAAACGAGTAAGAATAGAGTAAAAAGCAGCCCTGTGTAATGCTGAGTATAACGCTCCATCTAGAAAACAAACAATGAACATCTATAAAAATGTACGAGTCCAAATGTATATTGTGCCTTAAATGCCATCAAATATCTGATACTTTACCTATCAAAATTAAATATAGAATAGTAAAAAATGCAAATAATATAATATCAAATGGTAAAGTTTTTCATACATAAAAGTAGCAAGGGAAGTTTTGGCAAGCTATCATAAAACTATGACAACATTAAAAATGCACTTTACATAGCATGACAACTAAATTATAAGCTATAAAAAAAAAAATTCCAATTATTGCTTTTGTTGTGCTATTAATTATAGAATCTGTAAGAAGACATTCAAAGAATGATATGAAAAAAGAAAACAATCCTTCAGTAGCAGCATTAAGTACAAATACCTTTCTTCCAGATATGCTTTACAGTTTAACATTTTTTTTTTGTCATTGCTTTAGGGTACTTTATTTTAATACTTTTAGAATGGTAGGAATTTCTAATTTATCCTAAAAGAAACTGCATAAATTAACACTTTTTCTTAGTTATTTAAGGTGAAATTAAAATCTTGCTAAACTATAAGACAGCAAGAGCACCAACAGAGATTGGATGAAACTAGCAGGTCAGAAGTTTCTTTTAGTTATGAATTTACATTTTTTTTTGGTTGCTGACTCTCTCCAGAGGATGCTGGAAACCTTTTATCTAGATATTATCAGCTCTGGAGAGTCTTCCTCTCCTCGCTTGTATCTGGAGAGGGGTGAGGGTGGCTGCTTGGGGGTGGAATTGAACTTCATGCCTGTAGTAGTTGGAAGGCAGATGCAGGAGTTTGGTGGTGGTAGACTCTTGGAGCAGTGGCTAGCTGAAGAGCGCTGGAGGGATTTTTTTTTTTTTTAAATGTATTTTTTTTTTTAATTTATTTATTTTTTTTTTGGTGGTGAATTTACATTCAAAATTATGTAATATAAACAGCTATTCAGGAAAGTAAAAGTTGGCATTAATCTGAGACTTAGTCATGTAACTGCTAATGCAGCTGACAGATATCTTGCAAAATCACAGCCACATGCAGCATTATTTTGTACACGGAGATCCAGGCCCATTTTTTCCAATGGAAACCAATGCCAAACCATAATGGATAGTGAACTACATAAATAGCATTCACCTGAGTTTTCTTTCTCTTTTTTTTTTTGCCCCGGAAGAGTAGGAAATGGTCAAAAGTTGAAGGCTGTCAACTTCAACAGTAGTTTGAGCACTATATGTATGTTTTCTGACCTACATTTTTCTGTTAGAACTGACAACTCAAGATTCTAGGTAATAAGCAGTATACATTTTGAAGTCTTTCACTTCCCTTTCCATCTTCATTTTATTATATCAAATTATCTTTCAACTAAAATAACCAACAATCTGTCTATCAGCCTCTGAATTGTTTGGATATAACATTTGGTATCAACCAGCCAATGACCAGAATATATAACCTTTTCCTAAAATTGGTTAGTATATGGGTAAAGAAAATCAAATTAAGTCTAACTACTAAGGAAATTAAAACATACATTAACTACCACAGCACAAAACCTCAATCATATCAATAAAAAATATAAGAGCTATATTATGCTGCAACAATATCTTCAGATTTTAAAATTTATTTTTTGTTTGTGTCCAATATTTAGACATTTTAAATTGAAATAAAGACAAAACATTTCACTAGCTAGGAGTAATACAGACCTAGATCACTGGTAAGGACCTTTTTGTCATGCACAGCCAGGAAACGACACTTGGACATTAGAGGAGGCAAACACAGGGGTTCATAAATATGGTCTTCTAGGACACCATTCTGGTCGAAAATTAAAAGACGTGGTTTTTGCCACAGTGTATCAAGCACCACTAAATGTCCCTCTCTGGTTATTGCCAATCCTGTAAATTATAATAGTACACAAAATTCAGCCTTCATACACAAGAACTATATATATTTTTTTTCCTATAAACAAGACCAAAGACATAACATTTACTTGTAACTGAACTGTCCACAACAGAAAACAAGACTGCAAGATTTTACTAACAGAACTAAGAAAAGTATTTAAAGATATCCAGACAATAAAAAAAACCCCACATTATTTCACAAACTATGCTTAGATAGCAAATTTATTGACTTCACTCATCTACATTCAACTTCGGTAGATGATAAAAAAACAACATTAAATACTTATCATATTTTGGAAAGCTAAATATACATTTAGTTTACATTAAAAGAAAATAAAGTGAGTTATTTGTCTACATTCCTGATACTAAGATAATAAATATTCATCAGAGTCTACAGAGTTAAGATTAATGAAACAACATGCACTTAAAGTGAATTATAGTGAATTACATGTCTTCAGTCCAGATCCTAAGATAACCCAGGCTTTGAAATTTCATGATAAATTGCTTTTATTCTTTTAAACATATATTCTATACTTCAGTGACAAATGAGGATACCTAAATCAAGAGTTGACATTTTGTTTTGGAAGCCCACTTATAAGGCACCTCAACAAAATTTCTTGCTGAATTTTCTTACAAAAACCTCTAAAAATAGAATAACATCCTAATGGCCATATGCTGAACTGGAATTAAGATATTTTAGAAACTTTAAGGGAAAGTATTTCTCTTAACTGCAATAAACATTTTACAGACTGAGTCACAACCTTTTGCTCTGTTCTGGATTTAAAATATTTCTGAGTGACTACATTACTATTTGTAATATTATTTACATAGATCAAATTATGTCCATTGTATCAACTATAACTAATAGTTTGTATTTTAATTTTTCTACTACAGCCAGTGTCTCACTCAATCTACACTTTAAACCAGTTTTTTCATTAGACTCCTCTAACGCCCAGCTAGCAGACTTTGTTGTGTCAATATTGGGATATGGCTGGCTTGAAAACATAATAAAAGATTGGTTTTTATTTGCCTGTGATATGAGAGGGAGATTGTGAGTCAAAGTGACATAAGAATGCACCTGAAGAAAATGTTTAATAGGCAATACTACGTTTATAGCAATTTGAAAATTTGTGCAATTGTAAACAGTGGCAAATAAACTAATAACAATAAAATGTTTTAGTTTACTAATAAAAATTATCAAGAATAATTAATTATGTTTGATTTAAATTTTAAAAATTAAAGTGAATAGTTTTGTAAAATATTTATTTTTTCAGTTTAACAATTACATAAATAGTAGTTTCCCTTTAAATTTTAGGAGAAAAGCACACTTTTTTAAAAAGTTCATGTTGACTGTACTCTAGTTTAATTTTAATTGTTTAGAGGTTTATTTCTTTTATCCCCCCAAAAAATTTTTAAAAAAAATAAATTAAAAGATGTTTTCTTTTTAATGAAATTTTAATAAATCATTAAATGTTGAAACAATATTTTTATTTTTTAATAAATTTCTTCACTGGACTTAAAACCATTTCAGTTATTTGGGGCTATCTGACATTATTGGTATCTTACAATTCAAATGATGTCTTAAATTGCTGTGATTTAATGATGTTCAGCTCTCTACCTGTGTAAGTTATGCTGGAAATGTATGTCTTTATCTTGTGGATTGTTTATGTTGATTGAACTGCCTGCTCTGATACTGAAAACTTTTTGCAGATGAAATTTTATGACCTTTAAAACAAAGCAAACCAGCGATCGCTGACCCAATTTGCTGACAGCAAACAAAAGCACTTGGCGGACTGCAAAGCCTTCCACATGTTCATCAGGCAACTATTAAGTGATTAACCCATGTGATCATGTGTGTTAATACGTCAGTGCTATTGCTTTTAAGTCGACAAATAAAACTGCTCAGTCAGGAAACATCATCCCATAGAGAAAAAAATGTCAGCCAATTATTTTTAGTATGATATATATTTATGCATCACAATAAAACTACCATTGCCTGTTGTGTACTTTAAAAGTTATGCTTTTATACTCTGGCAACACTGGCATATCTGCTAGTTAACTGTAAATCATACAATATAAAAATCAGCATGTATGTTTGTTCTTTTTGGTATGTTTTGCATTATCCAAGATTTAGGGTTATTAATGCCATTCTATAAGTTTTTGGGTCACATTCCCAGTACCCCCCACCCAAATAACCATATTTCATCTTTTGGTTAAACGAGGATTAGCATTACTATGTAAAATTAAATAGTTGTCAAAATTAATATTTCTAGGTATTGATTTTTTAAAATATTTTTTTATTTAAATCCTTAAATAATATATATACATTAATTTTAATATTTTGCAATTATGTAAAATAGAATAAGATGGCAAAGAATTTGTCAGCGACTCTTTTTTTAACAATTAAAGAATTGCAAAAAAATTGTCTCACAAATATGATTATCAAGACCTGCAAAAGTTCAATGACCTTATTGGATATGTAAAGCATCAACATCCACTAACCAATACCAACCACTATCTTATGCTTCATTGAACAACTTTTGCTAATGTATAGTTTTTCACTTTTTTCATTTTTTAGTGTTATATACATAAATAATAAATAAAAAGATAAATAAACATAAATAAATAATGCAAAATAAATTTTTTTAAAATGTTCCTGTAAATTAGAACACTATGCATTTTGTAAAACTAAAACTGTAATTCATATGAAGATAATGCAAAATATTTATCATTTTGTTCATGATTATGCTTTAAATGACTTTACTATTTTTGA
Source organism: Sinotaia quadrata (assembly GCA_028829895.1). NCBI lineage: Eukaryota > Metazoa > Mollusca > Gastropoda > Architaenioglossa > Viviparidae > Sinotaia > Sinotaia quadrata. The sequence goes on along the minus strand of CM054180.1, from coordinate 64,966,583 downwards.
TAGAGAAAATGAGATTCAAAGAACTAACCATAAGGATTGTGCATCTTTCTATGTCCAAGCATTTTGATTAACTGGCCATCTGGACTGAAGTGACGTATACACAGATCATCCTTCACAAAAATTTCATCTGCTTCATTCACAACCACAGCTGAAGGTCGAGTTAGCTACATAGTGAACCAAACATTTCAACACAAATTTCAACATGAAATTTATTTATTTTGATAACATGTTTTATTTTATACTCTTCAAATGTTAAATAGGTGTTTTGTTTTTGAAAATAATTTCAAGTACTCTGACAATCCATTTTACAAACATACATTTTTTCCTTCATTCTGATGCTTACAAAACCCAGTTTTCTTTCATCTGTTAATTTAACCAATATTAAGTCTTAAGACAGCAATAATAATTAAAAACAACAAATCTTACTGCGTTCTAACTTCTAGTAAACATTCAACAATATTTTAATAATGGTTTTAGTAAATTTTCTTGATCAAATGTTTAATATCTTTTTTCACTGTTTCCCCTCCCATTCCACCATGTGTGAATATTATAGCTAGGTCTTGATTAGTGCAGATAATGAATTCTATAAAGTGGTCGCATTATTCAAATTTGCACTAATGGAAGTTAAAATTATATGTAAAATATGGTAATTGGTTCCAGCTCAACAGGAATAGACAATGAAAAATTGTAAACATAGGTTTTTATATGTTTATTAACAAAATATTACAGTAAAGGATCAAAAGTATATACAATATGCAATCTTTGACAGGAAAGACTGAATAAAGCATAAATAAATAAGAACTATAAAAATCTCAAGAAATCATGCTCAAGCCATAAAATGTAAACACAATAAAAAATATGTCAAGAAATAACTCTATCAGAAGGGAACAAAGTGGCATGCAAGTCTAAATGCTGCTAGATCTACTCTGTCACATTCATGAAGACATATTCCACAGAAAAAGTCAAATTAAAGGAAAATATCAACTGAAACTGAAGTTAATTTTTGCTTGAGAATAATCAAAATTATTTAATCAAGATAGTTATGAATTAATTTGCAGTAATGAAAAGGTCAATAGCAGTACATAGTCACACATTTATAAATGAAAGTAACACTAACAACTTGAATATTCAATGATTGAATAAATGCAAATAAAGAGGAAAGCTAAATATCACTTGTAAAGTTTTAATTAAAACTATATATTCCAACAATAAAGAATACACATTAAATGAATGAAGAACTTAGCAAAATATATACAAAGTCAAAACCTTGAAACACTTTGACACTTTGCATCTATTTTACTGGTAAAGTTGTTTGCTTAACAAGTATAAGATTATGATTATTTCATAAACATACCTTTCTCCCAAATGAATGAATCACTTTGCCATTATGAAAAATTTTAATTATATTATTTCGTGTGTCAGCTACAATGACCTTTCCTTGGCTGTTGGTACAAACACCAATGGGGAAAGATAAATCACCTCGAATCTTCTCAACACACTTAGCAGGAACCTCTGGTATAACATTATAAACACACACACAAAAAAAAGAAAAATACAACATTAAAACTATTTTATAATTAATATTTTTGAAAGCAGCCTGACATTACTAAACAAAGTTTTCAAATTGTTGTTAATAAATAACCAATTGTGTGCTAAATACTTTTCTCCTACAATTCAATTATCAGTTTCACAATTAACAAGTAAACATCATCATAAGTTTGTGGTGTTTTTTTTAAAGACAATAGTTTATAGCCTCTTCAATTTAACTAAACACAGTAATTATGACTGGATTGTAATCCCCAAAATGCACGAATAAAAACATTAAAAACAGAACTAAAATAATTTTAAAATTTATGTCTTTTATACGAACATCAAAAAAAGTACATCCCAAAATATAAAGTTCTTGCACTTGTATACTGTGGTTTAAATACAATATTTCTAAATATTTCTAAGCTGTACTGAAAGCAGATTTGAGTTCCATTTTAATGCCATATTCTTTACATATTAAAAGTGTTTATCATATGAATGCTGGCTAATGGTATTAACTAATATTTTTAATTATAAATTACTTCTAAAATATGAACAGTCAACTCTCAATTGTTTGAGGCAGATTATTCGGATTGCAGATCATCAGTTATCAATGATAACCAGAATACATGAAATAAAATGCTGGTGAATGAAACAATGCATTAAGTAAGACTCACTAGATAAAATATCTAGTTCTTCATATGCACAATATTACAATTAGTGAAGGCTAATGTAGTACAAACTTTTTGGATATAATTCAACAACTTTTGCTATTTACTGTTACTGTATTAGATTTAAATGAATTAAAGTAAGTAGGGATAGGATCAGCCAACACTGCTATATTAACAACATTAAATTAGTAAGTGTATAAAGTTAAGCAATGTGACAATGCATTTATGGTGTATGCCATTGTTCTTTTTGGGGATCCATGGAAACTCTGGAACTATCATTATTTACATCGTTATGTACTATGAAAGAATGTTATTGGATTTCTTTAATTGTGACCAAAACACTGAAAATTTCAGTTAGAAAATGAACACTTTTCTATACTGCTTTACAATATATCCCTGTTTGTGAATTATCAATGCATCACCCTTCCCCTCAAATATTCCAGATAATAATGAACCATAATTTTATTAAATAAGTATAATGATTTTAAACAAAATCTAATTTTGATAATAATGTATTTCCTTATTCGTACATTCAAATGAATAGTAGAGGACCATTACTGTAAGTTGTAATGATAAATTGTTTTAATTACTTGTAAAGTTGTATTGATTGTTGTCTTTGTATGATGACTGATGATGTTAACTGATGATGTTGTAATCTATAATAATGAAGGATTCTTTTGCCTATAAAGTTGGCTAATAATAATACGCTAATGCTTGTTTGGTTTGATGCGAAGATGATAAAGAATCTATATTGAGATTATCTCTGATTTTGGAATAGTGATATTGTAAGAACCATGTATATCTCTCACTGTTGCTATGAAGCATATAAACGATGATTAAAAGGTAGGGTTACAAGGACTGCTATTTATACTTTGTCTAGCTGGGGGTTTGGTCTGGGTACGACACCTTGTGACTCATCATCGCTGACCATCACTGCCAATGATTCAGATGAGTCAAAATACTCAGAACCCTTGTGCACTAACTGACAAACTATAGTAGGAATTCTGTGAGGGTTATAGTGTATTTGCCTTTAGTAATTTGTAACATTTATTTTGTTACTTTTATCATTAAATTGTTTTTATCTTTCTCCACATAATAAATTCTTAATAAATTCTCTTAATGACCATTAATTGAGATCGACTGGAGTGAGCCATGTATGGGATGAATGAATGTCAAGTTAATTAAGAGTGGAGATAATTTTACAATCCCAAGGGCAATGTTAACTAGTCTGCTCATCATGTTAAGTTGAATAATTTCCCTACTAGATTATTGCAACAGGATTTAATGTAGTGACAGGGAGAAGTAGGCTAGGCCATGGGGTTGTTATTAGTATTGATATTGAACTTAAAAAATCAAAATCTTGATAATACTAAAACAGGGTCAAATATAAACCCCACATGTAACACACTAATAGACTTTAACAATTTTTATTCCATTTCCAAACATTTAAATTTGTGAAAGATTGTATGCTCATAATCTGATAATAATAATGCTAATTAAGTAATATGAAATAATCTGATTAAATTAAAACCAGAATAGAATGACAGAAGTAAATGAACAAAGTAATATTCAGCATGTTCAAGAGAGCTATTCTCATGTTGAATGTTACTTAATAACTATTTATTAACTGCATCCTTAATTAGAATGATGTATATTATTTTTATTGGGGGGGGGGGGGTTGAGAACCTGCTTCCAATCAAAACTAAGAGAAATAAGGAATCAATGCAATGTGACAATTGCAAGCATTAAGTAATTCATAATTGTCTTTCAGTTTCACACAAATCTAAACAATGCATATGAGAAATACAGAATCCAAATATGCAGCAAGCAATAGCATTACATAATTCATAATCTTTTAATATATACACAACTCTAAACACAGAATTTATGTAAAACAATAATTAATACTATTATACATATATACAAAGTGCTGAGTACAAATACACTGTACAGTACATTCTACTAAGACAAAAAATATATTCAAAAACATTTACTCACCAAATAAATTTCCACCTATGTGTTGCAGCATGCTGCTTATATCAAGTATTTTCTTTTGATATGGGAGGGACAAGGATAGGGGAGACAATGTCTCAGTACTTTCTGAACCATCTTGCCCTACTTGGACACAGAGTTTATTAACTACACTAAACTCAGTGGTCTGTTCCTCTTTCAATACTGTCACTATGGACTTGAGCTGTCTTTGTTTTCTGTTGTCCTCTTTCTTCTGCATACTTGTGTCTGTCACACATTCTGCAGCAAGCTTCATGCTTAACGCACCATAAGGAGCTACTGATTCCAAAATCTCCTCCTTTATCTCTTTGATATACTTCTTTGTTACATGACTCAAGGTCTTTGAACTTTGCACATTTTCCATGAAAGGCTCTTCTGCATTCTTCTCTGTCAACACTAAATCTACTGATTCGAGATTCCCCTCATTTTTCTCTCTTACAGGTTTCTTTGTTAAATAACTCAAGTACTCTGAACTATGCACATCTTCCTTAGATGGCTCTTCTGCTTTCTCCTCTTTCAACGCTAAATCTGGGTCATGCTTGTGCCTTCCCATAACAATGGTGATGTCAGGAGTAGTATTGTGTGCTTGGTCATCCAATGCAGGTCTTGTGTTTTTACCAATGGATGCTGTGAGGCAAGTGGATGATTTTACAGATTTTGAGGTTTGAGCAGAAGAGTGCAGAAAAGCTTTCAGAGCAATGTTCTTGGAACTGGGTGATACAGGCGCTGATGCACTTGCATCTGATTTCTTCATCTTACTGGGACACTCAGTAGGTGTCATCTGGTTGTTAATGCAGTCCTCCTCAAGACTCAAGTTAATATTTTCTTCAGAGCCCCACACAAAATCATCCTTATTCTCTGAATCAAAGTCAAACACACCCAGTGGGCATGAAGGTCTTCTCTGGTTCTGAATAAATTCTGAAGTAAGGCCAGCACAAATCACCATTTTAGGTAATGGTGACTGTCTATTTACGTCACTAGAAGGGAATAGTGAATTTGGAAATTCTGCATCAACATTTGCATTCTTCTCATTTAAGGCTGCATTAAAAGCATAGTTGGGATTATCTATGGACTGAAATTTACCTCTTGATTGAATTTTAACCCTGGCATGGGGATCCTGATCAAGTTTGCACAATACTGAGCTTTCAAGTGAAGTGAATAATGAGCTATCACTAGCTGAACCTCTACGAATGGAAATAATATTGTGATTAACAGTCTCTTTGTTCCGGTGACTTCTCTTAGTCACATGATTTTCCAAAGATTCCTCTGTTAGTAGTTCTGGTAATGGGGCAAAACCTGGAGGTGGTGGTAGAGAACATTTAATTCCATGGAATCTAGTATCATTCTTGTTAAAATCTGCCTGTTCTTGAACAGACAGGTCAAGTTCACGAATTCGAACAACTGATTTGTGTTGCCTATTATAGTTTTGATTTTTCAGGGCAATAGGTTTCTTTGGAAGAGGTATTTCACGTACAGGCATTTCATGAATTGAGCTGTGTTCATGAATATGAAGCAATTTGGATTGCTTGTCAGAAATGTGTACTTCCGGAAGTATAGGATCTTTGGGTAGTGGTATTTCATGAACTGCCGACAATGGTGAATCACTTATATTTAAAGACTGACTGGTGTCAGATGAGATAGAACTATTGGTGGTTAGTTGGTCTTTTAAATCAACTGACTGAATATGATTTCTCATATCTGAATCTGTATAAGGAAGGTCAATCCAAAACTCTAATTCATCAATAGTATCATTGAATTTATCAAACTGCTGAAGCTTACCAATATGTGTACTTGTCATAAACTGAGGGAGATTGTCATGGAACTCCAAAGAGACAATACTCTCCAAGTCATCATATTGAAAATGGTCTAGCTGCTTCCAGACATGCTCAAAGTCTGAAAGAATTTTTTTATAAGATCGGCGCAGATCTTCACTTCGTCCTTTTAAAAGTCCTTCAGCATATATACAAACTTGAACCAGGTATGAATTGGATTCAATTATCTTCTTTTTCCTGTAATCCAGCCATTCTTCACGTTCTTTTATAATAGTAGCCACAGTTCTTTCAATTGATTGTTGCACTTCAAGAAACTGCTGTACCAAATTATTCAACATCTGATTAACCTTACCTAAAATATTTTCTTTATGAATTGTTAGCAAGGCTTTACATGTGTCCATTTGTTTCATGGCAACTTTCATTTCATCTAAACGTTCATAGCCTAAATTCAAGCACCGTTGGATATATTCCCGATCCATTGTTGTTGCTGAAATATTTTACACATGATTCAACCTGGTCACAAAAGTTGCAATAAGAAAAAATATTTACTATTAATTGATATCTTGTAAAATTATATAACCAAAACATTCTTGATGACTATAACTTTGTGTTTGAATTCAATCTGAGTTCACAGATAGACACTTAATCAATATCAATCGTATAAATACAAAGCATGATTAGGATATTTTAAAAAATTATAAATGTGTATGACCTAGGTTAAAGAGGAATTTAATGGCTCTTTGTGTGCTAAATATATGACTAGAAAATGAATTAACTTATCAATCACAATATTTTTTAAATCATATAAGGTCCTTACAGATGTGGAGAGTCTGAGTTGGTCTGACAGCTCTAATTTATATTAATATAGAGTAATATGAAATTATATTATTTTAAATGTGCAGCTTAGTGCTATCTACTCTTGACAGCTGTCTATTGTGATCCTTTATGCGTAGTTATGTTGATTTATCATGTTACATATGTAGCTCAGTTTTAAACATTGATCTCTTTATTTGTGATAAAGTTGTGCTTTGTACATATATTTATTTATTACAAATGTGTAGTTCAGTGTTTTATGTACATACATATTGGGGGGGGGGGGTGCATACATGTGTGTTGCATCTTATTGCAACAGTACAATTTTGTGTTCAAACTGATCACACTTTACAGCTCAACCAGTTTGCCAAGCTATATTTCCTTTTACAATCATGTAGTTTAGTTAGATAAATACAACTCTATAAATCAATGAGTGGTGTCTATCTTAAATCCATTACATCATTCATAATTACTCTGTGGTCCAATCCTGGAATAAGGACTCTAACTGTAATTTTAATTAATTCAGGGAGGGGAAGGATGCATTCCACTACCATTTATTTGTGGCCAGCCACTCCAACAGATACCGCAATTTCTCAGATATAAAAAAAACAAAAACTGTACCAATTAATTAATGTCAAAGTAATTATTGCCTCTAAAATTTGTCAAACAAAAGTATTATTTAAAAATTATAAATATTTTTTTGTTCTCTCTCTCTCTCTATATATATATATATATGTGTGTGTGTGTGTGTGTGTGAGACCAACAAACAGTATGCACAGAAATATTAATGTAAACAAGAAGAGCAAAATTTTAACCAATATATCACCATCTTCAATTTTCCTTCCCTGTCCTTCAAACCAGTAGTAACCCATTTTCTTTAAATAATAGCTAAAATAGCCTGAAATTAACCCTTGGCTTAGCTAACTAGAACATTACAATTTAGTACAAACTATTATAGTGACTTACGTATGAACTGATTATTAAGAAACCAGACACAATTTGTGAATGCTGCAAGTTCAAGTAGTGCTATATCAAAGAAAAACCAGTATACCGGAAAATGGATAACTGAGAGTTCAAGTAATGGGAATGCCTGCATTGATAACCTGACAATAATGACATTACTGTCAAACTCTGCTATTATGGAATTTTGAATTCTATCATAAGTAAATTCAATTATTGTTACAACTGTTTGATTGCATAAGTATGAATAAATCAGAATGACTGTGTGTGCACTATGTGTAGTTACTGTCATTGGGATCTAGCAATCATAATCATAGCATGAGTAAAGAATGGTAGTGCAATTTATTGTTTTATTACACGAATGTGTGTGTGTGAGACAGAGCAAAAGTTACTACACATATTTATGAAATAATTATTATATGTATGCTGCAATTAATTTATTTTTTGCTGCAATTAATTTATTTTTTGCTGCTAATATTTACTGTATTAAGAATTGAAAACAAACTTCATGCACTGCACATTAATATGTAACTGTAAGGAAGTCAAAATTCTCCAGAACCATAGATAAGCAATAGCCTGAAGCAAGGTTACCAAGCCATCCTTTGTAGAATTTTTCATGGTCAGTTTTCTGAAGTCAGCAAATTAGGCGGAGTAATAAACAATTCACCCAATGATGCTAACCAATTCTAGGCAGCTGGCGAGCTATAAGCGACCATTGATCTGACACTGGTCAATAACAAAATCTAACCAAAAAGAGTCAGGCAAAAAGTGATCTGTTAGAAAAATCCCTTGTTCTTATCACTTTGATGTTGTTTGTGGCCAGGTCTGGTCTTAAAGGCTGATGAATTATTTGACTGATAAAGAAAGAGTGGACTTAGAAATATTTTCTTGCATTTTGAACTATTTATTTATGGTTTGTTAATTAGAAATATTTCTTACATTTTTTTTTAACTACTGATTTGTGGTTTGTCATTTGACTCAGAGATGATTTCATTATTTGGAATGTTGACTTTCGTGAGTTTGCAATTAGATTAGAAATGTTTTCATGTATCTGAATTAGTGTTTTATGATTTGTAATTAGAGAGATTTTATATACTGCATTGTTGAACATATGACATTGTCCCAGGTGAAATATTATCATGAATTTGATTATGTTATATTTTATGCATATATGTGTAAATCAGGAATGAATTTTATTATAGGGATGTAAGTTTGAGAATGCTTGTGGAGAGATATGGGAGTGTAGAATATTTTAGATCTGAATCTTATCATTCTTATGTGCTGTCCTTTGGTTTGACTTTGCAGAAGAGTAAGCCTTTCTTGTTTTTTTTTATGTTATCCACTTAAGACTGCAGTGATCTACTGCACTCTACAGACTATACCTGAGTATGTCGGTACCTGTGTCCAACACTATTTGTTACATTTACCGGCAATGGGGTTGCTGGAAATTGGCTAGGTAAATCTCTCTTCCAGACCCATAAAGCAGAAGTTGGGTCCAGCTTTGGTCTGGAGAGATTGCACACTGAATTCTTGGAACAATTTGGCTAGCCTGCCTAGAGGCGCATGTTAGACCCGTGAACCTCTGACATTGTTGCAAAAACCCTGCCAGTGACAGCTTACGGTCATATGAAGGTAATGAAAAATTAACTATTATTCTTTCACTCCTGCTCTGATTTCTGTGATGAGAAATAGACTCACAATCTGATTATTGATTACTAACTTTACTAATTTAGTGTTAGGAAAGACACTGAATAAGTGGTGAACATTATCTGCACATTTATCTTTTCAATTGTATTAATTTGAATTGATTTAATAAATTTATTGTTGTTTCTTATTTATCCTTCTTTGTGCATATTATCTACAATTATGTTTGCAGTAATTGTGGGTGAATGAGGGTTCGTTAAAATGACATTTTACAGTAAACATATTGACACTCCATCAGTCAGCATTTGTCTACGATACACTCAAATCTATGCAAATTCACTGTACGAGAATTTAATTTGTATTTTTCAGTGATCCTAAAGGCAACTAAATGTCTCCTTGCTGACTTTGTCTTCAAATCAGTAGCTCTGATGATTTCATTGGCCAAATTTACACGTGCTTTATGAATATATATATATATAAGTTTTTCGTTTTTACTAGGCGTAACACAATTAATTGACTTTTATTTTGCCAATACTGATATGATTCATACACTGAGCACGCTCCACAACAGAATATATCTATTTGATACTTAGCACCTTCAAATTATTGTCCTATCTGAAAATAAAACTGAGTAGAAAAAGCAAACTTACTTAATTAGTTTTTTTGCTCTCTTCTTATGACTTTAATCTTAAAAGTTTTGAACCAAACCTACCACCTCCGAATCTGTCACGCGAAATCGTTACGCTTGTATTCTTGAGCAGTATCGATGTACATGTATAGAAGTAATAAAGTATAGAACTATATTTCAGCTTCTTTAAACAGCATTTCAGTTTGGAAGACAAAATTACAATATTTTAAAACTAAATCTCGTTCCAATATTTGTTTTGTTATGGAGATGAATTGTATTGAAATGGAAAATTCAGATGCACCCCTAACTCGGTAAGTTATACTTGACAGAGTAACTGGAAATATTTTAATTTCTAAAAAAAACGAACCAAATCTACAATTGGTATTGGAAGACATTATAAGAACTCACTTATAAATCCTGCGAATGTCACAGTGAAAACTAATGTGCGAGATGCGAATTGTAGCCAGTCATTCTTCAGTTTTTGTCAAGCATTATCTGCTTATATGTATTTGATTTTTTGCCGGCATCTTACTTTGAAAAGTTAAAGGCAAAAATAGTACTCTCCTTCGTTAACTTCGGACATTATGTAATTGAGGATTTAAAATGCACAGTGATTTTGATTCGATAACATATTTGTACATTTATCTCTTAGAGTTGAGGAGTTGGCACAAGAGTTTTATAATCGCTGGGATTTTTTTCCCTCTGACTAGTGTTTTGTCCATTTTCAACATGTATTGCCGATTTTGCGGTGGGAAAACAAACCTAGATCGAGATAGTTATAGTTTTGGAAAGGATCATAATAAATTAGTATATTGTATGGCGCCATGATTTCGTTGTTGTTTTTAAGTAGTGTTTACTTTTTCTTTCCTCTTTACAAACAGAGGTTGACGGCTTACCCTTTTGAATTTTCTACTGCGGCCGAGCTCAGACCACGACAGCTTCTTATGATGGGGAGCTCTTCCGGCCAAGTTGATTTCGCGCTGTTTTGTACAATGGTAGCCTTAACACACCATACCTTTACCCCGTAGTCCACTCTAGCTCACTGTAGTCCACGAACTTTGTCTTCTTCATTTAGACATTAAATTAAGAGAGCAGCTAAGTAACCAATATGATTTGCATCCTAGAAAATTGATTTAGGAAAATAAAATTTCAGGGTCAGTGTCTGTTTGGGGGGGGGGGGGAGGAAAGAAGTAGCAAATTAAATTTGTATGACTCATGTCACTTATGTAGGGCCTATGCCACGTGTCATACTGTATAAGATTATAACGCACGTGTAGAGTCCAGTATAGAACATGAAGTGTAGGTCTTCATGTTATTGTCATAAAACGGATTGATCATTTTAACTTTTGCAGTACCTGTTCAAATTGAGTGGAAAAAGTGGAAAATATTTGTGAATATCCGTTAGTATTCGTTGTGTACTGGTGGCAAGCGCTTTCGGTTACAGTCCTGATTTAGCAAAATTTCTTTAATGGAGTAGCTGCGGTTTGAGACAAGCTTTTTTTTTTCTTTTATAAAGAAAAGACATTAATAAATACTTCAGAAAGAAAAGATTTGATTCTTCACACTGATACGTTAAAAAGTTAACAATTCAGAAAAAAAATCTTAAATCTTTCACTCTGATACATAATTAAAAGTTAAAGATAAAGTGAATAGGAATCCACTTCAAAAATATATATTTATAAAAACCAGATATTTCAAGAATGTCAGCATTTCTAGACATCTTAATGACATTTAAATAGCCTGCAGCTTTTTATGAATGTTATTTTAGGGTATAACACCATAGTTTTTGATCATACACAAGATTGCCCTATGATGACACAAAGTAGCAAAAATACTCTGGGCTACAGTCCATTCAAAGTTGTTTATTTGTTCCATGTGCAATTAAAGTTTGAAGTAGCATGAGACATTCATGCAGAGCTCTGTTTCCTAATGTCAAGTGACACATCTTCGATTTAAGGCTAAGAGGGTTTTTTTACTCCTCTGTGCTATCATTAAACTTGTTAACATCAAAATCTCTCAATCTTTTGATTGCATATATTGCAATTTGCATTGGGACTATGACTTTGAAACTTTTATACATTATCAAAATGTCTAAAACTATTGATTTGGTTAATTTCACAGTTGATCTAGAGTCCTCTTCTCTTGGTTTTTAACATTCCATGAAAACTGCTTTAGAGCTGGAGGCTCAGTGGTGCACTGAAACTGTCTTGGGAGCTGGAGACAGTGAAACAGAGCAAAATGAGAAGCTGGGAGACCCTTCTAAGTAGGTAGAGTTCAATGTGGGGGAAAAAACTCAATTCTTGGACACTTCAAAGGGCAATGTTTTAAATTTTCTGCAGAGAGGCAGTAGGATGAATCAGGTAGCAGAGATTTGCACTAATCAAGTCTTGACAGTGCTAATGGACACTGGAGATTATGTGATTTGAAGTTCACCTTCAAAAAATTCACAAACAGAATTCAATTTATTTAGGCTTAACATATTTCCATACATATATGCTGTATACATCCTTTCATGACATAAGAGTACTGTTGAAAATGACACAAATATTGTGAAGATTTTGTTGGTTATCCATTTAAAGTTATTTGATTCAGTGATAGTAGAAGAGATGGCAAGTTGTATTTATTTGGAGCTGTTACATATTAACAGCAGACTTAATATAATAAATTTATTTCTTTTTTTGGCTTAGCATCAGTGTCTTGGTAACTAGATTTGTACATTTTTGTTTCTGGTGACTAGGTTTATACATCTCTGTTCATTTGGTGACTAGGTTTATAGATCACTGTTCTCTTGGTGACCCGGTTTGTTCATCAATGTCATTGGCACAATTTATGACACTGGATGATGACTTATTGCACATGAAAGAAATTGGGTATATAATATTTGAACAGAGATCAGAAGTTTGTGGATCAGATCGGAATTTTTCTGTCACATTTAATGCTATAGTACCTTTAGTAGTACTCAAGTTTAAAATTATTAAAACTGAATGCTGAAACAGACTAAGAAATTTTGCTGAACACACACCAAAAAAATGTACTATTTTTTCAAATTACAACTGCCAATTTCTGTAATGTTCTAACATTACTTTTAATCATTTTAATGATTACAAACATTTTACTGCATTCTTTTCTTTTAGCAATATTTGCAATTCAATTGCATTTGAACAAAACATTTCTTCATGGCTTTAGACTATAAATTAATTTGTCACAAAAACACTGCTTTCAAACTTCCACGATGGATAAATGTTTAAATAATTAAGAATTTATTTTTCTGTGAAATGCATTGAAGAATTTTTCCCCTCTATTTTTGCAATTAGAATGTATTTTTAAATGCTTTCAAAATTATTAAAACCTATGAAAAATAATTAAGTTAAAGTGCTAATAATAATACTAATCATCACAACACAAAAGTGGATCATGATATATAACCTTAAACTTCAAAAGTTAAACAATTTCTTTAATTAGGCATTTTATCATTCTAGGCTACCTCAAAAACATCTTTAAATATAAACAGGAAAGAAAAAAAATTATTTTCAGTATTTCTAAGTTTTTATTTTTAAAATTAAATATTTTATCATTATTTTATGCGGTGTAGTTTATAGTTTGTTAGAGTTATTTAAAGTTTTTAAAGGCATTAATATATTTTATTAATGATTTAAAGTAGCAGGGCATATTTACTAGCTTCATATTTTATATAAATTGAGCATTGTATGCAGTTATCATCTTCTTATGCACCATCATTTAATTAATTGGATTTGGATTGGTGTATGCTGTTTAAAATTAAAAAATCTTTTTACATATGAATTCAGATCGGCTCCATTGGCTGATTTCAAGATATTTGATCTACTTCGTGCTCAAGATATACTAGATTCTTGCAACAGAGAGCTGGAAGAAATTAAATTTCAAGTGCTGAAAACAAGTGGTAAGTACATAAATAGTAAGATTTCTCCCAAACATATTTGTCTTACAGTTTGCTCAGTTTTGTTTCTTAATTGTCATCATTATTTAGTATTTGTCTCTAAAGCTCTAAGATGAGCACATAAAAGCTTGAAAAATTCTTAGATAGATATCTCTCTGTATCATGCTGACAACTCTTAACACTAAAAATTGATTGGAGAAATTGATTGAAATTTAACTGAAGAACAGTACACACAAAAGCAAGCTGACTGATAATGGCAAGCTAGATAAAAGACATTAAATGTTGTATTTGTTGTACATTATGCATCTGTTTGCAGTGCGATGCCACATGCTAGAGGTTGACTTGGCCACACAGTTTAATCCTCACAATTTGCAGCTGTTGAGTGATGCACAGGAGAGTTGCCAACAGTGCAGCAATGAAATCTATGCCAGGCAGCAGACAGACAAAATCATGGTTAGCACAGAACAGACACCTTCTTCACTTGAGACTGAACCCAGTGTGATATAAAGCCCAGAAAACTAATAAAAATGGCTGAAATGGCAAGGTATATCAAAGTGACATAAGGTATTTAAAAATATATATTTTGACAATATATTATGCTGGTGCATCAAAGGCATACCCTTCTTACACCAGTGAGGATAAGTACATGGAATTCACCTGCATATTCTGCATATATTTTTGATGTGTATGCATGAATGTTCTAATTTTTTTCTTTCTCTGTTATTTGGAATAAAACAATAAAATCACATCTCATACCAAATGTATGTATAAAGAATAATTTATTTGCTCAACTTCCTTGCACAAATGTTGTTCCTTAAACCAAAATACTTCTTTACATTTTCTAAGTTAGTAATTAATATGAATCAGCACAAGGTTATTTCTCTTGGCAGTTGTTTTATGCTAATAAATATCAAGTTCAACACAGCTACTTTAAAAAAAAATAACTTGTGTTTACCACTTATTTATAGAATATTGTCCAATGCATTTACATTTAATTATCATTTAAATATTAAGTCTAAATACAGAGTTTGCTTTAAAACAGTTCAATTATGTTTTGGGTTTTTTCATAATTTAATTATTTTATTTTATTTTATTACTTAAAATTACTTTTGTCTTAGTAAAAAAAACTCATTTAAATGCAGTTATTATATATATATATAATTTTGATAAAATAGTGATTCTAAAGTTTTGTTATTGTTCTTTCAGATTAAAGATATTACATTCTAAAACATGAGGTTGAATATTTTTATCATTTCTGTCTTCAGTCCCTTTACTATAAAAAGTAAAAAGAAGGTATCAAATATAGTGAAAAGAAAAATCCCCTTTTCTCCTTTCTTTTTTTAAAAAAAATATTTCATACTCCTAGTTAACTGCTGCATTTCAACAAAAAATTGCTTAAAAAGAAATGTAGATTAGCAGATTATTTCTTCATTATGATAACAACATTGATAAATTTGCCTGTTAATAGACAGAATTATTTTTGACCTTTAAAGCTTATGTAATACAAAACTGTTGTAAAATATATAGATTTCAAAGTTAATTGTAAACAATTAAAGAATTGTTGACATTTACCAGTGTGTCTTTCTAGAAAAGTGTTGAATTGCAGAATGTGTTGAAGGTCACTTTTAAATGTAATTATGGTAACATTTTAATAAAAGTGACCCTTGACTTACATATCACATATAACCATCTTTTCCAAGCAAAATATCTCAAAAACGTTTCTCTGTGTTTGTAATTTGTATTTATCATGGTAAAGTTTCAGTCATAGCTTTTGTTCCTTAATTTTATATATAATTTTTGTTTAGTTAATAGACTTAAAAAAATTTATTACTTTATTTCCATAGTAAATGTTGATATTTTTAGTGACATGAATTGGCCTCCAGGAAAAGCATTTGACTTATGAGGGTGCTCAAAACCAGTTAGATTTTAGTTGCAGGGTTTGCCACTCTTACATTGGCTTAAAAATTAAAATACAACAAAAGAAAATCTATCTACCTATCCCTAGTTTTGCTGACCTTTGGGGCACCACTGATGATCTGACAACCAGCTTCCTCCATTCCAGTCTGTTCTCTGATGATCTTACTGTATCACTCAGCTTCAGTCCTGTCCACTCTGAGATGTTATCCTCCCATCTTTTCCTCTGTCTCTCTCTCCTTTGCCCTCCTTGCACAGTACCTTGCATGATTGTCTTGGCAAGCCCTGTTGATCATGTGACATGCCTTATTCAATCACAGCTTTGCAGATATGTATACTGTTTTTTAAATTTTATTTTTCATTTGGTGATTCAGGATGTTATTTTCATCAGAGGATAAGAGAATGTGAGTGGCTTTTTTTCATTTTGTGATGCAGATGTTTTATTTTGGTGTGTTAGAAAACAAAAAACAAAACTCGTTTTAAAAGGCAAGAAATTTTATTTTTTGACTGTTTCTGAAATACAAACACATTTATATAATGAGAACCATCACACACACACACACACACACACACACACACACACACAAAGGAGTGGGGGGTGGAGGAGAGAAAGAAAATTGTTAAGCAGCCATACTATAATTAATTTTGTTGCTTCCACAGTATACTCAATACTTATGCCCAAACAAATTTTTAGCTCGTTATGAAAAAAAAAATTTATACACTAAAATTTAAAAACATAATTAGTGGTTTAAAATGAACTACTATTTCATTGTGAGCTAAGACTGATGTCAGTATTTATTATGCTTATCTTCTTAATGAACAGAGCATTGTTTCACACTATGAGTAGTGTATAAACATGACAGATTGTGGTGGAGTAAATTTGCCTATCCCTATTTCTATACTTAATAATTATATATATTTGTAGCAATGTTAACGTGACCTGACCTTGGGCACTGCTTATGATGATACTTTGGAGTAAACAACTTTGGTGGAGAATGTCCTAGCACTTGCTGATGTAATCTAAACCTGTCTTGCGAGTAGTTTTTATTATCCAATGATTAAGATTTACAAAGAACGAGACCAGCCAATGGGCTGAGATAAACATTTACTTACTGAAATAATGTTATTTTCCAATCACTTTGAATTTGGTGTGATAAAAGTCTTTTCATGAAAGGTGGCCATTAGCTTAATGGGTAATTGATTGATTGGACTTAGAAATATTTTGTGCATTTTGCTATTGATATATTATACTTGCATTTTATGTAGAGATGTATTATGTTAGTAGACTTACTTCTACAATTGTGAATTATGATGCTTGTATATGTTACACACATGACAGTGTTTCTAGTGAAAACATTCATAAATTATTATGTTGTATTTATTATGCTGTATGCATGTAGGGGCTAATAAATACTGTTGTGGCAAACTGTAAATTGAGACTTGAATGTAAGAAAGAATGGAGTTAGGGATGATAAACTGGAAAACTTAGTGTTTGTTCCCTGATTATATTTTACAGGGAGGAAGCAGCATTTTTTTCTAGAATTTCCTGGTTTATTTATTATAAACCGCTACGACAGTGGTAGAGTCGAGAAGTCTCTACCCCAGTGTGTAAGTGTAATGAATGACAGCAAGGAATGCTTGACTACATCATAGAATTTCTGGTATAAGGAAGTTACTGGAAATTGCTACATTTTGTTCTGCTTGAAGAACTAATAGGGCGAAGGAGCATCCAGATTAGTCTCAAGAGAACAGCGGCTCATGGAACATTCTATAGAGTGCTAGAGGAGCATGTGAAGAATTGACAATTGTATTGTGAACAATAAACTTGTGACATTGTAACAAAAGCGCATGAGACTATTGTGGTATCGTCTTGACAAGGTTATGTACAAACTATAATCGCTTATCTCTCTATTACCCCATTTCTGTTCTTTGATAAAAATGATCTTGTGACTTATATTGACACTAATCTGCTGTATTATGTGTTGGGATATAAGATTGTATAAGTTTTGAAATTCAAACATGGTTTTGTGGAAATATTGATGTCAATAATCTTTTCATTGTATTTGTTATAGGTATATTTGATTGTTGATTTAATAAATTTATTGACCTTCTTACACATATTGATAACCATATGTTGGAGAGATAGTGGGGGGGGGGGGGGCTTGCTAAATATAGATTAAAGATGGATTTGGTAAGAAGTTTTCCACTTACAGAAATATTGTTTGACAGTAAATGTTGTCCTTAATGTTGTGGAAGTGAGAAAATGTTTACAACACCTAATATCCGCCAAGTGAGAGAGACAAGTGGTGTCTTCTGACTAAGATTCTCATCACTTGTATTTAATTATGGTTGATTAATAATAATCATAACCAACAACTAGGGTGGTTTGTGTTACACAGAGAAACAGGACATTATTCTATTTTCTCCTGTTTCTAGTGTTATCACATTCTAAATTTTATGACAGATTTTGCTGATAAACAAGGGAGGATTAAATTTAATTTCTATACCAAAATAAAGCCGACTTTATAATTTGTTCTCTTCATTGTTGGTATATGCTCATACAAACATGGCAAAGACAGAAAGAAAACAGTTCAATATTCTTCAAAACCATTATCTTTCATTCTGATTTTACTACTAAACCAAATAACTAAAAAGTATTGGATCTATTAGGTCTCATCAGTTAACCATAACCTTGCACTCTGATGATAATATTACTACAAAAATAAACAGAGAGAAAGTATTGGACCCATTAGATCTCACAGTGTAACAAGGTTCATTTTTTTTGGAGGCAGACATGCAATAATTTTTGAATGTCACTTTCCTTGTATGTTTTTCAAGCACACAACCACACATACAGCCTGTTACAAACCTGTTTAACACATTCATTGACTCTTCATTGAGAACCAATAACCAAATCAAATTACATTTGATCAAATAACACCAAGTAATCACCCAAAAAAGGAATTCATGAAATAAAACTGAGAGTGCATTATTTATACTTTCAGTATATTGTAAACAAATATGGTCCTTCAAAGTGTTGAACTTAATACAGTAATGCATCACAATAATGCATCACAATACAAGGGATATATATACATACTCCAGAATTAAAAAAAATCTTTGCATGTTCTAAATTACTAATAATGTGTTTTCATAAGAAGGGTATTGTAATTAGTGGGGGAAATCATTAAGAGTGAAAAAAAATAGTAATAAATAATGAATTGAATATGTGTTTATTAAAGCATAACTAACAATTGTAGTGATATGTAACAGATTTAAACAAAAATGACAATAAATATATACAAGTATTTCAAGAAATTTCTAGGCAATAGAAGTTAGCAAGTAAAAATTTGAATATTCAGCCTAACTTTCAGTTAATCTTTTAAATGGTAGTTGTAATTATTTTGATAAGCACATGTTCTCTTTCAATCATTGCAGTCATATTTTGTTATGATATCAAAAGGTTTAGTAGCACTTTGATGCATTTTACATTTTCTTCAGCTTGGTTAATGAAGACAGTTGAGAAAGCTAGAGAAAGAACACCAGTGTTTTGGTTTATATACTATTACAGGTGTGTCTTCAATATCATTTAATTAGGTTCATTCAAAGCAATGATATTTTAACTGCATAAAATATTAACACTAATCAGATTAATTATGTGTAATTGATATGAAAAGTATTACAATTTCAAATTCAGGGGACAATCATGACAGTGTTATTACACTTCTAAAATAGACAATCTGATGTTAACATCCTAATTTCCTGAAGGGACATTTTCCCACTATATATAATGTAGCAAATCTAAATCAAGAAAGCATGTTGCAAATTTTGGATAAATATCGTGCTTACTTCAAAAATTTACCTGCTACAATTTGACATACTGCAAAGCAATATTATATTACATAATTTTAAACACTATAAACAATTCACATTTTAAAAAATACTCATACTTAATTAAAATAATTTATTCTCATTAGTATTAACACTTATTGTAAATGTTATACAAGTAATCATGAACATATACTCTTTCAGACAAATAAAAGCATCATTGCATGATAAAACAGTTCTCTTTTTTAAAATGAAAGACATCCAATGACCTTTATGTCTTTTGAATGTAAACTTCACACATTTACATTAAAAACACTTACCAACATACACACACACAAACCACACATTCCAATGTCCATAGACTAATTTAACCAACTGAACACGTCACACTTTTGAGATTTTCATTTTCTGAATGCTGTTGCACCAAAATGTTAGCAAGTGAGGACTGAATACACATAACACAAATTCAGCTTGCCACAACAATCAAAATCTGCCTTGTAAAAAGGCATTTAGCAATACAGTTTTGGGACTGTTGCATTAACCCATCTCCAACTGTTGTGTCATTCTGTAAAGTAATTGTTCTATGGGGAGTTCAAAAAAGTACACATAGGGCAGATCAGATCTGAACTAAAAATCTGATATTGCTGAGGTGAACAACTGCTAAATCAGGCACTATAATTTAAAAAATATAGCAATGATGAATAATAATGCTGATAACAGCTATTTCCAATCCAGGTAAGTCTAGTGTTTAGCACCTACAGTAGGGTAAATTTCAACAGCTAATAAAAAATCCCAACCATGACCTAAATGTCATTCCACATCAGAAAATATGTAAAATAAACAGTAAGTGGAGACATCCTGGATTTTCTTTCACATAGAACATTCTCTCCAAGTCCAAGTAACATTCTTAATACAGAATGCTTTTGCTTTCATTTCTTTGATAAATACTTTACTCTTTCTGAGATATATATTTAATAAGTCATACACTTTCTCTCAAGAAAGTCAAGTGGTTATTTTCACACTCATGCACTTCACATGCATACACTTTAAAAATACTTTGTACAATGATGTGTGCAATATATTCCCCACCCCACCCCCATAAATGGCATATTATTTCATCAAAAGGAATGAGAGCAGAAACATGTTTGTTCAGTCATTTGGAGTGTTGAGTGATTCTGAATGATTACTGCCCCCTGATATAGTTCTTATTCTGAAATTCATCCTGCGTAGTGAAAAATCTCTTAGCAAATCGTGGCTGAGAATCTGCTGAGTTGTAGGACGAATCCTGGGATTCAAAGACATCAGTTTCATCACTAGCTCACTCTGTAAAAATTCAAGTAAAAAAAATGTAAGTTAAGTTTCATCAAAAGTATTAGATTGGCAATTTACAAAAAAATACTATGGAGAAATGAATGCTGTACTCTGTACCAATAAATTTCCTCTGCTGACAAGTTTCTAGTTTTTTTAAAAATGGATCTCAGCTGTAGTTTTTATCACCTAATGGGGAAAAATACAGCTAGGTCTATATTTATAGTAGATTTATTTACCTTTTTGTAACCTAAATTTACTTACCAGTATTTGGAATTTATGTCTAATGCATCTTGGGGAAATAACATATATAGAGTTCTCTGAACCATTAATAAATGCACTGAAGTTCTGTTCATTCAAACTGGGTATTTCTTGGTTTTATTAGAGAGAGGGGAAATAAATTAAATATGTTTCAATTCATATTGGAGATTTATTTCATTTTTATAACTGCCTACCCAACTTTTCTTTGCTCTAAAGTAAGACTTCCACCACTAACTGCCATCCATTATTTATTACCTCAACTGGAAGCTCCCGCTGGAAACGTTCTGGAAATCTACCCTTCTTTGCATTTTGTAGTGTGAGAATACGCTCCATTCCAGTAGAAAAAGGCATCATCAACTCCAGAAATATCATGCCAAGGGAAAAAATGTCCACTTTTTGGTCATATGGCTTGCGCTCCACCTGAATGTGATAAAATACTTTTTTTTTTAACAGAAAAATCATGTTTTACTTTTAGCATGTGTTTGGGGGGATTTAATTTTTTTTAAAGTGTATGTGTGCTTGCAAATAAAAAGCGTGAGAACATGTATATAAGGATTTTACAATATTAGTTTAAGAGACTGCATTGTTTCACCAGAAAAAATCTTAAAATACCTGTTCAGGGCTCATATACAGTTGTGTTCCAACTTCAGCAGTGTGCCGGGCTGCTGTATTATTGCTGCTAAAAGGTTGACCGTTGCCATCTTGCTGGTTTTCTGCCAGAGCTGTCACCAGACCAAAATCACCAACTTTTACTGTCCCATCCAATGCGAAGAATATGTTGGAGGGCTAGAAAGAGAATGATTTAATTAAACTTTTAATTCAGTATCTACTGTCAGCAGCAATCTTTTAGGTTTATTAATTATTTACTAATTCATTTACTGTCCATGTAAAAGTATAGCATTTTGGAGCAATGATACAAAATACAGATATCCTTCATTGTACCTTATACATTTCTGCTGTTTACTATTTTTTCTTACAACCTCTCACAAGTCCTAATAATACTACAATCTGCAGCATGTATGTGGCATCATTTCTTTGTCAGCAATGAGCAGTCATGCTTTTAGAGTGAGTGTTAAACTTCCTTAGTTGTACCAGTTGGGTTATTTTCATTTAAAACGTGAACAATTAAAAAAAAACAACTGTGAAGCTATCCCGATTGTTTCAAGAGATATGCTGCTTTTAAGTTTTCACAATGTTGTCTGTGAAAAAATAGTTATTTCGACCATGTTCAGACTTGCTAAAGACTAATTAAAATCTAAAATGCAGTTATGAAAGTTTAATACTTTATTCTTTCCCACTTGTAGAAACAAATAAAAAGTTTTAACTTTCTCTATGATGAAATAACAAAATGCCTAGTTGCAGAAATTAAAAAAAAAACATCTGGATAGTTAAAATAACACAAATGATGAAGTTTGACAGAGCACATCTGATTCATTAGTTAAAATATATCATTGAAACTTTTCAATTATGTTAATATAAAGAATATGCCCATTTTTTTCAGAATGTTATTTTTGTTTGATTCATTTACAGGTTGGCATAAACTTTGAAAAATCATCAAAATGACTGACGATGGAGCCATTATATATACTTTTTTGCACAAAACTAGCCATATAATTTGAACCATTTGCATGATCATCATGAAATTTTGCAATACTTAACTCAATATTTATGAAAAATTTCAACACCTTTTATGCACTAACAGTAAATTTATGCAGTAAAAATGCATACAAAAATTGCGCAATTATACAGAATTAGTAAACATTTTTCATGACGTTCAAGTTTTTTTCTGTAACTCAGCTTCCAGACTACTTATTTTAGCTTTCCTTCTCTTCAGTTTCTTTTTCTCATCATGTTTCCTGTAATAATTCAGTTTGCTTTGTTGTTTTGCTAGAGTTGCATCTTTATAGTCCAAGCTGGCCTGCAGATTTACACTGGAACAGTGGAAGTCTGAAGTTTTGTGTTGATGCTTCGCAGTTTTTCATTTTCTGAACAGAATGTGTTTAACTCTGCAAAACTTTCTGACCTGGCTTGGGACAAAGTTAACAACTGCTTTTCCATGTCACATATTTTCTGCAGTGACTCTTCTATCAGCAGCAAGACCTTTTGCATTGTCAGTTTCAAAAGCATAGGGTCTTGCTGTAATGAATTGGCAACCTTGGTATGATAGGAGAAAATGGTGTGCTTTCTGGAAGTCTTTGACAATCAATGGAGTTAGGCTCACTCATCTGAATTTGAAATGGAGATGATGCCAAAAACTGTCTGTAGAGCTTTTTCTCCATTTTCAGCATCTTTTCTGTTGCTTTTTTTAATGTATTTGATGTATTTGGTATATCCATCACTGTAAGTTGGCGCCACCACCTAATCATTTCAGAAAAAGAACAATCTTTCTTCTTCCTAAAATTGTTTAAGTCTTTCAACAGACCACTTGTAGGTGGTCTAGTTGGAGTGATCATGAAACCGTACAGAAGTTCTCAACTGCTGATTCATTCGAGGAAAGGACCAAGATTTTCCACATTGACTAACTGTGAAAGAAAGCAATTCCTTTCATCTTCATCTACACATTTCAGTGCACCTTGCTGGGCATTTTGCAAGAGACAGTGCAACGTTGATGGTAGAACAGATCCTCTCTTTTTCAGGCAGCAGTTATTGAATAAATGAGACAGTTTCGTTGAATGTCTTGTGCCTCTCTTTTTTTTAGTAGCAAAGCTGTATCAGTAATTTATTGTCAAAAATCACTGTAGGAAGATTAGGATGCCACCCTCTCCCAGTGGCCAAGAATACAGCTTTCAGTTTGACAGAATGATCATTTTCTGTCGAGAGAAAAAGACAAATCATTAAATGTTTATCTTTAAAACTAACCTAAAATTCTAAAAATCTTTGCACTTTATTTTGTACAATTTAATGTACAATGAAGAGAAGACACTTTACAACTTTAAGGGGGGGGATGGACAAAAGTAAGAAAAAAATTGTAAACAAAATTATCTGTGTGGATTGATTAGGACTGTCATAACTACAGATTGTACATACACTAATACTGAACTTTAACTTAAGTCAGTGCTTGTACAATTAAATAATTTTGGCTTTCTTACTTTTTTGAAATAAACTATATTTGCACTATATTTAAATTGTTGAAATGTTAAGTTGGCCTAATTATTTAAACAGACAAGTCAAACTGTGGAACATCAAGGTTAGAAGTGAAAGTAGCATCTCTGCAATATGCAAATGCTGATATAATCTTCCCTGATTTTTGTAGCAACCTAATTCAACATCAGTTTTGAACGAATCAGATCACATCAAACACCTATAAAATTAAAGTGAAATAATAGCACTGCCAAATTTGTAATTCATTTGTCTTATCTTCATAAAACTGAATATATTTGCTACATTTTATGTCGATTGTGACATGATTGTTCCTGGTTCAAGAGCACAATCATGTGACAGACCCACTACTAGCGAAAGAACGATGGAAACAAACTGCTATTCATACTAAACTACATAATAAAACTTTAACCACTTTAAAGAATAACAACTAAAGTACTTATCAAAAACAATTATGCAGTATTAAATTTAGTGTAAACTTACCAATTTCACTTCGGAAGTTGCCTAACGAAGCATGCTCGATACACGTTGGAGGCCACTATAGTAAGAACGATCATAATTAGTTTGCTCGCATTTGATTGGATTGCTTGTGTCCCACAGGTTATGAATACATTAACCCCATATCTCGGTTGAAAGGGTATGGAAAAATCTTCCATTCAAGCCTAGTAATTTTTTAATGATGAAAATTGTAGAAGTCTTTACGAATTTTGCTTTAAAGTTCATTTTTAAAATGTGCACAGAATAAACCAAGCCAAACTTCAAGCAGTAGATGCAGCATTTAATTATCTTTATTTCTATACCAAATATATGTGTGTGTGTGGCACACAAGCCGAGGTAAGAAACATTGTGAATCAGGTGGACAAAACTCAATACAGGTGAAAAATTAGTCAACTTTATTCAATCCACAAACTTTCCACATACAAGTAAGACACAAATTTACAATCGTAAGAAATAAAAACATTAAACTGTTTGCTTGAATTAAACATACTACTGTGCCGCTACCTAATATTATGCTATTTTATGAATGACTGATAACTTTTCGTCATGGCTTGCTGGCAGAAATGAATGTATGAAGCTTGGTTTCAATGAGGTAATAAAGCATCAGTGCTCTTAGTTTCACTAAAAATATAACCCTCTTTAGGGAGAAAATGATTCTATTCAATGAAAAGTAGGCAGGTATTTAATATACTTGAGGCTAAATAATTCAGTCACTAAGTATCATGAAAATATCTTTTCAGTGAAACATGCAGGTGTATATATATATTGAGTTTAAATAATTACTATTTTTTAAAAGACTTAATTTTCTGTGCTACTATTAAAGTTGATGCTGCAAAAAGAATTACTGTAGCTGATTTCTCAAGACAATAAATATATCTGATTTAGTCAAAACTGACTTGATGAAATAGTTAAAATATGTGAAAGTAAATGGTTTGTCAGGACAGTTAAAATATGTAAAAGTAAATGGCTTGTCAGGACAGTTAAAATATGTAAAAGTAAATGGCTTGTCAGGACAGTTAAAATATGTAAAAGTAAATGGCTTGTCAGGACAGTTAAAATATGTAAAAGTAAATGGCTTGTCTGGACAGTTAAAATATGTAAAAGTAAATGGCTTGTCAGGACAGTTAAAATATGTAAAAGTAAATGGTTTGTCAGGACAGTTAAAATACGTAAAAGTAAATGGCTTATCAGGACAGTTAAAATATGTGAAAGTAAATGGCTTGTCAGGACAGTTAAAATATGTAAAAGTAAATGGCGTGTCAAAATAGTTAAAATATGTGAAACTAAATAGCTTGTCAAGACAGTTAAAAATAAGGGATATCAGTTAGTAAAAGCACTCTCTTTAGATCCCATTCTTGTATATCACTTTAACTTAGTTTATCTGTATTCATTTTAATGAACAGTAACATTGACTTTAAAATAAATTATATGTAGTGTATGTGACCACCTTAGTACCAGGCCTGAAGACTGCGTTATCTGGAAGCTAAAGGCATCCTTTACCATATTTCACTTCAAACTCTCCATGAAAACAGTATTGAAAAGTGTTTTAAGTTCTGATTTGTTTGGCATTTAGGAACCAAACTGCACTCCTATTGTAGATTCGTCTGGCTGTACAATATTTAATATTAGAGAAAAAGAAGAAAATAATTACCTTAAGATCCCTATGAATCAATCCATTTCCATGTACATAGTCAACAGCACACACTATCTGGTCGAAAATATCCAACACTCTATTTCGGTCCCTGTTCAAAGTGTTAGAAGTCAGCCAGTCTTTCAGTGTTTCTTGCTGACAGAGCTGCATTTGAATATATAGAAACAATTTTGGCAAGGTATTGAGTGTTCTAGAATCCACAACACTCTCTGTTAAAGTGGGTGATGGTTCTGCATGATGATTAGAAGACAGCGTGATATCCAGAGCACAGTGAGGGAGACTATCAACATTAACTTTACTATGACTACTGTCCACAAAAATCACAGAATCAGAGTCCTCTTTAAGACTGGAATGGTCACGGCAGCCCGAGTCTTCAAAAACTGTTTTGTTTTGTGTATCTTCATCGTAAACTGAGATTCCAACTGATCTGACATTTTTATTCTCATCTTTATACCGACTGAAAGGCAATGAGTGGTTGATGTCTGCTTTCTCTCCATCTTTACCGGAAGCAGGCTCCATTCCCCATGACTGGTAACTCTCAACACTTGAGTCTGTGTTCCGTTCGAGAATGGACTGTATGTGGTTGTCTCCCTCTAAGCTGTGAGTACTGTGTTCCATGCACTCTCCTAGACTGAGGGAACAATGCCTGTGGTTATCCCCTAGGCTGAAGGAACCACTCTCATCTGTGGAGTCTTCAACATTAGAATGCACAGAAAATTCTCTGCTGCAGTTGCTTTGGAATGATTTGCTACAGTCAAAATTTCCTCCTCCTGGAAGAATTAGGTTGTCCAAAAGTGAAGACTTCTTTTGAGCTGTTTTCTTGGGTTCAGAATTCTGAATTCTGCCTTGTGAAGGACTGACATTATCCCTGATGCTGGACATCAACAAGGAGGATGTATCAACAGTAGGGGTAAAATGGCCACTGTTTCTGTCGGGAATGAATCCAAAGCAAAACAGAAACCAGTCAGTCTGCCATCAAATCACTCATTTGCTAGATTCAAATCAAATGTTTTCTCATTGTAATATATATATGCAGCTAATTCAAATGTTTTTACTGTCCGGAGAGGACTGAACAAAACATATTCTGACAAATTAAAGATTTATATGCTTTACAATGGGTAAGGAGAAAAAAGCAAAAATTTCAACTGATAGAACATTGGCTATAAAATTTATTTCCCACTAAAAAGACTGTCATCACCTAAATACTACAACACAAATACTTGTATTCTCCTATCAGAACTAAAAAACCCATCCCTTTCCTCTTGTCAAAGACTGAAAAAGTTTTTGAAGCAGCAGCATATCCTTGTCTTGTCTATTCAAGTTGATAATGCAAAATTATTTAAAACACTCTTGATTTCATGCAGTTTTTCTTTAACTTTCCACAGGACAACCTAGACCTCCAGCCTTTGCAGTTTCACAAAGTTTACAGGTTTAAAATATTACTGTTTAATTTACTCATACCACCCACAAAATTAATTAAGCGAAAAAGCTAAATGGTCAAATCAACTGTTTTAACTAAAAATTAATTAAAAATAAACTTCTATGACACTTTATATTTCTTTTCTAAATTATTTTAATATATTTATTTACTCATAAGATCACTACAATTTACCAACAATCATTATAAAGTATCTTAATGCCTCTTTACTGTTCAGGGACAGTTCAAATAAGAATCTGACAATGTTAGCAAACAACAACTCACCCATGAATATTGCCCAATTCTTTATCCTTTGCTTCTTGCCATCCTGGGGGTGGGGACTCAACCCATGCATGAAAGAAACGAACAATACCTATGTGGTCAAGTTTGGCCAGTGCTTTTACTTCTCTAAGTACCTTGTCCTTTGACCCTTCACTGTCCATAGGGAAAAAATGAATATTAATAAATTAAATAAATGAAGACTATTATTAAGTAGCTAAATATACAAATATTTAGCTCTTTTAATATATGCCAGCAAGTACCTACAATGACCACTGCATTAGTAACAGGCAAGATTAAAAAAAAAAAATGAACAAATGATTAGTGTTTATATTCACATGTCAATATGATTACATTGTAAAAATTGGGACCTGCATTAAAATCTGAGGTACAAAAAAAATATACAGATTTAAAGTGCACATAATCTTACAGCATTCCTGAAAATTATAAAAACAATTGAAGTATATTTTTTTTAAAATAAACCCATTTCATAACACAATGTAAACAGCTAAAAAATATACTAAATATAACTGAATTTAATGAAGATAAGTATAAAATAATTTTAAAAGAATCCTCATTTAATTAATCAGAATATACTACAAGTAATTAAAATTTTTCTTATTAAAATTATTCAAATAAATATGCACACAAGAACCCTGACAATAGCTGACCTTCTTGGTAATGAAATTCTCTTAACAGCATAATGCTGTTCATCCACTTTGTTCTTGGCTTCAAAGACAATTCCAAAGCCACCCTTACCCAGGCACTCAATGCATTCAAAATCAGTTGCAAATCTAAAACATATATTTAGAAAAATGTTTCAACTCTAACAAAGATATTATTCAAGATCTAAAATAATATTGCATATATTTTTAATTTATTTTATTTTTACTTTGTATAAAATATTATGGTCTAGTACAATAAATACTTCATGGTAATAGATATATTTCATATGTGAAATTAAATATGAAAAGTAGCTTTTGCTAAAATAAAGAGTTTTCATCAATATTTAGAGAGCTATGTACAAAAATAGATAATTTTTAGTTAAAACCAAAAAATAACAATAATGATATATTCCAGTAATTAAAAACAAAAAGATATATTCAACTTTTGCCATTTTACAAAGAATTCTTTAGTCAATATTTTATTGCATCACATGAGAAATTGAAATAAAATAATATTTTTAAGCTGAGTAAACACATCAACAACAATTTGGATAACAAATTTTTTTCTCTTTCTAGAATTGTTTAAAATTTAAGTATACTGAATAAATAAACATATATGGACAAATTACATAGCTCTAGTCAGTTAAAATAATATTGTCAATGATGGGTTATTCCCTATTTCAAGACGGGGCTATTTTATACAACTATTGTGTTAATTCATTTTCAGGTCATCTTGATAATCATGATAAACAGATGAAAAGTTAATTGCACTCCCTTTTAATTAATATTTTTTTAATATTACCAATATGAAAAATTCGTCCTTTTTATTTTATCAATGTCGATAATAATAAATAAAGCAACAATCTTTCTATTTTTTTTTACTCTTGTAACACTGATGGTCTCTTAAGTTCATTATCTCCCCTTATCTAACGATATATTCACTTAGCCTGGTCATAATTATTATTACTTTGTGTTTCACTTTGCAGAAAAAGCTTTATTTATATCACCATTCACTTATTGCAATAGGTTTTAATCAGAAATAGCATATATATTTAACTCAGATTTTTTATCTGGTATTTCCCCATTTTCTTGATTTGTCTTATATTCACTAACCCATGTCCTACTTACCTTGAAATATATTCCACTGGGGTACACTGAGAATCACTAAGTATTGGTCTGCTATCATTCGACACAATGGAATCACTGCTGTCCTTGTCTAGACCTGATGAACTTCCCTAAGAAAATAACAGGAACACTATAATAATAATAATTAATATTTTAACACATTAATTACAAATTATGTAGAGTAAAATAATACAAAATAATAATAAAACACAATACAAATAAACAGCAATGTGAAACATAAATAAGCTTGGAAAGTCACAAAAAATATTTCTCATGTTTACACATTAAATATTATTTACATTACTTTTAAAGGTAATTTTCACAAATGAATTTTCTGTTTGGTATCCACTTAACTACAACTAATGAAAATGTCATGAATATTTTTACAGGTTATATCAATTGTTTTTAGTTTTTAGTTTCTCATTCTAGCACTGCACAAAAAAAAAATATATATATATATAATCAATGTACTAAAGCTAAATAAGTTTAAATAATAGATTAATGCAACTACTCAAGCATTTTAAAATTTAAAAGCAAAGAAAATATTAAAAACAGAGCAAACACATACCTGCTTCATAGGTATTGATGGTTTATGCAGGTATCGTGTGAGTAGAATGTGGACAAATACTGATGTTAACAAACTAATTGCAATCACTTCCTTCCTGCAAAAGCACCACAACATAAATTTATTACAGTAAGCTATACCACTCCCCCACCCCTGAAAATATCCTTGCAAAAACACCATTTAGCACATATTTATAATGTGCAAAAATAATCACTTTTATTTTGTTATTAGCTAGAATGTCACAAACAGTCACTTTAAAATAATTTTTAGCACAGATGTGCAAAAGCAGTAACGAAAAATGGAAAATGCACATCTATGGCTTAACAGAATACTGAAACAAAAATAGTATTGGGGCAACAAGCAAAGGAAACATCATCTGATAAGCTTTTTAATGCTTTATTTCCCCTTTGGGAGGTTATGTGGACTCCAGCTGATAGGAATTAGGAATCCATAGATTTTATGCAGGTTCATCTCATCCACACATTTGATTTCATTTTATCTCTCATGGGGCTACATAAATAATTCTTGTCAAGAAGTCCATTATTCTCTTTCAGAATCAATTCAATGCACAACTGTTTTAGAAATTATATCTTACAAGCTGCTCCCCACAACCTTGATATGTCAGTTTTCAAGAGAAACAGTATGCTGCTAAAACTGACTGATATTTTCAAATTAAATAGTGTTCTGGCTACATTAATTGAAACAACTTTATTTTTATTTCCAATTTTAAAAGCTTCCCTGCCAGTGAATGACACGATTCCTTCCCTTGCATTGTCTTCAACTAATGCTATCTGTTAATTAAAGACTGCTCCCTAAAAAGTTATTTTTTAAAACCTTTTTAAGAAGATATCACAAAAGAAAAAAATTATTTGATATCTATTTAAAATCAGAACAGCAAAAGAAAAAAAGAATTTTAAACTATCGTACAGAAAAATACCATCTCTAATTTAGTTACATTGTACATTAGATTTGGTTGCAGGATCATAGAGTCATAAACATCAAAATTGTAATTGGATAAATAAACAAACAAAGAAAAAAAATGCGCATAAATGAAAACAGAAATCAAGCAAACGTACCACCAAATCCACAAAGATGCTGGGATAACAATGTCCATGATTCCTTCTTCCTTCTTTTCTAGAACTCTCTCTTTAGGATCAGGACATTCCTCCTCCAGGTACTGGGGATACAGGTAATAGCCATTGTCTGCACACAATATGCTTTTCATTAAACTTCTATCAACAGATACATGATGCAATGTTTAAAATAAGTTATAGAAACATTTTTAAATAGAAAGAGAATTTAGTCTGGAGATAAAGAAATGAATCCACATAATGGTGAAAGATTCAACAAAATGCAGCAATGGAACAGTTGATTCATGCTTAACTGACTAGTATATGTCAATTATTATTCAATATAAGTCCTAAATGCAGCCAACACAATTATCCATTAGGAGCAAGATCTTAACCACAATATTTTCTACCCATTACATTATTTTTAATGTAAACCTATTTATTATTGTGATGTAATCAGAGCTTACCAAATGGATAGTTCTCATGCCACACAGTTAAAGATGTCTCATCACTTTCTATCAACTCTTGTTCCTCAATCTGTCTAATAAGGGGAATTTTCTGTGGTCTGTTGCCTATAAGGGTTGGAGTCCGCAAGCCAGCTGAAAGATAAATAAATAAATGTATGTGATCTATATAAAAATAAATTCAATTTACTGGTTATATACAGTACGTTTGACTTTGCTTCTTTTACCTGTTCCATCATTTGATGATTTTGCTGAAGGTAATATACTTAAGAACTATGCAAGATTATTGATCTTAATTAGGTACTCCAAACATATTTTTCAAAATCATCACTAATAATTTTAAAGTACACAGATAGATATCTTTTTCTACTGATTTCAAAGGTACTAAAATCAACTTTGTAACTCAATTACAAC
This sequence comes from Sinotaia quadrata, assembly GCA_028829895.1. Lineage (NCBI taxonomy): Eukaryota > Metazoa > Mollusca > Gastropoda > Architaenioglossa > Viviparidae > Sinotaia > Sinotaia quadrata. Next base: position 64,934,084 of record CM054180.1, on the reverse strand, counting down.
CAAAGTTATGATTTTTTTTCAATATTTAATTTTTTAAAACATTTTATGCTCTAATTCGAAATTGTACAAATAGCTCAATTTGAAGGTCCACAAAATGAAGGAATGTTAAACAACATAGTTAAGAATCTTCACATAAGTAGTATCCAACATACAAATATGGCCGATTTTTTTAAAAGAGGTTTTGCAATGTTATTTTCCAATATACTGCCAGTCAAAATTAGCAATTTATTCATTTTCAGTTGGAAAAAGTTCTCAGTTAACACAAAATGGATGAAACTGCTGTAAATGTTAAAACTGTAATAACTCTGCTTTTAATTGAGCTACAGAGATGGTTTTGGTACCATTGGATTCAGTTTGGAAAGATCTATATTAAGAATGCACTCACCACAATAAAGAAATCTTCACATTTTGTACATCCATTCAGACATTTGCCAATGGTTTATCTATAATGCTTTTTCAGTTCAATGATTCTAATCAAGTCTATCTTGGTACCACAAGGAATGTTCTTATATGCTGTATGCACACCATTACATGTTATTGTTTTTCACAACAGCATGTTTCATGTTGTGGTGCTTAACGTAAATAAGCGATACATTCCACTGGTATACCGTTATTCCACAATCTACCTTCACTGGACACCGACAGAACTTCATAGTCACAGTACAAAATAGCCATTTATTACCCCTACATCATATTTTTTCAGCCAGTCTTTTCACCTATGTTCTTACAAAAAATATTTGTATCTTACATAATGTTTTCTGTTCAAAGGTTCTAGCCCAATTAACTTTAGCTTTAAAAGGTGTGGTGACTAATTTTAGTGAGTGATGCAATATGTTAATAGTCCTTTGTTATTTTATTAACTGCTGGAACTTTCCACACTCTGCCTTCACTGGAAACTGGCATACCTTCAAAGTCCAAGTAAAACGCATTTCACTTCAGTTACATTTTCTTCCTTGGTCAGCAGTAAAACTAAAAGTCTTTTTGCCCAACAGTTTTCTTCACCAATTGGACTACCTCTGACTTGCCATATATAAGTGGGGGGAGGGGAGAACCTACAATATCTTACTTCACATGTACAGTATTGGTCAGTTATTTGCTAACTGGAGTAACTACATAACAAAAATGTAAAATGTACACCTTTTTAAATTACACTATGTGCATCATCAACTCATTCTTATAAGCTTTTAAAAAATAATAATAATACGTCTAATTAAATTATAATTCATATGTGTCTATCAAAATAAAAAAAGAAAATCATTTAAAAATTATAATTAAAACATTCTACATAGTGCCTACCCAACCTGTGGAAGATGCTATGGAAGGACAAAAAAGGTGGTCGTGTAACCACAAAATATAAAAATTAAAAAAAAAATAATCTGAATAAACCAAATGTATTATATTGCAAATAAATCTTCCCCCTATTGAATGTTACAACACTAAGCTTTGGATAAGGAATATAAATTCATTTTCAGTTCACCCACCACCCCCAAAGTTAAATTCTGTACTGTAGGCCTTGTAATAGTATGTGCATCATCAACTCACTCATATTTATTGTGGGGAAAATAAGCTTGCGAAATACAGCTAATAAATATATAACTCACTTGTGTCTATCAGAATTTTAAAAAAGATAAGAAAATTTGGTAAAAATAATAACTAAAAAATAAAAAACTCATTATGCACCCATCTAATGATCTACTCATTGTTTACACTGTGCCCTGCTAATGCAGTAATGGACAAAAAAGTGGTCACTGGACCACAAAATATTAAAGAATTAAAAGCAAATAACATGTGATCTGAATAAACAAAATGCTGTGTATTGAAAATAAATCTTTCCCCTTATTGAATGATACAACACTTCAGCTATGGATAAGGCAAGCATAAATTCATAAAGTCATTTTCTGTGTTCACCCTTCAACATCTTCAAAGATGAATGCTACTGTAGGCCTATATACCATGAAAATACTTATTTATCGGTTAATATACACCTTTAAACAAAAATACCAAAAACTGAAAATAACTGATTTAACTTATCAGCTAACGTCTTCAAACAGAATGATGCATGAGATTGCAAAGTGAAAACTGGTTCAACTTCGCCACGTGGAAAGCTAAGCTACTCGATACAATCCACCATTGTTGTTGACAATCAGTGGTGATTTTGGTTACTGACCACAGTTCTTTCAAAACAATTCTTTATGCATACATTTTTTTTGTCTCAAACAAACTATAGAGACTTATAGATGAAGAATTTTCCTACTTTCTGGTAGCTTTTAAGGCTGATATGTTATCTGAATCACCATGAACTTAATTTAAGGTTAACTTTATCTCATTTTATCTTGAAATTACTGCGCATTATTTAGTACGGAAAGGAACCATGTTCTCTCCCCTTCATGAAAACAATTTTTAGATTAATGTACCGCACGCATACTGACGAACTGAGAAAGAGTGCATGTGTTAAGTATTACCACTGGTATAAGTAATGGCAGCTTGGTCAAAAGTCATTGGGTAGATAATTCCTGAATAATTTCTTATTACTTTTTAACAATTATTTATTTAAACACAGAAAGCAGAACAGAGAACAAACTTTTTGTTTCATGTGCTTCAATATACAGAACACAAGTGTTGAAAATGTAGAAAAATTGATTAAACCAGGTTACAAATTGAGCATGTAATTCTTTACAAACTCAAATATGATATATTAAAACAGACACAGATTACAGCTTATAAAGAAGATCCATGTGCATCATTACCACTTACAACTATTTGTGCGAATCTTTTACCCAATTAACTGTTTTAGTTCTGTTGAAAAGAAAAAAAAACTGTCTAAGGGGTTAACAGAATCAATAGCCACAAAAGGCAATACCGGTATTGAGGTATGGTTTCCATGTAACTCGAGGAGGAGAATGCATTGCTCCCTCAATTCCGGATTGATACCATCTACGCTGAGAACCTTGTCTCTGACTGGCATTGATCTCCACCGTGTCTGAAGGTTGAACATAGAGCTGGCTTTGGTGCTTGCCTGCATAGTAAATGAAGAGAAATTACCAATACTCATACTCCAAATGGAGTGAAATTACTGATATTCACAGAGTAACTGAAGTGAAATTACCAATACTTGTACAGCAAATGGAGTGAGTTAAATTACCAATGTTCATAAAATAAATGAAGTGAAATTACCAATACTTGAACAGCAAATGGAGTGAGTAAAATTACCAACATTCATAAAATAAACAAAGTAAAATTACCTTTACTTTTACTGCAAATGTAGTGAAATTACCAATATTCTTGCAGTAAATGAAATGAAATTACCAATACAGATACAGAAAAAGGAATTGAATTACCAATACTGGTAAGTGGTATCGAAAATGAAGTGAAATAAGCAATCTTAAAACAGCAAATGAAGAGAATGTACCAACACTCATATATGATATAGTAAATGAAGGTGAAATACCAACACTTGTAGAACAAATGAAGGTAAAATATCACACATACAAGAAATGAAGGGAAAATGCCAACACTCAGTAAATAACAGGAAAATACCAACATACAGTACATGAGGGGAAAATGGCAACACTCATACAGCTTACATAAAATGAAAGTAAAATACTACACAAATGAAGGAGAAAAACCAACATTCATACAGCAAATGAAGGGAAATAACACACAAATGAAGAGGAAAAGATTAGATGTAAGCACCAGTTATAAAGAATTACAAGTTTTGACTTCAAAGGTTAGGGTTTCAATGATCCCGAAAGAGAAAATAATGTAATCATAATGCATAATTGAATCAAATGCATAATCTAAACTGTTTACAAATGTTATGACAGTTGATGATTTAAAAAAAAAATTGACAACAAGACGACTGCTATACTTTTTCATGTTTTTACATCAAAACTATTAGTCTTCAAATTATGTAACATGGTTTTTTTCCCTAGTACAAGGGAAGTATCTTCTTGTATCAGGTAATTGCAAATACTAATATGCTTAGCAAAGCATGCCAATATTTGCTTACAACAGCACTCTTGCATTTTACATCATGACAACTGTTCCCTCAATAGTCCCAAGGATAATCCACTATTTGAATAACCACTCCCAGAATCAACTGTACTGATCAAAAGTAGAGCAAGATTTACTAAAAAGTGGCATTTTATGAAATGCAAAGAAAGCAATGGAGTACATTTTCCCCCCAGCAATAAAAGATACAATAAGATTTTAAAATCTTTTTCTTTTTTAAATGCAGTGAGAAGATATGTCTGCTTGACTGAACACTTGCATATTTTTAAGAGTTTATAAAATTGTATTACTACTTGCAATATTAGCAACAATGAAAAATTTTGCACAGGACAATTATAATATAATGCTAATATAAAAATAATAATTTATTTACCAGTAACTGTTTTATTTCACAAAGTTTTTCTGTGTGAACTAGAATGGCATGATAAATATAACTCAGCAGAGGTCAAGTGATAAAAATTCATCATATTTTTGCCACCAAATTTTATAATAGGCAGGATAAGGTAAACAAAACAGCCACTTCAATATGCAGTGTTTAACATTTTACACTGACATATTATATGCATATATATCACTAGCAATGATTTATAAACATAAATTAACAGTTCAGACCCAGATTATGGGTTTCTTCAATGACTTGAGCGAAAAAGGATTTTTTAGTTTATTTCTTCTATTCATTTAGAACAAATGCTGTTCCTTACCAACATAGAGCATGGGGTCAGCTATCTGACTGCCATCAGGCTGGAAAAATGACAGCGCTGGTACATGGTTGTTGTCAAAGAGGCTGATGGATTTTAACTGTCCACCATGCAACATCCACACTCTGGCTACAGGGGTGGAAAACTAAAAGATCAAAGATGATAGAAAGATTTTTGTGTCAATTTTTTTATAAAAAATGGATCAAAGAAAAAAGTGACATTTTGTGTTAATTTAAAAAAAAAAATAGTGAAGGTATTGCTAACACAAGCCAAATTGGTCCTTTATATACTGCAATTTACTTCAGACAAGATTCTGAAGTCATAATGTTGCTGGTGGTGAGAAAACACAAATGATGTTTTGTGCTTATAAACACTCACAAGTCACATTATAAATGAATGAGCAAAAAAAAAAAAAGCAACAAAAACATACAGAGAAAGTGAAATGACAATGTTACATGTCAAAAGTGTAAATATTTTTTTTACCTCAAATTTGATTCAAAATCCTAATTTTAATAACTCTTTCAAAGGTGTGACCATTAGCATTTAAATTTATATTCACTCCCAAGTACTGCTTACATTATTTATGTGCCTGTTAGTGCATTTTGCACAATTATTTAGTTTTTAATTGCATGATCTTAGCGGTTACATTTTTCTATAAACAATCTAGAAAAGAGCTCAAGATTTTATATAAAAATATTTCTGTTTTGGTTAATTTTTGCCACCAAAATGAGAGTAGAGTTTCAGAGAAATAATTAAAGTTTTGCACATAACCTTTTCAAAGATGGCAGCCGTCGCTGGAATGTGTCAATTTGCAACAAGCCACTATTCAGGCAATGGCCTCACATGTCCCTTCTAAGCATGTTACACAACTGTTCCAGAATCTGTGATGAGCTCACAAAGCACACCGTAGAGAATTGTCCTGAATTTCACCTGCGCTATCAAGCACATCAGGAGGAATGTCTCAAATTTTCATGTATAGTACTCGACACAACACGCGGAACATGCAAAATAATCTTCATGAATTCTCAAGCTACCATTTCTGCTGTATTGCCTCTCGATTAGAATTCACAGGAATCAACTTACAGCAATGCATTTTACTGATAAGTTGTCGACAATGTTGGATTCACACAACCAACATGACCAAGCAAGTATAGTAGTCACTGCTGCCTGAAGCAAATGGTAAAAAGGTGTGCTTTCTCTGCAAAAGTCCAACTATTGCTGCTCTAAATTTCAGGCATATTTCATCTTTAAACCCCTTTCTCTCTTACAAACATTCTCAACTTAAAAAATCCTGCAACAATTTCGTTGGCCCAATACACACAACATAAGAAATATAGCATCAATCAAACTTCACAAGCATAATGTAAGGTAGTCAAATTAATGAACATAGAAATAATGGTTCAATTACAAAAGCATTTTCTAATTCAAATCATATATCAATTGCAAACATATGAAATATTCTCAGTCCATTCTTTCTTTATCAGTCAGTTAACTAACCATAAGCTAATGATTGCCTTTATGACCAGACTCAAGTTATGTTCAAATTCAGTGATTAGAAGAGAGTACGTCTTCAACAAAGAAACTTCCAGTCCATCTCCATTGGATGAGTTTATTATGAATAAGTGTGAGACTATTAGTCAAAAAAACTACTCCTCTAGTTTGAACTGGTTTGGATTGCATCAACAATTTTCTAGCATATTCTCAACCCAAGTTGTTTACTCCAACTCTAATACTTACAAAAAATACCATCATAAGGAGTGTCTAAGAATGGGTCACTTTGACAATTTAACAATTTATATAACAATTAAGTTTAGGAATAGGCAAATTTATTCCACCACAAATTCTGGGAAGTATATTGTGTCAAGATTTTTCTTTTCTGTACATGCAAATAAGGAAAGCAGCATCGTTCTATTTAAAATTTTAATAATGTATCTATGCATGCTATTATCAAATACAAAAAGGTAATGAAAAAAAGAGACATCAACAACAAAGAGGGAAAAATATGTGCTTTATCATAAATAGGAGACAAAGACAAAAGAATAAGAGGAATTAACCCAACCAAACTGCAATAAAGTTCCTTACCATATTTAGGAGACAAAAGGCGGAAGGACAACAGAAATTAACCTGACAAAATATCAACAAGAAAAAGATGACACCTTAAGAAAATTGCAAAAAACACTAATGTCACTTGAAAAAATACCCACACACTGTACCAAAGGTTATAAGGTACTCAGTAGTCAGTGAGTACATTCATCATTTATCTCCCTTGGGATCTAACAGGCCCCATTTGGCCTTGGCTTGTAAATGTAGGATGATGGACACATCTTGTTGTGTAATGGAAACATTCACTTTTATAAATATTATAAGGAATATTAAATATAGGTGATAGCATAATGTCACACAGCCTCCCCATCCCTCATACACAGAACACACTGACTTTACCTTGTGTTGCCATGCAATTTGTGAGGGGTCTTCAGGATTTAGACCAATAATTGTACCTTCTGCAACCATTATCTGCAAATGTCGCTTAAGCATTTCTTCCTCTAGTAGCTGTATTTCTTCATCTGCAACATTTTTATCAGTGAGTCCTTCCATCACATCTGAGAGTAATCAGACTCGATAACAAACATATTTACACCTGTTAATTTTTATGAGACAGTTTAATATCATCAGCAGTTAAGCAGAAGTATCATCTGTAGCTAAGCAAAAATAAGTAAATGACAAATCCCAATTAAGTTGCATGCAAAGAAGAGAGCAGAAAGCAACACCTGTAAAAATTCATTTAAAAACTAGTAGTTAGATTTAACTGAGTATCTGTAGATACCATACATACCTGTGGGTGTACAGTTTGTAAGTGTGATGTCCTCATCTTCCAGTTCAATCTCCCGCTTATGTTTTGGAGGTAAACTTTCACCAACAAATAGCAAATCATGCTGACCAACACTGAAGTTCCACCTGATTAAAATGTAAATATATTTTATTCTTAGTTCCTTATAATCATTGTGCTCTTTAGGAAAACATTCACACACATTTTGGTAAAATAAAACCTAACATCTAATTCTTTTCATTATGGTAATATATCCTAATACAAGTACACTGAATCAATAACACACAAATAATTCTTGATTCATTTTTTTTTCTTTTTAATACAGGGCAAATACTTTATAAAATTAATTATTTATTATCTTAATAATAATTAATATTTTAAATTCTCAATGAGAAGAAGCAATAAACTCCAAACAGAAAAAAAAACAGAAACAGATTAACAAAAGCTTCTTTAAATTAATGAGTGAACAAAATTTTAAAAACAAATACTGACTTTTCATTACCAGAGCTGACATCAACAGCTCGCACAGTCTGAGTGTTACGTGTGATGACAAAGTGGTCTTTGTGGTCAGAACCTAATTCTCTTTCACTGACATCAACGCAACCTTTCATTGTACAGGAATAGAATACCTATCCCAAATAAAGATCAAGAGTAAGAAATAATGTTTACCCAGAAAAACTTATCTTTTATGAAATAAATGAACAAATTCTTAATCATTAAACAAAGCTGTAAACAAAATCAAAAATATTTTTAAAAAATACATTTAAAAAGTGACAAAAACTTTGAAAACTTTTGTCTTCAGTAATTATTTATTTGTTACTGTTACTTGTTGACTGGTTATGTTAAACTGGTGCAGTCCAAATAAACTTTGGCTTATGGAAATTCCATAACTTTTATGTAATCTGCTTTAATTTAGAATACACCTTGTTTCAAATGTGAGTGACATTTTCAGTGGTTGCAATAGAGAATGTATGATCAAAGTATGTTAACCCCTCCCCTTTCCAAAAACAAACACACATGCACACAGATTAGAATTGTTGTTGTATGCAGCTATCAAATCTGTAAAGTAAATGTGAACCAAATATACCACAGAAAATTATTTTCAATCATCACCTACTCTAAATAATTCTAATAATATCCAATGCATTGCAAAACAATGCTTTCATACATTAAAATTTATATAATCATAATTTATTTCTGTCAATAAATAAAGAAGACATAATCTATTTTTGCAAGTGGATATAAACTGAATTATTTATATTACAAACATCTCCTGTTGAGTATATTCAATTAGCATAATAACATCAGTCTTTTAAGAAAAACTAAATAGCATTTTACTGTTTTTATTTATGCTATATTATTAACAAATTATTAATTATATAGCAAATATATGTATTCTTGTAAAAAATGTACACTTTTATTACCATCAAAACAGGTAAAAATAAATATCAAACAGTTCCAAAATAAGTGTCAGTATATATCTGGTCAGTGATTATAATCCCTCTACAGTTCATTACAGGCAATGTACTTCTTTGGTTTAATGCAGTAAATATCCTTTTTACTTTCAGTTGGTCCAGAGCATCTTTTTATACCACTTCCCATCCCAACCACAAAATAAAAACAAAATTTATAATAATAATTATAGTAAATATACAGCACCTGCCCAGTGGTAATATCCACTCCATAATTGCTGATTTCTTTCCCGCCTACCATGACACTGTCGCCATTGACACGGATAGATGAAGACAATAAAGATTCAGCTGTCATTGGTAGTGCCTCAATGGTATGGCCATCATACTGATACAATCCTCCATCTAATGAGGGAATTAATCTAGTTGGCATTCCATCTCGAGTACCCTAACATTAGCAGAAAACAAGATTGAATACAAAACTCATTAACATTTAAAGACCCTATTTTTTTGTTTAATGACTGAATAATTAAAAAAAATTATGTTTGAGACATTTGGTGGCAAATTCAATATTATTTAACTACACATTATGATTATAAAATATTGTTTGGCTAACTACACTGTTATTACTGAGGGCATAAATTAAATCAAATCTTTTAAAAGTGTTAGAGTGAAGAACATGTGCAGATTGGAGAGGAGAATGAGCAACCACACAGATGTGAAAGAATTTTATGACTTCTGACATGTCTTTAAGACAAAGAAAGGGCATAAGAGCTAACATAATATAATTTTTCAATACTTAAGCAAATACAAATTAAATCAATGTAGTATAACTGGATAATTAAAAGCCAACAATTCTGTTTAAATTATGAGAAAATATAATGTCTTATTACTAATCAATGTTCTAGATTAAAACCAGTATTCAGAAGCTGAATCATCATGTACATTTAAACCCATTTTTTGTGTGAAAATAAAATTTTTTGGACATATTTAAAATATTTATACAGGAACTCCCAATTATATTATGGGATTGTAATATTGCAATTGATGACAGAGATGAAAACCAGATTTATTTTTGAAAAAGACAAAGATATAATAGATTATAGTGGGAAGTTATGTTCCAGACTATTGCATCTGCTGAAATCATTCAAAAATACAACAACAAAAAACAAGTTTTGGGTTTGTTTTTTTAAATTATACAAAATGTTAAACTTCAGGCCACCTCAAAGATCATGAAAGTTCTCAGTCACATACATTGTGCATAGCAGATTACTTAATGGTGGAAGTATTTCACAAACCTAAACTGTATATATACTAAATAAAAAACAGAGCATTTAGACTTTAGTGTTGGCCATATTCAATTAGTAATATACTAATAAGTACTGTACTATGCAATACACTGAATGAATTGAGGACTGAAACCAGACAAGTGCACACATTCTTTTGTTAGGGATCCATGTTGCAGTGAAACTCTTTATGATCTTTAGAAAAGAGTGACATTAATTCTTTTATGATAAAGTGAAATAACAGAAATCTCTAAGGATGTAGCAAAGACCTCCTGCTTTAAGTTACACAAAAAATGAATGGATTATGAAAATCCCTAACCACTCATTTGATGTTAACTTATTCTTTCACAGATCATTATACATTCAGTGTCCCTAAAAGTAAATAAAACATTATACTCTGCACACACTTCAAGCTTGCTGATGCTGGACGACAGAAGAGGGCGAGAGTCAACCTGTACAGACCAAAGCAGTTGTCCCTGTTCACGCATGTTAAGTGCAGACAATGCCCCATCCATTGTGCTGACCAATACCAAAAAACTGCAGCATAAATAAAAGCAGACTATTTATTGTAATAATTGATTGTCTTGTATTAATAATTCTGACATAAAAAAATACAAAGGAGCCAAAAAATTATAAACGGTCACTTCCTCAAATTGATAAAAGGAAAATCTTCAATAACTTTTACAACAAAAACAAGTTAAATCTTCATCGCTAAATACCACTATTTTGCCAATTAAAGAATTTATAATTTCTAATGCAACCATTTTAATCTTATCAATATAAGTTTTATATATATATTAATTAGTTATTAATGATTTTTTCATTTAGGCATGGCAAAGTATATTTAAGTTACTGTAAAACTGAGTTTATCCTCCTCATTGCAGTTCAAATTAAACTAAAAACTTATTAGATAGAAATTATATTTTCCATATTAAAATAATTAAGTTTACTCTTTATCGTATTTGATTATGTCGTGTATTGTGCATGAGGTTGTGTGTGCATGTGTGTTTGCATAGATACAGCAGCTTATTTACTCTAATTATAATAATTAATCATGAAGTTTGTCACTTTTGTCAGCTATCACCACAACAGATTAAAGGATATTTATTTATTTGTCATTAAAGAGAAGCTCTTGATTCTGCTATTTAAAAAGAGAATTAAAGGAAATATTATTAAAATTTTATTTGATAAAATAATATTATAAATGCTACTGTTTGTGCTAGGATTAGAAGAGTTAGGAATATACTCAAAATACTGAAAGGAATTAATTTAATATTTAAAGATCCCTAAGTTCTGTACAACACAAAAATATAAACATTTAATATGTAAAGGGGCACAAAATGATTAACATATCTATTTATCTGTATGTGTTGTATTTTGACATATAGTGTCAGAGATACACAATAATAAACATAATGCCAAACAAATACATAAATACACACAATTTGAGACAAAACAACTTAAATGTGCACTAGATTAGATATGAAATAAAGGTAAACAGATTGTTAAGTAAAGAATGGTCTTTTAAGAGATTTTTAAATATTATTTTTAATTGTTTGAGTCCTAAGGACAGTTTGCTCCAGGTGACAGAACTCTGATATGAGAAAGAATGTTAACCACATGATTTGGTGTTCATGGAAAAGAATGTTAACCATATGGTTTAGTGTTCAGGTTCACTGAGGATACAAGTCAGAAGAAGAGTGCAGATGTCTAAGACTGTAAGAGGCATGTCCAACAGTCAATCATTTCAATTCCCATGGTCATGCAAATGCTAAACAGCACTGTTGTTCAACACTTTCATCAAGCAAAACACCTTGCTTGATGGAATAGGGTCAGTTATATTTCTATCAAGCACACCTATCACAGGGTGTCTTTATATCATCTGATCATTTGTCAATGAATGTCATTCCAAGATGGCAGTTTTCATCAACAACTCAATGCCCACTTCAAAGAGGCAAAACAGAAAAATATATGAGGTTGTATACAGAGATAGAGGAATTCTTTGGAACCCAAAACACCAGCTGCTTCCATTGAACAAGCAGCCATTGTCACAGCTATTGTTGCTGATATAATTAGTCCATCTTCTGATGATAGCTCACTGACAGAAATTGTTTAGTTCATGGGCCATTTTGTGCAATATGATGTGTTTTTGTCACATGATATATTGACCATGTGATTAAACATTTACATACCATCAAATTGGGATTCATGCTGCTTGATCTATGTTGCATAATGTCATGCAATTATTGTTCAACTATTTGATGAAAATGATTGACTGTGGGATGCCCATTAAACTAGAATGGTTTACATAGGTGATGTTGGACAGATACTTCGGGCTAGAGTCTCAGCAAAACAGAGTGAGAAGACCTTGTGTTTGATTCTATAATGAACAGGCAACTCAGACAAAAAGTAGAGAAGCGTGCTAAGTTCTAAGGGTTTTTGAGTGGTCCAAGCAGTTGTGTTTTAATTTTAAGAGGTTTCTACAGTAGGCATTGTAGTGAACCAATGACAAGATAGTTCCCAAAATAGTCTTCATGGTAAAAATGAGCATGTGGTCTTGCTTGTGAGAAGGTTGTAGATAGAATTTATTTGCCTCAATTCAAAATTTGCTGCCCTGCATATATATATATATATATATATATATATATTGTGCAATAATAAAAAACACAAACAAGATTCATCTTCAATTGCTCTTTAAGTACGTTATGCTGGGGTGTGCTGTTTTAACTTTCGAATTGATTACATTTCTCTTAAGAGTGACTCAAAAATTCAGGAAGTCATTCCACACTTCCAGATTAATATAACTGTCCTAATGCTAATATAGTAATAGCCAATATAATGTCTGTCAACTGACTGACTGATATATGAGAAACGTCCACTTCCACTTCCACTGTTCGTTGATTTTGCTGGTAGCAACACATGCACGGCTATCGAATGACAACTCCGCGTCTGTGTCCAAGACTGCATATGTAATCACCAAAGACGGGGCAATACGACAGTTTTAAAGCATTGTAAAAAGAGGGGGAAATAATAAATAATTAAAATACAAAATTAAGAGTTTCCTCTCACTGATCAGTATCCTTCTTGGCCGGACAGGACGCTGGAGGCGGGGCCAAGTTCGGCATTCTTGGTAAAGGTCCATTAGTAGTACTAGAAGGATTAAGTTTTGACACCTCAACTTCGCCGCAACAACTGGAGCACAAGGCAGCCAGCGAAGTAATCACACCCCAAAATCTTGAAAACCATCCCTTCTTTTTGCGTCTTCCCATTTAAAAGACGTAAACATTGGTTCACTAAGCTAGTGAAACAAAAACTCGAAAGTTTCGTCAGACGTTTCACTTTCCTCTCCAGTGACGATGTTTACAATAAATTGTTGCCGATTGGTGAAAATACCGGAAGTGACTTCATATCAGACGTGTTCTTCCAGCTCAGCACTTCCCGTTCTGAAAAATCAACGCCGGTGAGAGTCTATTATAAACTACACGTCATAAGTGGCCTTATTTATTATTTTTCCTAAAGACCTCTGGCAGGATTTTTTATTCAAAAAGAAACACATCACCACACAACACTATTATCAAAATAGTAACATTCCGCTGCATATAGTTTAAAATCTTGTCTTAATATAATCATAACAATGATTAGTAAGGGCTATCAATTGATTACGCCACGCATCGATGAACCGTAGGGATTGGAAAAAAGTATATCGCATTGTATCAAAGGGAAAGGAGCCCAGAAATTTGAGATATCACATTTTTTATTTACAATCTATTTTCTTTATTTTCAGGAAAGCTGATTTTGTTTTATTTTAATTTTTAAAATATACTTAGCAGTATTTCAGCCACAAAAATATGAGATTTATGAACACCATCTTCAATATATTACTTCAATATATTATAATGACCGGTTATAAATCAATCAGTGAGCACTGTTGCACAATATATCTGATATATAGACCTCGGTACATAGGATTCGTGTTTACATTTGATATGAACTTCAGTTACAAAGGACGCTCACTGTGTGTAAATTGCTAGTAAAATGTGCTCATTCTATTCAATAGAGGCAATTTTAATCACCTATCTAAATATATTAAATTTAATGCAGTGTTCAGCAGCGTATGTCTTTTATTTATTTATTTATTTTTGGTGTGGGGGGAGGGGTTGTCAGCAAACAGTGCGACATACTTTTTAAAAGATATCGGGGGTAGGGGGAATGTGACATACTTTCTGCATAGTAGAACCCTTAACGGTGGTCCAATATTTGTTGTTTTTTTTTAAAATGTACTTGAAATTTGAAAAATATATACATGATCAAGTTTTAACAGCAAGCTGATTCTGTATGGTACACAGAGAGAGAGAGAGAGAGTGTGTGTGTGTGTGTGTGTGTGTGTGTGTGTGTGTGTGTGTGTGTGTGTGTGTGCGTGCATGCGTGCGTATATGTTTTCTTGAGGAAATGGAGGGGGGAGAACATTTTAAATTTTTTGCTGGAGGGCCCAGCATTCGAAATTATCTACTTACGCTACTATTTATTATTGTTGATTTAATTTGTTATTGTTGTTTTAATTTGTTGGTTTTGTGAGATTGGCGAATACGACACAAGATGTTATTTTGCACCATATAGCTTAGGTACGAATCCAGCCACCAATTAACATGATTGGTCGCATATTAGCAGATAGATTGACAGGTAGATGGCTCGCTCTCCCCCCCTACCCTCCCCCCCAGTCATGCTAGTCAAATGTAGACATGTACAATTGACAGAATGAAATTCTGAAGAGACCACTGATTGCGTTAGAAACTTAAAGACAAAAAGCAAAAACAACGTTTACTGTTGTCATAATAAACAACTCTTAATATATATTAACATTCGAATCAGGTTAAATGTTTTCAGCTGTACAAGAAGCACGGTTTGACAAAAATCAGTTGATATGGAATCAGTGCCGTCTTAACGCACGGGCACACTGTGCAGTTGCCCGGGGTCTCACGAGCATAGGGGCCCCATGCTAATCTGTGCATGTTGCGACTTGCTGTCAATAAATAAGTTGGAAGGAGCCCCAGTGCACTGTGGGCCTATAATGCTGTTAAGGTGGCCTTGCCTATAATGCTGTTAAGATGGCCCTGTATGGAATGCAATTATAATTGTAGATCTGCAATGCTTCACAGTGAAAGGCTCTAGTCTTGCTGAGAACATTTTCTAAGGTCAGGCAGAGGTGTTGACTGATGACAGGTAACAATTTAGTCTAGGATTAGCAGAATGTTAGCCTTTCTACAGTACTTTGTTTATTTGAAATGCATTGGGATGGGAGGGAGGTGTACTGTAAGATTGATAACATGAAATAGACATATTACATATTTTCTGTTTCTTCTCTTATGCCGGTGTCTTAGTGCATGGTTTGCCATATTCAAGGGACGTAAATGTTGCAAGAAATATTTTAATGAATTGTACGGGCGGTTATTCTCCCCGTAAAATGCGCCAAGCTGGCTAGTGCTTTGGCCGAATTCGCAGTTCAGTTGATACAGGATAAAGTTATTTCTAGTCTCATTAGAACTCTTCACCAATTAGTGTTCCGCCTAGGAACTATAAATGCCCTTGAACAACAGCACTTGTTTGTTTAATAAACTAAGATAAAATGTTTGTGGCAGTTTCCTAGCCGACGTAGCGTCTATAGATCTCGCGTGTTACACAGAGCCATAAAATTTTTGTCTTTCTCCAGGAAAGCAAATTAGTCTATGTGTGTGATTCAATAATAATAACGATCGCCGAAACCAATGTCTACATACAACACACGTACGCACACACACACGCACGCACGCACGCACGCACGCACGCACGCACGCACACACACACACACACACACACTCCCCTCCCACTTTTCCCTTTTATTTTGACCAACTGAAGCGACTTTCTTTTTAAAAATCGGAATGTATTCTCTTGCTTTAATTGCATAACACAAAACTACGCGTAATAATTATTGTAAATGTTTAGTGTTTGATGGGCTTGGTTTGGAAATGTCTACCAATTACTTTTCAGAGTAACTGATTTCGCAGATGGGCCCAAGCCCCCGAAAGAGAGAAATAATTTCTGAGGAAGGAAAGATAAAAGTGAACCTCGCCCCACCAGAGATCAAGCCATCGACCTTGAGATCAAGAGCTCGAGTCATCCAAAAGTTTATTTTCCCCGACCGGGACCGAACTTTGAACCCCTTGAGCAAGAAGTCAACGCAGTTTCTCCGTACCAGAAAATATTTTTAGTACCACTTGTTGCTTGGGGAAGAACAGAAATTTACTTTCGTATTCTATCAAAGATGCCATAAATAAACTAGACTGAACCCAATTAGAAAAGCCTACAATTCATAGCTTAATATGCAATGCTGCACACTCCCCCTGCAAAAAATTTAAATGATTCCGCCCCATTTTCCATAGGCACGCACGCACGCACACTCACACACACAATCATAGGCACACACATTCTATTCCACAGAGAATCAGCTTGCTGTGCATCCTGCAAAAACTTTATCATGTGTATATTTTTCAAATTTCAAGTACTATTTTTTTTTTAAAGAAACAAATACTGGGCCCTGGAACACTGCGGGCGTTGCTGGGGCAGTAGTTACACCATCTGGTGCCATTGGTTGGGTGTACAGACCACGTTTGGCAAAGGTAAACGGATCCCAAAAGTAAAGAAGCAATTTGATAAGTTATGCGATGATAGCAGACCCACTGATCCAGAAATGCGATTCAAAGTAAATGTAGTTTACCGCACTCTAGACATTCCCATCAATCAGGTTGTTAATCGGTCCAGAAGAATGCAGGTTGTGGTAGATACATTTGACATACTGCAGCCTCGTGAATTGACTTCTGCCACGGTGCCACCGATGATGAACTCTTCTCAAAGGTGACAAAGCTACAACAGCAGTATTCAAATGACATAACACCATCGTTCTTCGAGCAGAATGGTTCTCAAACAAGAAATTAAGAAAATAAACACAATGAAAGAGCTGAGTCATCTTTTGATAATCGAAAATAGTTCTCTTGCTACATCATTCTTGGATGTCTGCACTGCATATCTTCTCTTCCTTACTTTAACAGTAACTGTGGCAACAGCAGAGAGGTCATTTTCAAAGCTTAAGCTCATAAAAAGCTACCTACGTTATACGATGTTGCAAGATAGACTATCCAGATTAGCCATTCTCAGCATAAGAAAATGAGCACGCAAAGCAAATGGACGTTGATTAACTTAACATTTTTGTAGAGATGTGCCGTACAAAGAAATTCTGAATATATTGTATATTGTAGAGGCGTGTTGTCGTTGATCTTTAAACTATCAAAGGGACTTAATTAGAGTGATGTTATCATAACACTGTTATTACAAACAAGTTTACAATGCGTTTACTGATTTATTTAATTAACTATTGGGGTGGGGGCCCGGATATAAAGTTGCGGTGGGGCCCGTTGGGAGATAGATAGGCCACTGTCGAGGAGACCTTGTCGCTGGACACGTCACCAGCACTGTGTAAATGACTTTCTTTCACACGTCACCAGCACTGTGTAAATGACTTTCTTTCACACGTCACCAGCACTGTGTAAATGACTTTCTTTCACATCTCACCAGCACTGTGTAAATGACTTTCTTTCATAGCCAGGATATAATTCTGGTAGTGGATTATATCATCAGTAGGCTTTTTATCAGTGAAACAAAAAGAACATGCATTAAACACTCTGTGGAAGACTTTTCAGCTGCAAGGCAGACAACCAGTGTCCTTTATGTTTGATTCCTATAGCATTCGATAAAAAGCGAGGGTACATCGCACCAAGTGTTCAAAACAAGTCTGATTTAATGCCCCTTTTAATTTTCTCATATTGTATGTACATCCTCGCACTGCGTTCAAATGCTTCTATTCATGGGAACAGCTTTAAAAAAAGAACAACATTAAACACGAGTGATTCGTTGTAAGGTTTTAACGTGAGCAATAAAAACCGGAACCTGATCTCACAAGTATATATGTTTTTATAAAGTTATGGCTGCGCGCATGTCATTTAGAGTCGCCTCTGTACTAGTCTGTCTGACCTAACTCAGTCTAAGCAAATATGCGATTAAGCCATTTCCACCTATGACTAAGAATATAATATTAAATTTTCGTACACATCTCGAAACTAGACTTTTAAGTTAGATCTTTTTCCAAAAACCAAGCTAAGCATTATTTATTGTTTGAAGTAAATGTTTGAATCTAAGATAAGAGAGAGAGAGAGAGAGAGAGAGAGAGAGAGAGAGAGAGAGAGAGAGAGAAATTAAAGATTGTTAACATGTAGTTGACATAGACAGATTTCACACAAACTTCGCTATGTAATGCCATGCACAAGCAATTCAATGGAACTTAGTATCAAATAGTTGATGCAGATGGTGGAGCATACACGCTCTCACACAAACCGATGGGGATTGGAACAATCTACATCTGCACTACTTTTCACACTGTCGCGGACACAGGTAATTGCCTCAGCGGGCACAATGGCTCCTGCGGACACTGGGTTAGTTAAAATTTTTAGACCAGTCTTGCCCGGCCGTGTTCACACGTATTTCAGCTGGCTAATACTTCATGGCGACACAGTGCTGCGATAGTGGTGATAGTGGTGATAGTGGTGAAAGTGGTGATAGTCGGATTTAGCGTGGACTGCTTGCGTGACCATTGTCACGCCGATCGTTCTGCGTATATACCTACCGTACGTGACTGACTGCGACAACCGGATTTCCTGGTCGACCCCTCTCACACCTATCTACGATCGCCAAACGTAATATTGTTAATATTAATATCAGCTCTCTCTCTCTCTCTCTCTCTCTCTCTCTCTCTCTCTCTCTCTCTCTCTCTCTCTCTCTCTCTCTCTCTCAGTCGTGTATGTATACACATTTGCCTGTAACGAATATTTTTCTTTTCTTCATCTTCTCTCCACTATTTTTGTTATGTATTATTCTTTATTCTCAGTCAGTCTTAGAAGTCTTTCTGACTGTTATCATGAAAGCTAGGCACAAGAAGCCAAGTTTGAAGGGTGACCGAGTGAATATTATTATGGTATAACGACACGTGTCAGTAGAGATATGGCTGTTTATATGTTCCACACATGACCGTGACAACCGTGCCCACTCCCATTGGACGGAAAAGTAGTGGTGACGTAATACGCTACACAGCTTAACACTGACATAATAAATGCCGTTTACTTTCATCATTATTTAGTGGTTAGGCGCTTTGAAAAAGGAAAAAACAAACCCACCTGTAAATCACTATAATAGTATTTTAAATATTATTTATTTTAGTATTTTAAATCACTATAATAGTGATTTTAAACTTGCTCCAACTTCTGACATTTTAATTAAATTCAGCCACGAGTTTTCCTACTCCCTCAGTTACGTAATCTCCAGTCTAACTTGTCGCAGCTTCGACCGCCACAAGTGGACCTGAAGTGTCCGTGTCCGTACAAGAGGACTCGGACCCTCAGCCAATGAACGTTCGGATTTGAAGAGTGTCATCCAGGGTATGGGCAACAGATGTCAGAAACCTTAAATAGTGTGTCAGAGAAACCAAAATTAGATTGCCTTGGATTCCCACTCTAGTATCTCCTACAGTGAGTTACTGGCTCCTGTAGTAGACTGAATAAAATTATTATAAGTTTGTGGATTTGTGGGAAATCTGGATTTTATAATTCAGTAATTAATTGCCAGCAAAAGTATGGCACCTTGTGCAAGGGGGACACCAGCCAAGAAAGGGCTGTTGTGATTTTACCATTCTATCGCTTCTTCTACGCATTACTTGGCTAACGTGATGACGTCAAACCACACCTTCCTTCACCTGGACCGTGGGCGACGTCACGTCCAAGTTTATAGAGCTACGGACTCCGAGGGAAAGATAAGTCGTAAACGAAAGAGACTCAAATAAGACATTGGTATTGCTCGAGCTTATTGTGCACTGAAATCCTCCTTTAATTCTGATGACAATGATCTATGTGTCATCTGATCCATCTGGGCATTTTCTGTTTCACTTAATTTTGTTTTCTTTAATTAAATTCCCTTAAAATTATAAACATTAACTCCGTTTCTCGTCCCATCACTTTCGTATATGTTTAAGGGACTTCACTCACAAAGGGAATTTCGGGGTGGGGGGTGGGATAGGGGGGCTAGAGCTAGATTAGATATGTTTTAGCATAAGGCTTGACGTTCTGTGACGTCATTCAGTGTCCGTCTCTTGTAATTGTTAGTGAAAGTGGTTGCAGATGACTGGGAAACCGGGTTAAGTTTTTCAGGAAGCAAGTGAGGAAGTAATTAAACAACATTTTATTCACTCTCCCCGTCTTTCCCTCCTCCTGCATTTCACATGTATATATGTCGCACGCGACAAATGTCACTTACTTAAGAAGCAGAATGTTTCTTAAGCCATTTGGGAGTTTCTGTCATCACCTTTATCCTAGGGTAAAAAGATTGTAGGGTTCATTTCACTGGTGGTATCAAAAAAATCTCAAAAGAAAAGCAGAAATGCAATACACTGTTATTTCAATTAAGGAGACCATGGCTGCTTAAAATTGATTGTACTTTAGGAAATGAAAATGCCCGAATGATTTAACACATTTCCACCACTCTTATGTTCATAAACACTTTGTTTTAAATAATCACTCTTTCACATTTTTTAAATAAACAAACAAAAAACATTTGCTGCTCATACGTCCGTTTATTCTCAGATGGATAATGTGATATAATACCTTCCAAAACTATACACAGCTGGTAGAAGTTTGTTTTAATTTGTATACAATTGTGCGCAAATGCGTGCGTGCGTGCGTGTGTGTGTGTGTGTGTGTGTGTGTGTGTGATAAAAAAACAGTGGCAACATCATTGATGTTTGCCCCTTACTACGTGCGAAGTTTGTACACGACCCTCTTGTAGTATTAATTATCAGGATGTTATTTTTTTAAAGGTTCAATATCAATACTAATAATAGCCCCACGGCCAAGCCTACTTCTCATATCACTACGTTAACTCCTGTTGCAATAATCTAGTGGGGGAAATTATTCAACTTAACACAATGACAAGCAGACTAGTTAATGTTGCCTTTGGGATCGCAAAATTATTTCCTCCTCTTAATTAACTTGACATTCAACCATTAAATACAAGACTCACTCCATTCGGTCCCAATTATCAGTCGTTCAAAGAATTAATTTTGATGTGGAGAAAGATATGATAAAAATAACAAAATTAAAATTACAAGTTACAATGAGTTAGAAGCGAATATGCACTATAACCCTACTCTCACTACAGTTTATCAGTTAGTGCACAAGGGTTCTTTTCTTTAGACTCATCTGAATTGTCAGCGATGATGAAGCTGCATGGTGTTGCATTAAGTCAATTCTGAACCAAAGCTCCTCTGACGCAATGGTCCTGGGTTGTCTCCCTCTACCTTCGAGCTGTGCAGTCACGATGATCTAGATTCTAGAACTAGGGATTTTAAGTCCCAGAACCGGACCCTCAGCTAGACAAAAAGATAAATAACAGTCCTTATAATTTAATAATCCTTTACATGCTTTGTGGCATAGTGAGAGCTATACATTGTTCTTACAATATCGCTGCTCCGAAATCACTGATAATATCATTGTTGATTCTTTATCATCATTGTATCGAATCAAAGGAGCATTAGCATATTATTATTAGCCAGCCTTATAGTCAAAAGAACTCATTATTACAGATTACAACATCATCAGTTAACTGCATGAGGAATCCTTAGCCAACTCTTCTCGGTCACACTCACAAATTAACCGAAATGTGGGTTGAGATAACAAGAACAACAAGAATAACAAGAATAAAGAAGATTTAATAATAACAATATAAAAAGAGAACAACAGACTGTCTATTTACTTTCCCCAAATTAACGTTTGTTTATCTGGTTATTGTTCATCTGGTCAAATTACGAATTGTGCAGATCGAAGTGATTTAACTCTGTTGCCGCATCGCTAAAGATGAATCAGCCATGTTTTCACCACTCACGCAGCACCTTATGCCCTTGTTGATGAAGTCACGTGGTATATCTCTACTAACTTGACTGATATAATTTAATTGATTTAATTTTATTAACTTGACTGATATAACTTTACTAACTTGACTGATATAATTTATAACTTAACTGATATACCTTTAATAACTTGACTAAAATAACTTTAATAACGTGACTGACATAACTTTACTAACTTGACTGATATAAAGTGCCAATCACATAGCAGAAACCTAGGTTGGCATAGCTCTTTTTTCTTTTTTTTTTCCTCTCGAAAAGCAAACACGTTGCTTGCGACTTTTTGTCTTAACTTAAGAACGATAGTGCAGGGGGAAATAAGTGGTGCTGGAGGTTTAGTATGAAAAATAATTCCAAGAATAGAAGCAGAAATATATTTTCGAAAGGTCAGACACAACGTACAAACTGAATTCCAAAATGGAACGACCCTATTCTCAGAGACATCTAATTTGCTCACTTTTTTGTTGTTGTTTAATTACTAGGTTTACCTGTCCGCTTATTGAGGATAGTAACCTGTACCTTTCAAGCCTTTCTCATCTAACGCTCTCGACCCTGGATAGATAGCAGCTCTTATCGTATGATGCGTCACACTTTTCCATAGGCCCCACTGTGCTTAAATTTGCAGGCGTAACTACGACAGTCAGTTATCCTCAAGATGCAGTATTTGATTGGCAACATATGACTGCTTAGGCAAATAAATTCTCTCTTGTCCACCTGTTCGTCCGTCCGTCCATCTATCTATTTAATTATCTATCTAATCGATCATCGCCTGTCACTTGCTATAAAAGACTGATCTTATCATTGACTCCATGTGTAGCAGTGACATCTGATCGTATGGGCGCGCTGGGCAATCGCCCGGGGGGGGGGGGGGGGGCTCACGGAAAATAGGGGCCCTTAGTTAATCTATGTACGTTTTATTCCTGTGAGTGGTTGTTGTAGGTAGGGGCACCAGTGCACTGCTTTGCCCATGGGCCTATAATGCTCTTATGACGGCCCTGATATGAGGGCATACCGACTGTTCATTTTTGCAGTTCACGCTAATAAGTTGTAGAGCACCGTCTCAAGGTAGTACTAGAGGATTCGTAAAGGGGGAGGGGAGGGCTAAGCCTGTCGGTATACATAGTTGGGCAAGGGACGTAAACCAGACCACGTTACAAGGAGATTATTCACTTTTGTCTGCGTTTACCGGATTGGAACCTTCGGCAATCAGGAACTAGCTGAGAGCAGCTATTGTCAGTCTGTACCACATCTCTCGATCAGTTTGAATAAGTGTGACTAGACTCGTAAAACATATTTCACAACTGAATAAAAAATACAACTAAAGGAGCAGTCTAAATAAGCTACAAAAAATAAACAAACAAACAAACAAACAAACACACACACACCTTACGTAAATGACAACTCATTCCAAACAATGACCTTGCGTTGCAAGCTGACGACACGTAGCGCTGTGAAATTAGACCACGTTTCGACATTGGAAACTCAAGGGACTGATGCGGGTCAACAGTAATCCCTCCCCTCAGAGTTAGAGGCCTTGTATGCTTGATTTAGGTTTCAGTTCGCTTCCAACTTTCAATGATTTCGCAGACAAGCGCAAGCATCAAGGAATTTAAAAAAAAAATTTTAAGCAGGAGATCTAGTGCCGAGGTTGGGGAGAATTTTTTTGGGTGAAATTTTCACTTAGGCAGCGACCAATGATCTGTAATTATACTATTTGAGATTTTTCTCTGTCCAAAGAAAACTTTAGCCTGTGCGACTTTTAACGCATGGGGACCCAAATTATCACTCTCACCCAATACAATAAATTACATGCGAAGCACACGGGAACGGTTAAGAGTGCCCGTGCTCTTTTTTCCATCCGTGCGGGATCGAAAGATTTAAACTACGATCACCTGAGCGCTAATATCGCGTTTTGTCCATAATTTAATTTAAATAAACAAATCTCAGGTTTTAAAGTGTTAAAAGTTTGCCAGTCGCAAATATTTCGACCCCCACCCCTCCACCTGTCTATCGGTTATAGACATCGCAGAAACACACATACATACATGCACGCACTACCTGTTTTAAAGACATTCAGTTTGTTCACTAATTATTGGTTAATTTGTTATTTATTGTTGTAAGCAACACTGACCCACATAACGAACTGAAATGTCTGCAACGCGACCACGGGCAAGTCTGAAGTGTCCACACCACCACCCACAACCCACCCACCCCATACACACACACACACACACACACACACACACGCGAATGCACATACACACACATACACACCGAATTGAGAGCGAGATGAAGATTTCGTAGTACATCCCATTATCCTCATTGTTGAGGTGTTAGGACTGTCATCACATTATTGAAGTGTTAGGACTGTCATCACATTGTTGAGGTGTTAGGACTGTCATCACATTGTTGAGGTGTTAGGACTATCATCACATTATTGAAGTGTTAGGACTGTCATCACATTGTTGAGGTGTTAGGACTATCATCACATTATTGAAGTGTTAGGACTGTCATCACATTGTTGAGGTGTTAGGACTGTCATCACATTGTTGAGGTATTAGGACTGTCATCACATTATTGAGGTGTTAGGACTGTCATCACATTATTGAGATGTTAGGACTGTTGTGTTACTCCTGTTCTCGTCTCTTATAAACTTTTGTGTTTTCTAGACAAACGTACTTGTGGTATTAGGGCTAGCTGTTGTGATCTTCAGGCTGAGATAATGTTCGTGGTGTTTTAGTGTCTTGTGCTCTCCAAACTGAGGCAATTGTGGCGTTATAAACTTTGAGCTCTCCAGCTGAGGCAAATGTTGTAGTCTTATATATAGCTGTGCTCTCCAAACTCTCCAAAGTGTGGTATTGTGTTCTCTAGACTGTGGAGACTGTCCGTGGTGTCTTATAGGCCAGGCTTATGTAATCGCATCAGGACTGTCGTGCACTCTACTCTTTGATGTTTGTCTTGGTGTTAGGACTGTCGGTTTTTTTCTTCAGGTTTTAGTCAGTCAGTGAGTTATTTAGTACTCTGTTCTCCAGGATATACAGGGTGGTCCAAAAGTAGGTTTACAGTTATCACGTGGACTATTTATTTGAAAATTCGACACTAGAACAGCGGGAAATTCGTTATACCTGTTAACGTAAACATAAACATAAACAATTTAATCTGAGGAATGTTTAAATTTGGTATTACTAAGCAAGTAAGTTCAACCATATAAAAGGTAGTTTAATAACTGTAAACCTACTTTTGGGCCACCCTGTAGTAATACGCACTGTGGTGTTTTCTAGGATGTGGTTCAAAACTCGATGCCAACTCTCTTTATTTATTCTCTTTATTCGGCTACCAATTACCGTGAGGAATATGGCTGATTATGTGAATGATCAGAAATTACATGTTCTAAACCGGCTGTCAGGAATATGGATACATCTCTGCCATTTTCTATTTTCGTGAAAATCACTTTGATATGACATCTCAAAGTGTACCTGTATCGATCAGCTCTTATCAGGGTCCCATCTCTGCCCCCCCCCCTTATTTTATTTCTGCATTATTTTATTGAAATTGTGTAAATCAGATTTGAGGAAGAATCGAGGGTTGAAGTAAGAACAGATAAATAAAATTAAAAAACTTAAAGCTATAACATGTGTTTGCTTAACAGAAAAATAAAGCTGTGCCTAATTAAAAAATAAATAATTTAATAACCAGCATTTAAATGTTAAGCATTGTGGCATTATTACACAAGATGCTGATATTTTAAACACTTAATTTAACATTTTATGTAACCCTTTTAATTAAAATAAACTTCCGGAATTAAAACTTTAGTAAGTTTTTGATACATTTCGAACAAACATTTTTGATTAAAAAAATAGTAACATTTTTTATTGCAAGATTATCCAGTATTTTAGCATTGTCTGGACTATCTCTTTATGATGTGAATATGTTATCGTGCAGTTATATTTTAATTATATATGTTACAAAATACTTGAATTCTATAAATCGCAATGATCGAGAGTAGTTCTTCCTACGAGAGCTATTGTACCCCAGCGCTGTAAGCAGTCACGTGATGTATGACGTCTTTGTACAAAAACCAAAACATCAACACAGTCGTGTGGTGGTGGTCGTGACGAGTGCAACGTTCGTGAACGCGAGATCTTTATCAGATCCAGCTGTGTCGACGTTTGCCACATTTGTTAACCGTTGCAATGGCTTCGTCTCAGAAGCCTGAACAGGAAAGTGATTTAAATGGTAAGTCACCACCAGCTATCTAAGACTTGGACTAACTATGCGTTTTTCTTCAATTAAAGTCGGCCGAGACATCCATCTTTGTTCTGGGACCAAACTGACCTGGCAGACTCGCGCCACTTTTTATTTATAATATGACATGGTTTGATTCGAAGCTTTTAATCTTTCTAGAATTATTAGGATTGAAAGAAAGACTAAAATGTTAATAGAATAGAAGAACGAGCTTTTTCTTTTTGACGTACTCTCGCCATTAATGCTATAAAAGTATTTGCATTACGTGTTGGTTTTTTCTTTCTGGGTCATAATATGCAATTCAGTCGCAGAAAGTGAGAAAAACCAAAAATAATCTTAAAACAGTGTAAGAATTGCATATATTTGTATTATACTTTATAGTGTCGAATTTCAAGGCCAACGAGAGTCCTTTTTATAAGTTCTTACATAAATGTTTTCCGTGTGTTAAATTTAGAACTTGCTGAAAACAGTGCAGTGTACATTTCTGTATATTTACTTAAAAAAAAAAAAAGAAGATAAAAATAGTACCCTTAAGGTTTAGTGCACTTTGTTTTGTTTGTAACTTTGTCTATGTGGTTATGTTACCAGCAACAAATACTGTCTAGATTCTAGAGGATGCAGACTTTTAAAAATTAAACCACTTACTGACTTAGTGCAGAGTTTAAAACTTTAATGATTATCAAATTAGAAATTTTGTCACTGCTGCATCAACTTGCATTTTTTTTTTTAGTTTAAACTTACAAATTATTAAGATTAAGTAGATTTTAGTTTGTTAAAAAGTTAATATAATCTCTTTTTGAGTATCTCTAGGTTTTATGGCAGAGATGCACAGTGGTTGAATTAATTAACCAGTATTCTCATCTACGTAACAATCAGTGCAACTTTTAACTATTGAAGTTGGTGTAAAAAACTTTAGAAAGTAATAACTCATGTAATTATACATTTATAGGCATAGGCAGCAATGAAATGTGCAAACATTTTCTAAACAAATAAATTACAGACCATGCCTGTGAACTTTTGGAATGTCAGTGCAGTGGGTTTGTTTTGGTTTGTTTTTTTAGTTTTTGTTTTGTGTGGCAGCTTTGTGCCATATCATGGCATATATTAAAAAAAAAAGTCCTTGTCCAACCACTTCCAAATTTGCAAGCAATGCTGCTGTCTGAAAAAAACACTTTACATAGTTTTGTGGAGTGGTCAGCAATTGCAAAGGATAGGTTGTGTTTCACCATAAAATTAATGGACTTCAAGCCTGTATCACACTATCTGCACAGTTTACAAATAGAAAAGAAATATGTAGTAATGAATCAGACTTAAAAGTACTCATTGAGCTTAGGCTAATTTTGAAAAAAAAGAAAAGAACTACTACAAGTACTAGCTCAAATAAAAATAGTTAAAGTGCATATGATGTATAAGAGAAGAATCATTTAAAATGTGTTCTCATATAACTATAAGTCATAGCGCTCTCACTGCTGAAACAAAAGAACAAAATTACTATTTAAAAAGTAAGTTTAAATAAAATCCTTGGTTTAAATAAATGTATAATACTGCCAAGAAATAACAGAATGTTCTAAATAAAACTCAGATAAAAAAAATATATATATTTAAAAGATAATCTGTTCAGGTGATGTTTCATTTGGACATGTATTTCAGCACACTTAGTGTGCCAGTTTCATACAATATATAATTTTCCATCATCATCAGTTTTATTAAAAAATGTTGTTTACTTTGGCTGACTTGTTTTGAGAACTTGCAAGTTTTGTATGGTGCTTTGATTTTAATTCACACCAGCTCCACACACACACACACAACACACAAATTGCAGAATTATGCTGTGTAAATACAGTTTAGACTTATTCAATGCTTTATTTATTAATATTCTGGATTTAATATTTATATTAAATGACAATGTTTATTTGTTTGTTTTATTAAAAAAATAGTTTATTATTTTTAAAAAAATGAATAATTTGTGCATAGTTATTAATGAATTCCATACTCTGAAATGCTTTAAAAATTATTTGTTCATGATAAATTGCTGACCACTGTGTCCTTGTCCCACTATATTTAGGTCACATTATACAAAGAAAGACAAGGAGTTGCCTGCTTTTAGAGTAATGTGATGATCAAGCTCTACTTTTTTAATGTGCAAGAGCAAAAGAGGGTCAGGTGGAGGGAAGAGGAAGAAAATTAATAGTGCCGTATACTATTTTTACAGTGTATTATCTTTTATGAAACAGATCATCTGGTATCAAAACCCATAAAATTAAAGCATTAGTTCAGACTCACTAAATCAGGATCTTTGTGTTGTGCTAAAATTAAATAGTATGCTACACAAAACGTTTGTTTTAATATTAGTACAATATCATGCAGGTCTACTTGAACCCATTGAAAATATTTTGATAATTAACTTTTTAAATTAGACACATTAAAAATGAAAGAAAAAAACTTAAAGAATGTTTTATTATTGTGTAAATCAATGTAATAACTAATTATTTTTGTGTGTGTGGCTGTATATATATCTTAGTCAGACCAAGTTGTCAGTCAGTGTCTCAGTTATTAGTTAATAAAGCAGATGTTTTCTTTTTGCACTGTTATTCAATTTTAAAAATTCCTATGTTAGTGATAAACTCTTCCTGTTTTATATAATATATATAATACATTTTTTTGACAATTAAGAGTAGAAGCTTAGGTAAAATAGCTAAAATAGTTTCCCCTGCTCAAGCAGTTTGTGGTGATTCATTCAAAAGTGTTCAACTTAGTTTCTCCTCACCCCCTCACCCCCTTTATTTGTTGTTGTTGTGTAGTTTATAATTAAATCATTTTAACAGTTTATGCAGCACTGCATCGAGAGAAACATTTTAGAAATTACTCCTCTATTATGTCACTGTCTGAAAGTGGGACCAGTTTTTGAACTTTAACCTTTACACCCATTTGCTTATTGTCCTTTTATTTAGTTTTACAAACATTTCCTGGCTGTGTTATTGTTAACAGTTTGAGTTTTCCTTCCTTTATTTTATGAATGGATATTACTTAATGTTTATGTATTGTAATTGTACATAATGTAAAAGTTAGTTTGCTGTCTGTTGTTTGTGATCTATATTTAGATTTATTTGTTAAATATTTTGTTCTCTTAATTAACATAACTTCCTTAGTTAGCATTTTGGTGCTTGTTTCCTCCTGACTGAAACAAAATTGTATCTCCCTCCCTCCTGAAAGTGACATGGATATATATATGCACCAGTGATTGGTACTAAAGCACTTGTAGCAAAATATGTATGACTGTGACATAAAAAAAATTTGTTAAACATTATGTATAGACCAATTTAAATTTTATTCTGCAAGTATTATTTGAATGCTTAAGAAATTTGAGACTATTTTGAAATCTGTATCTTTTTATTTACATTGTGATTCTTTATTAATACATTTTGAAAAGTTGCTTTATTGTTTATTTATGCGACTAGTAGTATCTGAGACTGAACCTAGAAAAGGTCCCAATCCCTTAAAGTAGTTTTAGTTTATGTAGAATGTACATCAAACAGCTAGTGATTAATGCATTGCAATATAAATTTATTTATTTTGGGGATATATGTTAGGTCTTTTTGTGGAGTTTTGAATTATTGGCTATCATGGTATTGTTTAAAACTTAGAAAATTACTGATCATTGAATAACCAAACTGCAGATTGCCTTTATTCACCATAACTTCTTCAACCTCATTTATTGCAGACTCCTGGGTGGAATTGCCATTGCAACAGAACTTGGGGTCAGCAGAGCCCACTATTGAGGCACCACAGGCATATAATGGAAACTTGGAAAAACTGCTGATTGAGGCTCAGCGGGAGTCATGCAATCCTTCTCATGCCACTAGCAAGGAATCTTCCGCTAGGGGGAGGTTGGTTCAGGGTTTTCTTGTGACTTTAATTAACGATAAAGGCAGTAACATTATTAGCTATATTAGTCCTCATCTGCCATGTATTCCACCCTGGCCATGCAAATTTTTATTTTATTCATTTGACCATTAGAGTAATACTTGTATTAATTTTGATTGGGAATATACATTCTAGATTTATTAATGTTGTCTTTATTTATTAAGGCAGCACTTCTTAATGAACGAAATGCGTATTGGAATCTCTATATTGTGTTTTCATATAATTATCTGAATTACATGAAGAGCAGAGTATTAGGTCATTCTCTGTATGAGTATACCATTTTGAGAAATGAAGTGGAAAAAATAAAGTGGATTAAATCTACTGTACATGTTAAAGTCTGTAAGGGACCTACTGCTTGTTTAATATCATAAGATAAAAATGATGATGTTATAGGAGTTTGAAATACATAAAAAGTAAATATTTCTGTTGAAAACTTAAAAAGTAATACATTTAATACATTTCAGATGGCTCCAGCCTATATGGTACACTCATCCAGAAAATGATTCTTTTCTTAACTAGTTCACTGTGCCTGGATGAGGGCATCAAGTTATTTGCTTTGGTTCTCTTATTAATCGCTTACTCATAGTGGGCATAACCCATATGAGAAGATTATATTTAAGGAGAGATAATTTAGCCAAGTTTGTTTAATGTCACTTTCACTGTTGTCTTTGAATTTTTGTCTGAACAGATAATAGGGTTGTATAGTATAACCTTGATTATCTGAATGTCACTCACCTGAACTGTCAGTTATCTGAATCACCATCACTCCCTTCCCCACTAGTTGTTGTGCAAGTTTACTAGTAGCTGTTAGATCCCTCTTTCAACACTATAGACAAGACTTAGTTTCCCCTTTCAACAGTATTTGCCAATACTTCTTGATGTCTTTGCAACACAGGCATAGTTCAAACTGTTCCATGCTATTGGACACAAATGATGATGTAATTCAGTTGGATGTAAGGATATCCTCAATCCTGCTTTTAATGTGTTTTCTATTGTTTACTTGAAGATGTTTGCAGAATTGCGTAGGAATAGTCTTAATTTATCATTACTGGAGTTAAATCAAATTTTGGCTTTAACAACTATTTGGAGTTAGTCACAATTGCTTGTTGTGAGTGTGGGAATATGATAGGAAGGTGGCGGGAAGCATATTTCAAATTACAGGAGTAATAACCTTGCATACAATAATTTAATTGTAGGCCTAATTACACTTTATTTGAGTAAACTGGGTATTCTCTTGTATGTTTGTAATCTGAACTATTTGATTAATAATATTCAGCCTTGCCACAAATAGTTTGAATAACTGACATTCTGTTCTGCTGTATAAGACTTGTAATGTTGTATAAACATTTAAAAATAAAGAAATTCTGTCGCTTTTTGTTTTTTGTTATAAATGAAAAATTGCTTGTGTTAACTGGTATCACCTTCAGTTTTCACTGATTGTTATAATTAGATAGTTTATTTCTGTTTTCAAAGTTCTCCTGAAATCCAGAATTAAAATTTACATCAGAAGATTTACTAACTAGTTGCTTTAAGGTACTATGGATTTCATTTCAGTCCCAGAAGTCCTCATAGTCCCAACTCTGAATGGACCTGTGGAGATTGGAGGACAAAACAGGTACTGTTTATCAACCCTTGAAAATCTCGCTCGTAAGCTTGCAATTTGCCAGTGGAAAAATGTCATTTGCAAGCTATGAAAATAAGTAGGCTATCGAAAGGTGACATTTTTTCACAAGAAATTGTGTGATTTTCTGTCTACTTTTAAGAAAATGGTTAATTACTGGCAATAGGTTCAACTAGCATTTCAAGTTCGTTGTGATTGCCGAGAACATAGAATTAAAATAACAATGATAATATACTTAGATGTCTTGAACGCATGCCATGCATGAGTGAGAGGCATATTCGGCGTGTAGATATCCACTCCTTTCAGAATATTGTCAACTACTCACCTGTACCGAATTAACTCATCAATATTCAAATCAGTTCGGATTACACATGGCTGATGTGGGTATCATGTGTTGTTTATTATTTTCTGAGGGTTTTGATTTGGGTTCATTCTTTTTTTTATTTGGGAGTTCCTCTGTAGACAACGGAAGTGGCACATGTCTATTGTGTTTTGCCAGTTTTTAAAAATAGGTTAGAGTTAGTTTTTCTTTTAAGTCTAAGTGAACGTTTAGGGTTAAGATTAGCTATTAAAAAAACCCCGAAAATAAATGCATAAACTAAAACTTTTAATTTAGATTTATCTTTTCATTAACTCTTCTTTCGTTACTTAGCTTATGTTTCTGCCAAATTTTGTGTGTACATATTGCATTAAATTGCCTTGATTAACACTGTATGTGCATGTAAATTTGGTCCTTCTATATTACATATACAGACTCCTTGTTATTTTAAATTTGTGAATTGTGTATGGAGATGGAACTTGTGCCTGCCTTTTCATTTGGAGTTCATTTAAATCTTCATTGTCTTATTCATCACCCACTTCCATAGCTAGTTAAAAAATCTAAATAATTACAACTTTCAACTTAATAAGTGACAGTGAATGAGTCAAATATATTTTTGTTCTTTTCTTTAAAAGAAGTGATACTGAAAACAATTTCATAGATCAATGAGCACAACACAGCAAATTGGTGAATCTATAGGAGCGGATGAATCTTTTGATATGGGGGATGGAAAAGAGGTGTGTTGTGCAGAAATTAACTCTTCATATGCAAATAAATGAAACTAAAAAAGCAAGGTGGAAGCAGCTGATTTATATGTTGGGTAAAATGTTTTTCTATAACACTTTATTAAATTTTAAAAAAGTAATGAAGTATTTCTTTTTACAACGACAAAGACAAATATATAGTCGGGGGTTTTTTTTTGTTTACCAGAACCTATTATTATATTATTTGATGTTAGCATCCCCTTACCCACCCGTTGTTGACATTCTTTCACTAGCTAGTTATCATAATAATAATACTAGTTACTCATAGTTAAAATTTTTAAGGATTGCTGTTTACTTTAGTTTTGTTGCTCTCCACATTTCTCTTTTTCTTTACCCAAGGGTGAAATAAACTTTCTATCCTGTAAGACAGTGATGTATTTGAAATGTGTTTCTCCTCACACCAGAAACAAAATAACAATATCATTATTATTATATTTTTAAATTTGAATTATTTCTGAAAACTTTAATTGATTAGTTGAAAGTAAGTGGCAAAAGACTAATAATTCCAGCATCAGTATATAAAATTCAATCTGATTTTGGGGTGTGGAATATAGTATGTTTTTTTTTTTTAATTGATTATCTGAATTTTGATATTATAAATGGCTGGGTCCATTTATTAGAAATCACAGTATTTGTGGTGTCTGCTTTATTATAATATATTATTTAAAAGAAATATTTGAGAGTTAAAACTTTAAAAAAAAATTATATAAGTATTTAATGAGAAGAAATTGAAATAATTGAGCTTAATCAATTTTCAATTCCTAACAGCCACTGTTCCTTTAAAAATGTCATAAGATATTCTTATTTTTGTTCATATTGTTTTGATGTTGATCAGTTTGAAGAAGTCACATATTAACTGAATTTAAAGGAAATTATTTTAAAAATGTATACATATCTTGACCCTTCATGTATGTGGGGATTGTTCTTAAGTATCAGTGCACACATGAAAATCACAAAAGCGAGCATAACCCATCAAATATAAGATTGCTGACAGCCTGATTGCAGCAAGAAGTACATGAGATATACTGATATGTGATGAATGAAGCCAAATGCAGGATACTGTGCAACACTATTATTTTCACTCATTGTCAGCAAATACTTTCAGCCCTTTGTTGCACATGCTCGCTCACACATTATGAAATGATAAAAGTATGTTTACAGCAATGCTCATTTTGCATACATTTGAATTTAGGTTTGTGTTTTAAAAAAGCACAGAGCTTTAAAATAGAGTTAACCCATATACAAATTTGTGCAATTGGAACTCACTTGTATGAAGGGTTGAGTGAAACAGCAAATAATTTTGCATAGGTGAAATAAATACTAACATTTTTATTTTTAGGATCCTGGTACAGATTGGATATGGGACTGGTCCAGTGGTCCTGAAGTTCAGCCCACAAGGTATGCATTCTTTAGTGAATCTTTCTACTTGGATTTATCACTCAGTAGGATCGGGTAGTAAAGACACATTTATTTAATCTTAAAGTTTGTTATATTTTGAGGTCAAATTTCGAGATCAGTGAGCACATTCTCTGGACAGTTCTCTAAAGTCTTTTTTATAAATTGTCTTTTCTCACATCTAGTTGTTTAATTCACCCCCCCCCCACTCCCAATTGCTAAAATGTGGAAAGAGTAAAACTCTTTGTCAGTTCTTGAAATTGTTTTATTACATTTTTGTCTGCAGTAATACTCTGCTGTTTGCTGGAAATATTTCAAAGAACATTTTCTTTTAAAATTATGTATAAAGATGGGTGGGGTCTAGATGAATACAAAACATCTGGATTTTATAACAAAAATAAGTTGTACTCATTTACTGTTTGATATTAATCTTTAGTTGTTTATTTTTAACTACCTCCTACATTCTGCACAAAAATGAATTTACTAAGAGAGTAAAAAAAAATTTTTTTAATTTATAATAGAATTTTTAAC
Source organism: Sinotaia quadrata (assembly GCA_028829895.1). NCBI lineage: Eukaryota > Metazoa > Mollusca > Gastropoda > Architaenioglossa > Viviparidae > Sinotaia > Sinotaia quadrata. The sequence goes on along the minus strand of CM054180.1, from coordinate 64,899,020 downwards.
AAGTAAATAAATTGTACAACTTTTTAAAGTTATATCTTTTGATGCATTCATAAAAAATCCTGCAGATAGATGTCATATTGCCTGAAAATACCTGGCATAGATTAAAGAATTAAATGCTGGTTTTTCATTAAATATAGACATATCTGTGAGGACATAGCAACTTTTTGTGTAGCAATTCAAAACTTAACATTGGTTTTGAATTACAAATTATTGAAATGTAGGGAGTAATGTGGTGAATTTGTAAAAAGTAAAAAAGAAGCAATCCAAGAATGAAAAAATAAAACACATTTTTAGTCTAACCATTTAAAACTAATTAGTTAATAAAAAAAAGTGTATGTATTATAATAGTGCTGATGACACATTCTTAATATTTGAATCATTGGTGAAATAAATCATAAGTAGTTTCAACTAAATGAGACAAGTGTTAGAAGGTTTATTAGGGGTCATTTTGACATATTCCAGAAGCATAAAATGCAGTTATTCATAGCAGAATTATCCATTTTTGATCAATATGCTCCCTCAGAGAGCCTTTCCTTGTGTACATCTTTGATCAATAAGCTCCTCAAGATTCAAACTCAGCCATTATATTTCTCTGTTAATTTAAAAATAAGAAAACACTCTCCATCTACATCAGACTGGTTTCTTTATAGTTACTGCTGTGATCAGTCGGTTTCAGATATCAAAAGACAAACTAGGCCATTATATTTCTGTAAAAACACTGCAGTTGGCATGCACTCTTCATCCACAACTCCTTTTTTTTTTATATAGTACACAGTCTCAATCATTAATTGGATTAGAATATGTCTTTTTTTTAATATATAGTACACAGTCTCAATAATTAAGTGAATTAGAATATGTCTTTTTTTATATAGTATATAGTACACAAGGCCTCTGTCATTAATTGGATTGGTGTATGTGTTTAAGTAGTGCACACAATCTTGGTTTGGATTGGATTTTTTTTTTTTGTGGTCATATACACAATCTGTCATTAATTGGATTGGAATATGTCATCTAACCACCCCAAACAAAGTTTTAATTTACAACATATTTCCATCTGTGTACAATTTTGTTTCTGATAAAATGATATGTAAACTTAACTTTGACAAGAATGGAATATTAAACAAATAAATTCCTTTTGTTTACATTTATTGTTTGTCACAAGAATGTTTCACTTGGTAAATTCATTGGTAGTACATACATATTTTCATATGATTTATACTTTCATTTAGTTATTAAGATTGTAAGATTAGTTTTGTCAGCAACCTGAGCAAGATGTTATTCTAAGTGTAAATTTTGGGACTGTTTTCTCAAAATTTTTATTGAAAACTGAAAATATGTAACTGAAAAATCAGTTTCCAAATAAGAATCAGAATAAGTATGGTAAATTAGTCTGATTTGAACAAATTAACCATTATTCACAGCTGATTCTTTATTTTACTACTAGTGATTGGAATGGAAAGTTTCGTCATCCTATTGGCAAACCACGACAGACAGCATTAAGCATACGAAAATCGCAAGTAATGAAGTCTGGAATATTTCGCCTGGAGAATTTGTCCACGCTGCTTATCACGCATGCTTGTACCTTTTTCCTTGGCGCTGCTGTGTGAGTATTTATCTCTTTGTGTTAAAACTTGTTTTAATTATTAACCTAGTTTATCTTATTATAATTTAAGTGGTGTTTCTATTTTAATTCAGAATCTTTTCAAAATATACTGAAAACTTACCTATTAAGTATGAAATTCAGATACTAATTAAATTTATAGTTAATTATTATATAATAGTGGTTCTCAACCTTTTCTACTCCAAGCACTCTTTTTACCATACATAAGAATGTCATTCTCCCCTTTTCAAGATTGACTGACTCAAAAGGTTCATTTAATGTGCAATTTGAGTCTGGTCCCAATTCCCCCCCCCCCCCCCCCCGAAACCCTAAAATTCCCTCCCTGATTGAGAACCTTTTTTTATACATAATGGCACATTAGTTATATTTTTATTAGTGAAAATTGGATATATTTTGTGTTTATTATCATTAGTGTGTTTGCAGGAGTCTCTTAAATTTTGGGTAAAACTCCCACTCTCTGCATGAGATCTGAAAATTATATTGGTTCTCCTGCAGCAAGAGAAGCAGGAAACTTTTTTTTTTTTTATCCCAACCCTAATCGCATTTGTTTGCACAGTTTAGGTGGGACTGGTATTTCCATTTCTTTTTGTCTAGTGCAGGTAGTCTGAACAGGTTTCAGCACCTTTATTCAGTACATTGCTAGCCTTCAATTCACTTCTGAATCTGAAGTCCTCGCTCTACACTGGGATCACACAAAAAAAGTACTTTAGTTAATTTATTGAAGAAAAGAAAACAATTAAAACAATTTTAAAGGTTGGCTACAGAAAAGTTCTTTAACATTTATATCCAATACAGTTGGAGTAGTTGACAGTTGCTTCATCAAGTTTTTGTTGAGAATATTTTTTAAACTTAGGTAACAGGGGAGAAAGGTCATAGGGAATCCTGTCTGGTGAAGTAGGGAAGGTATCTCCCTTGTGGAATAGTTAACCTGCAACTTACTGCATTAACAGACAGGATCATGTACATCATTCTAACTGCTCTGACAGAAGTAAACTCAGATCTCACTAGGAATGCTGTAATTAATTGTCTAGCACAAATGGCTGAAGCACTGATCTTGGAAGGGAGAAAACTAGAATGCTTTTTTAAAAGTCTCTATTATATGCAGTGCAATTTACAAAAAAATAAATTAAATTTTGATACTTTTGTTCTACCCTCAATTGCACTTTTCTTTTGTGATCCAGACATTTCTTTTTTTAATATGTTTCAGAATGTTTATGTACTTAAAAAAGTACTGTACCTGGGCAGTGGTGGTACCCTCCTCACTTGACTGAATACAGATTCTGAGGATTGGGTAAAGGATTGTGTGGAGCTTTACACGAAGATGGCAGACCTGATGATGACTGCATTGCATTACTGGTGCTGTAGCACATTGCTTGCTTTATTCCAGACCTGCAGTCACTCTTCATGCCAAGTGAAGAGAACGTCTGATTTGATGAATTCACAGTAGCATGTGTACAACACATTTTGACATTTTTTGTAATCTTCTAGAGAATCATCTATGACTTGAGCATCCACAAAAGATTATATATATACACACACATATGCAGAGTCAATCATTAACTAATGGGATGAACTATCACTTTAATAAAAAGAAATCATATATTGTACAATGAACTAAAATTGAAATGTTTTAAAAAATGAACAAGAGATTGGTACAAAATTACAATTATAGTTTTAGGGATTACTTGTTTGTATTAAGAATGATATCACATGTGCAGTGATATTTTGTTTCTTTTAGATTGTAAACAATTTCTGGGAGAAGACAAAGTACCATGGCATTTTGACTAAGACATTTCGTAGATGAATTAAAAAAAAAAATTCTTAAAAAGATTTATACCACCTCTTGAAGTTATACATGTATATATTTAGCTTTCCAGTGTCGTCAGTACTGCTGTCTGTATCTTTATCTATTAAATGTTATTGTACATTTGTAAAAATTTGTTTCCATATTGTCTTGGATCAGGACTGTTTGTGCCACAAGGTACCTTGGAGATAATTGTTTCTTTGCTCTTGCTTTGTTGGAGGTGGAGGTTATGGTCAGAATTGAAATTTTGTTGTATTTTTGTATTTGTATATGCCTTTATGTTATTTTATGAATATATTTACATTTAATCTACATTGTATTCATTCATTTTATTGTTATTTAATATTTATTTCATAATTTACAACCAGTATTTTCTTAAAGATTAAAAGAACCTTGATTTGAGCATGTTTCATGATTGGATGCAGAGTAGAATAAACTTGTGCAAAGTTATTGGATTTCTTTTTCTATGGAGCCAGTAATATTCTTGAATGGAGATTTGTTTTTTTTGTTTATATAACTAAGATAAACCATCACGCACTAATCCGTATCAGACTGTCATTATTAGAGGTTGACTTAAGAAACTATGCTAGTTTTAGCCTGCTGTAACTTCTTTAGCATGATTCCCAAATAAACTCATCTAATGGAGGTCTTCTCCATAGTGTGAACCCTGAATTAACTCAACCTATGCACTTGGTAAGCTTGTGCAGGTTAGAGAGAGAGGTGATTTTACTCTCTGAAAGAAATTTTTTTCAGAGGCGTGTTATTGTTTTGTCAGTCATCCATAAAAATGAAATGACTAACTGCTTTATATATTAATTTCCATGAAGAATATGCTCTTTTCTATCCTGTACTGATTTTTGATTCACTTTTTTTATGTAAATTAGGTGTAGATGTAAATTTAGATAACATACTTTATGATATGTTTTGTAATATTTTAATTTAAACTCTTATATACTTTGTGCATTTCTTTAATAAAATTAATTGCACTCCATTGGAGAGTTTCAATATAATTTTTATTTCATGCTAAAGAGGTTAATACACATTATTGGCAGTTGTATTATTTGCAGAGCTAGTTAATTTAACTGATTAAAGTTTTAAAAAATCTGCAAAAAGATTGGAACAGTCGAAGTAACTATTTTGCTAATGTTGAACAAAATGGCAAAGGGAGATTTGTTGGGAATAATGATATGTTAAGCTAATTTGAATACCTTCATTTGAAATAGTGTATTATCAACATAGAAATGTTGCCTATCTTTGCTTCACTATGTATTAGTGTGCTATTTGATGAAACCTAATTTAAAAAGGAATATTTAATTTCATAAAATGATCTTTATTAGAAGCTAATTGAAAAATATGTATTTTAGTTTATGCCATTTAAAATATTTTAAAAATTAAAATAACCTAGTGCTGAAAAGTATTAGTCATTTAAAGCTTGAATTTCATACATATATTTGCTTCTTAAATACGGTATGCTTTTTGAAATGAAAAAGGAAATCCTTTAGTTAAAAGTATTAGGGTTCAAGTATGCGCAGCTCGATATGCTAGGCTGTGGCATGATACAGCTTTATGTAATTTCAGGAAGTTAATATTTTTTTAGTATGTATAATTTTGCATGCACTATTAAGTGCTTGTGCATAAAGTGAAACTGTTTAAAATATTTCGAAAGTGAAACTGTTTAAAATATTTCGAAAGTGAAACTGTTTAAAATATTTCGAAAGTGAAACTGTTTAAAATATTTTGAAAGTGAAACTGTTTTAAATATTTCGAAAGTGAAACTGTTTTAAATATTTCGTATTTCGAAAATTTCTTTCTTCACTTCGGCTTTTACTGTGATAGCTTTGTGGTGTTTGCAGTTAAAATTTAGCTGATTTAATGAAAGTGGATTAGAATGAGGCAAATTAAATGAGTATTTTTAATCTTTCTCAGACAGCTGGAGAGTGAAAGTGCATGTACTATTGAAGCAAAATTAATTTAATCAGGTTGTGGTATCCAAAGTAATTTATGCATTTAGAAGTGTTTAGTGCTGTAAGAAGCTTGGTAGCATCGTACTCTGATACTCTGGAATTATATTTTGTGGACAGATATTTACACAAAGCATTGCAGAATTGTCTTTTTAAAACTTAACCACTTTTAGAAAATGCTAGCACATATTTGTTTCACAAACATTTACCTTTCATTGTTTTTTTTTAATGTGTTGGTTGAAATGAAATGAATCCAGCCCATCATGAAGTCCGAGTCTCCTCGTTTTAATGGATTAGGGTAAGACTAGCTAAATTACAATGTTTATGAACCAAAACCTTTGTCATTGGTTAATCATTGTTTTGTGTAAATGAAGCTGATAAATTAATAATGCAATTTGTAAAATGGTAAAATCAAAATAATTACATTTTGGCAATTTTAATTAAAATGATGACTAGAGTATATTCTGACACCTGCTTGAGAATAAACATATGCTATTAATTTAATGTATAAGGCTTGACAATGCTTTAAATTTAAAGGCAAATTATGATTAACCATTTCGTTCAGATTTTAATGTATCATTAACAATTTTTTGTTAGAGAATACAGTTAATAAATAACTTTCAGATTTGAACCAGATTTTGTAGAAACATATTTAAGTGTATTCAGTGTGCTTGTATGTGCTCTACCAGATTTGTTTCTGTGTGTTTTCAGGAAGGATTTCTTTATGATATCGAAGCTTGCTTTAAAATAATTTTCTTAATTTATATTTTTTGTTAAATTTTTGTTAAACCCTGACTCCTTTTTCCAAATATTTTCTGAGTGCCATGCTACAAGATTTATCATCTCTAATAGTCATAGTGACACTAGCAAAACTCAATTAACAACAGAGCCTGGCTATGGTTGTCTATCCACATCTATGATAACAAATGCTAACGTTTTTTGGAAATGGAACGTGCTATGTGCAAGCTTTTATAATGCTACTCTCAGCAGAGCTTAAGCACAGTTCACTGGACTTAAGTTTGACACATCTTCTTGTGATGAATACCTGAAAATGTGACATTCCTGTCCTATGCTTGGCTGTCTGCAAGATCCAATAAATATCCAGTAAATATTCCTGTCCTATGCTGGGCTGTCCGTACTATCCAGTAAATATTTCTGGTCTATGCTGGGCTGTCCGTACTATCCAGTAAATATTTCTGTCCTATGCTGGGCTGTCCGTACTATCCAGTAAATATTTCTGTCCTAAGCTGGGCTCTCTGCAGTAATCAGTAAATACTTCTGTCATACGCTTGACTGTCTGTACTATACAATTCAGTAAATATACCTGTCCTATGCTGGGCTGTCCACAATATCCATTGAGGTTAAAAGCGGATGTTAAGCCCATATTAATCAGTCATCTTAGGCTTGAAAACTTCATCACTGTTTGCATATCAGTTACAATACTAACACTGAGAATTAATTTCTGTTAAGACTTATGTAATATAAATATTAAAGTATAAAGAAGCCTAAGAAAAAAAATGAAGCATTCATGACCAGTAATCAGATGATTAATTTGGTAGCCTTGATCATTGCTATGAGTGTTTTATTTTCTGCGTAATCCCATAATTTATTTACATTGTATGGCAATCAAAATATTGCATTTTACTACTTTAATTTTATAATATAGTTTTGAATCTGCTGTTAACATGGTTTGCAATTATTAATTTATATATATTTATATGCATTTTAAAAATAAATATTTTATTTTAAATCTTAGATTTGCAACATGCAGTTTTGCAAGATTGTATTTCAGAATACATCATAGCACACTTTGATGTATTATTGTTTGTAAAAAATAAAGGATCGGGCAAGAACAGATGAGCAGTTTTTTTTATAACCACACACACACACACACACACATACACATATATATAAATATATATAGATTGTTGCAATGTATAAGTCGAGGTCAGTTTTTAATAAAAATTATCGTTTAAGCCTACAGGTTGCATACAGGTTATTGCAAAGTATAAGTCGAGGTTAGTTTTTTACTAAAAATTCTCATGTTTAAGCCTATAATTGCCCTGTAAGTCGACCCATTTCTAACTACCCTGTCAGAAATAATGCCATTAATGCCGTGCCGGTAGTCACGATAAATTTAAATTCATGTAGCAAATTCCAGCACATGAATCGTGGTCCTTTCAACAGCTCAAGATTGCTAATATGTGGAACAATGGAAGACCCAAACTCAAGCTAAAAGATCTTGTTAGCTATGTCCTGAGTGAACAATGTGAGAATTTGCTTGACTTTGAAGTGTGCTTGTTTTGCATGTTTCGTACTCTGGATAATGGTTGTCTACTTAGTATCTCTCTTGACCTCTGACCCGCAAGGGTTCTGGGCATACACACTGGTAACTATGAAATGGCTTATTGTACAAAATGATATGGCATAACACTAACAGATTTATGAAATTATCATCTAGCGATGGGTGAGAGAACCAAGCTGTCCATGATGGCTGACTTGAAAATGTCAAACATGTCAGAGATGCCCACAGGATCTTGTAATCTGAAATTCACCGGAAATTACTACAGTTCAAATGATCATCAATTTATAAATGGTGTATAAGTTGACTTAGTATTTTTGGCGTAAGAAATTCGACTTATACGCTGGAAAATATAGTATATACCCTTCTTTCAAACAGAAGAACATAAATTTCCATCCCCAAAATTTTTCATTTTTTTCTCTCCAGTTTTCTATTTCTGTTGCATCATTTCTCAAACTTACTCTTTCAATTGTCACCATCATAAACAATAAACCATCCTGGGTGCATGGACATGCAGCTCAGAAACTTCTGTGCAGCAGTTTCAAAATTCTGATGCACAAGTTTTGGTAGAAAACTCATACAACCGCCATTTCCGTGCACACAGTTTTGGTTGAAAGCTCATACAACCGCCATTTCCGTGCACACAATTTTGGTATAAAACTCATACAACTGCCATTTCTTTGCACACAGGAAAAATAGAGGAGGAAACGATCATAAGTCAGCCCCAGCAAGCAGTTTCTCCATATGTACATTTTTCAGCTGTGGGTGGGTGGATTTGCAAATTATGGAAGTGAAATATATATATATATATAATGTATGAGCTTTAACTGGTTTGTTGTTTATGTCAAATACTACCACTAAATATTATTTCAAGAAAAATATGTTTTCTCACACACCACTGTTAGATTAAAGGCTAAGTGAAATGGAATCTAGGTCAGCCACAGATAAGAATAAATCCGTATGAAATAAGTAATTCCCATTCTTAGAATCAAGACTCAAAATTTAAAATTTCAGAGATTTATTATAAATGCATTTTGGATTGAAAGTCAATATTTTTGAAAGGGATCTGAGCTCTTGCTCATTTGCGAGACTGACGTCTTAATATGTGTGCAAGAAGGTTAATAAATTTATTAAATCAAGATGGTTAATGCACAATAATAAGATCAACAATTTATACACTTTAAAAATAGTCCTGAGCAATGTCAGATAATCCAGCGAGTATTTGAATTTTTTTAAAGACAAATTCAGCCAATTTTAATAGTCTTTGGAGTTTATGGAAACTGGAATAGTAAATGAATTATTCATCTTGGAATTATATGGTTTTATTCTTAATGAGCATTTTTGTAATAAAAGCACACAACTACTGAAATAATAGTGGTGTTTGCTGATAGTTATAATAATCAACTGTAAATCGATTGTACTTGCATTCATTTATTTGCAACTTCAATTGTGTATTTTTTTAAAGATTCCATCAAAGGAATCAGATTCTTGATTAAGGGAGGTAACTAACATGAATAAAGTCACCTACACAGTAACAGAAATGATTTGAAATTTATTTAACTCATTCACATTTCAAACTTTTTTCAGAAAAATAAATAAAGATTAGATGCAAATTCCAGTTAAATTTATTGATTTGAATTTCAAAACAAACAAAACAAAACAACAACAAAGTAGGAATTCATATCACAGTTACTGGCCCAAAGGAAAAAGGTATCAAAAGTCACAAAATTTGTTTACAAAACTAAACATTTGCTTCATTGAGGTGTACAATATGGCAACACTTTTGTAGACTACTAACAATGAGCCAAGAGGCAGCAGTGGTGATTACATTGACAGAAAAATACAGCGAGAACTTTAGATAATACAAGTAGATAAATATGGTCAGTGAGATAGATATTAATTTGATTACAAACATCTGCTCATGAAGAGAAATAAGTATGCCAAATGAAAACATATCTTCTCTAAACCATTGATTTATACAAATCGTTCATGTTTACTTAAATGCACATGCACACATAGTGTTCCTCATTTTAAAGCAGGTTTGTGGAAAGTATTGTCATTCAAATGATAAAACTTTTACTGTAGTTATGAGCAATGTGCTTACAGCTTAAAGCTCAAAATTGGCACTACTCACACCACTATATGGAGCTTGAAGTGTTTAGATTTTGTGGGTTCAAATTAAATCATCACAACACACAACTACATGCAGCTTGAGGTTCAGATTACTGTGGGTTTGAATTATTGAGTCTCTCTATATATTCATATGTATGTGTACTCAACTACCAGTAAATCAAACTGGACAAAATCACATTTTTTAAATCTTAAAGTCAGTTAGAGTGGTGAATTATGTGAGGTATGTGTCAAACATACTGTAATAGAATCTCAACACTGCTATTACTCTGCACGTAGCCCAGTAAACTAATTGCAATTTTTGTGAGGTATGTGTCAAAGATACAGCAATAAAATATCAATGCTGTAGATCAGTTGCTATTACTCTGCACACAGCCCAGTAAAGGAGAGTGTAAGCTAATGATCATCACATAATGAAACTTCAACCAAAAGGTAAGTGATTACCAGCACTCAACCTATGCACAAAGACTTACACACAGACAAATAAATAACTGCACATACATACACACAAGTTTTAGTTTTGTTCTTTTTTCTTTCTTTTCTGTCTATACCACACAATTATGAAAAAAAATGTGGATAAACTGCAAAAAAGATTATGGAATCTGTATGAGTACATATACACTTTAAGAAGTCAATATTGACATACCACTGACCTGAGTGACAAGTCTAAAACATCTTACTAAACTTTCAAAGTGACAGAAGGTAAATTAGATGCTGCGACCCTGTTTTGGGATACCTAAATTTACCTGTTCCTTTAATTCTACAACAATGTTTGCCAATAAGATTTATAAAGACTATAACATATATATCTTAAATTTGTTTTCAAATTTTTGTTTGATAACTATTTAAAAATTATTGTAGAACATTTAAAAATAACTATAAAATTCTTTGTAATTTTGTCCAGTTACAAGTCTATTTTGGTCTGTGTACATCTAGCTAAGTCAAAGTATTTAAGATTATGCTTAATGTTTCTTTAACAAAACATTTATTTTTGTTCAGTTTAAATATATATACTTCATTTATAATAAGTACGAAAATAATTTAAATTGTGTTTTCTTAGACCTTCATTAAAAAAATGAAAAAGTAAAATTGATATAGTTACAGTGAACTATAAAATAACCACAAACATATAAAAATGATCTATACTCAAACTGTGTCTTATTTAATGCTATATTGAATAAAATTATACTTTTGCATGATGACAAAATTAGGTTAATAAATTAAATAACAAAACTTCTCTCCTAACAATATTGTATATTTTTTTCATTCATTGTAAATTATTTATATTACAAACATATAAAGAATTATTTATTGTAATATAATCATTTATACTTGTGTTGATATAAATTTTGATATTTATCACCCATGAGTTAATAATAGTGATAATTCATTAGATTTATTATCAACACTGCACATCAATAACTCCAAGTATTGTTTACAATCTGGTAGAGCTTGTATCATTGATCTTTAAGTGTTTACAATCAGGATGCAGCTTGTATCAGTGTCCTTTAATCTCTGTGTGCTTATAATCAGAGTACAGATAAAAAAAACAACTCAAGCTAAGATGTCCTTGGAGAAATTCTGATTACTGTGACCACAGATGGGCTTGAACTTTCAAATAGAAGTCCTATGCCTCAACAGCTCAAAAACTCACAGCCAACAGTAAGAAGACTGAGATAACAATGGTATTCAAGGAGATGATGAGAACATTCCTTTCATATAACCGACTGCTGTCTTCATGACATCTGTCACCGAAAAATTCATGAAGGAAGTTGGTAAAGCATTTTTTAGAGGTTGAATGATGGCATTAGTGGTCTGCTGATAAGTCAGCTGCTCAGATACCCACTCCAACATCTCTTGTAATCCATCACCTGTGATGGTGGACGTTCCAAATACCTTCACCTCTGTTAACAAAAAACAATAATGCTCCTTTATCAAATTTGTACACTGTCAACTGAATTGCTCCACGATTAGAAGGTACATCTAAGATTATGGACAAACCAGACAGTAGGTAAAACAAATTCAGCTATAATGTGTTTTCATAATGCAGATTGGATATAATATAAATGCAACTACTCCATTACAGAAGAGCTAACAGTACAGGTAACCCCCACATCTCTGACCTAATTGAAACCTGGAGTGATATAAAGTAGCTGGAGGTCATCTATTCCTGATAACCATTACTGGACCTAAAAATATCAATATTTCATCATTCAACAGGAAAATGGATGAAAACTAATAAAACATAATAATATATCTTTAAAACATTTACTAATTATAAACAAACATTAATATCAAAATATAAGAATTAAAAATGCATTAAACAGAACCATATTAGAGGCATTCTGCTTTACTACAATCAGTTTGGATAGAAACATGAAGAGTGACAGTGCGTGGTGTAAACATCCAGTGAATGTAAGGTAAACATAACAAGAGGTTAATACAGCCTGGACAACACCAATCTACAGCAGAAACAGTAGATCTGTATTCAGTAAAATTTAAAAACAAAAGGATGTTTAGAAATTAAATTTAAAATTCAGGTAGACTCTTTTATGGAGATGGTGATTAATTTTCAAAGAATTTTGAGGTGCGTTACAATATCATTGTATACATTTTGCAATTATATCATTTTAAGCTTTATGAACACAGAGTACTAATATAGTATAAATACAAAAAATACAAATCTGAGCTAAGGGATTAAAAAAATGACATTAATGCAGCATTTTGTACCTATATTTCAGTCTTGAAATAAAATTCTTGTATCTGCATTTTAATGTCTTTAAGAAAAAATTCTTGCACCTAACTTTATTGTCTTGAAATAAATTTCTTTCTACAGTCAAAGAATGGTGCAAATATATTTATTTATGTAAAAATTTCTATAACAATTAACAAGTAAAATTATGCCACCATATTTATCTTTTTATGAATGTGTTAATACTGATGTACTGAGTAATGTCATGATGCAATATTAATGAAATAAAGAGCTAAAAAATAAAAAGAAAGAACATGTCAAGAAAAATCATTCTGCACAAAACAACACGCAGTTTATAAACATTACATTTAAATAAAGAGGAGAAGAAACTCACTATGGCTATGTATAGCAGACACCTTGAAAGCTTCATTAATGGCTTCAACTGACATTGCATTGGGTAGGTCTTGTTTGTTGGCCACAATAGCAAAGGGGATGCTGTCTAGAGCATCTTCTGCCAATGCCTTGTGGAATTCATCAACAGCATATTCAAGTCTCTCATGGTCATTGGAGTCAACCATAAAAATAAATGCATTGGTGTTTGGATAGTAGTGGCGGATAAGTGGACGCTGTGGAAATACTTTACCATTAGGAGTCGTGTATGAAGGAAACTTAAAAAGTTCATGAATAAATGATTTAAACAAATCAACAACACCATTATTGCATAGAGGGTTAATAATTTTTTTGGTCAATGTAATTTTTCTTTTCTTTAACTAACAACAATGAAATAAAGGTTGTAATAAATAAAGCTTTAGAGAAAAAATATACTTATGTAGTTAAAAATAAACAAACAAAAAAAATTTTAAATGCTATACAATTATACTTAAAATACTTACCATTTTGTCTCTGCCACCAATATCCCAAACAGTCATGTAAAGATTTTTGTATTGCACAGTCTCAACATTGAAACCTGAAGAGAAAATATAGTAAGGGCTAACTGAAAAGAAAATCATCCAAGACTGCAAAAAGAAGGATTATCAGTATGCAGCTAAATCAAAAGTACATTAATTACTGTTTGTAGCCAAAACTTTATATTTTTAAGATTTCTCTTGTACTAACTCATAATACTATAAATATAATTATGATAAAATGATCAGTTAATGCCAAAATAAGCATTAATTGTGAAAACAACAAGGGGCTTATTGTAAGTTTATCTGCCACTTAACAATATTGGTAATCTTATTAAATTTCAATATACTATTATCATTTTAATTTTTATGTTGAAGAGGAAGATTAATGAAGAGAGAGAAACTACTAATAAGGCTAAATCATGGTCTCCCCACCTTACAAAATCATAGTCTCTTCTCTCCACAGATGATAACAGTTTTAAGCAAATATTCTGGCTAATTTAATCACACTCACAATGAATATATACCAATCCACTAAAATCCCACTCATAAGCTCGCAATTTGCAGGTGGAAAAATGTCAACTGCGAGTTCAGAAAATAAGAAATAGGCTATCATAAGGCGACATTTTTTCACAAAAAATTGTGATTTTCTACCTACTTTGTAAGAAATTAATTTATATTACTGGCAATCAGTTTGACTAGCATTTCAGATTAGATGTGAGTCTGCAATTGCCAAGAACATAGAATTAGAATAGCAATAATGGACTTATACATCTTGAATGCATGACATGCACAGTAAAAAGGCATGCATTTTTAGAGGCATATTCAGTGTACTGTGAATGCGTATCTGTACTGAAGAAACCCAGCAATAACTCTGATCAGTTCGGATTCAGAAGAGTCAACTGCATCAGCAACAAGCACCCTGTCCCTGTCAAACATCACATGGCCAACACGGGCATCACCTTGTGTGTTACTATTAGATTCTGCAAACTTTGTTTTAGGTTAATTCTTTTTGAGTTTTTCAATTTGTTTAAATCCTGTCTTATTTGTCACTCACTTCTATAGCTAGTTAAAAAAAATCTAAATAATTAAAACCTTCAACACAGTAAGTGACAATGAGGCAGTCAAATATATTTTTGTTTTTAAAAAAAGTGATACTGCAACCAATTGCATGGAAAAATCATTGCTTAGCACAATGCAGCAAATCAGTGAATCTGTAAAAGTGTAAGAGTGCACAAATCTATTGTTAACAGAGGTGGACTGGACTGTTGTGCAGAAATTAACTCTTCAAATGCAAATTTAAAAAAAAAGCAAGGTGGCAGAGGTTAATTTATTGGTTAGGTAAAATGTTATTATAAAACTGCAATTAGTATGTTAAAAATAGAAGTAATAAAACAAGCTTTTCTTATTATTATGATAAACTCATAAAGACAAATATAGCTAGTTCTTTTTGTTTACCTGAACCTATTATTATATATTTGATGCTACAATTGTTATAATCTCTTCCCACTCCACCTTTATTAGTATTCTTTTTGTTAGTGACTTGTCAAAACAAACTGTGAGTTACTCATGGCTACAATTTTCGAGGGTTGATATATAAGAATTAAAATGAGTACATGTATAACAATTTAACATTTGCCTTTTTTCCATTAAAAATATTTAAGAGTATTATATATGCATGTCTCTTGCACTGTGTTCACCTGATATGAACACTCACCTATTGTAGGTATAGTGGTGACCACTGTTCCTAACTTCATTTTGTACAACAGTGAAGTCTTGCCACTGCTGTCTAAGCCTGTAAACAAATAAATAATTTTATCAATGATTGACATAAGATGTAAATAAAAGTATTCTCTCTTTCTTCCACCCCTTTTATACATTCATAAACATATAATTATTCATAGCTCCTCTTGCAAAAATATTATTACAAAGAGATCTCTAGTAGTTCCAGATGAAAAAAAAATTATTTACGAAAGTCAGTTAAGGTTGTCAATGAAAAAATAAGTTTCAATTATAAAAGAACTAATGCTGTAATTAAAAACAAGCAGCGGGTAAAAAAAAGTCCAATGTAAATTAGTACATATTCAGTTAAGATAAGACAAAAATATATTTTCCAAAAATAACAGCACTGCTACAAATTCTAAACGATTCAAAATAATTCCTTTCTAAAGATTTCAGATATAAATTATTAAATATAGGGCCTAGCTATTAAAAAAAAAAATAGAATTTATTTAAAAAAACTCATGGAACATGATAAAAATATTAAAATTTATAACAAAGTTTAAGAATACTTTTGTTATTATAACATATGACATATATTTTATTGCTAAATTTTAATGGGCTAGTTTCTTCCATATTGCAGTAAAATTTGTTTTACTTACCATTGATCAAAATCCTAACTTCTTTCTTCTTACACATCCTAGAAAGTACGCTTAAACCCATTTTGGTTTACAGACTTAAAAACAATTTTTGTAAATTATTAATCTTAAAGTTATTCCTTTATTTCTCGTTGATTAAGTTTGTTTCCTTCGACAGTCTGCAAAATATTTTGAACGAGCTTCATTATATAGTCTACAGCAGATGTTTATAAACAGCTTGGCATGAAACACGCTGGCCGGAAGTAAACAAATGACACTATTTCCATCCCCGCCCCCTTCACTGTAATGAAATTAGCAGAACAAATCAAGTATATTTAGTTTCGAAAAATATATTTTAACAGGCGGTATTATCACACTATGGAATAATTTAGCATGATTAAAAACGCTAATAGTCAATTCGCATTAAAACTGCAGTTTGACTTCGGTTAATTGCATTTGCCAGTAATCATTAATAAGCCTAAAATGTGTTCCAGTGAATGAAAAACAAAAACAGCAGAAAACACACACATTCCATAATATAAATTAAAAAAAGTTATTATTGATTTTGTAGATTCAAAAACTTGCGTATTTATCGAAAACGGTCGATACCAAAAACATAGTTACCATAGACGCTACAATGCGTCGGCATTTTCAATATGGCGGACGTTTGGCGTCAGTGTTTTGCTGATCAATATTTGGGCCGATTTCACTGCCTGGCCTGATGAATGGTGTCTGGTGCGTCTGTGGTGTTCATGTCTGGCCGGTAGAGGCATGCATTAGCCTGGTAGTCCATGGGCTATTGTTGTGATGGTTGGTGTTGATTAAAAAATCCTGGCTGCGGATACTGTTGCTAGCTGTACACTCATCGTCATCGTTGTTGTTGTTGGTAAATGTTGTATTCTTTTTGTTGTCTGTATCTGCTGGCATTGTGGAGTCGATTCTTCTGAGGTTTTCTGGGATTCTTCTTATATTGGGGGAGGCATGTTTCTTGTTTTCTTTTGTTGTTGTGTTGTCTTGATTTCTGTTTGTTGGTCCGTTATTGTTGACAGTTGCTGCTGCTGTTGGCTCTGGCAAGGGTGAGAGAGGAGGAGCCTCAAGCACCCTTGTGTATTTGATTAGGGTGGCCTCAGTTTCTGTCGTGTCTGTTTTCTTGAAGGTGTCTGGCTCACTCTGGACGATTTCCCCCTTCTTTTCATCTTTCTTCGTCTGCGTTTTCAGGACAGTCTCTGGTAACCGTGAAGCGTCATTGTCTGAGGGGGTGGCGGCTGGCATATTTCAAAATACAGGAGTAATAACTTTGCATACAATAATTGAACTGAAAGCCTATTTAAATATTTGTTTTGTACAAACTGGGCATTCTCATGTATATTTGATTATCTAAACTTTGTGATTAACAGAACCAATATTTACCCCTGTAGTTTGGACAATCGAGGTTCTATTGTATAGCAAAGTGCGTATCGGTAAGCATTAAAAATTTTAAGATTTAACGCCCTTTTAAAGAATTTTTATTAGCAGCATTTTGTACGCGTAAATAATATATTTTTCTATATTTTTGTGTCATTTTAGTTTTGTAAGAAAACACAATTTTGGTTCTAACAGTACTTGATGTTTAGTTGTATATATTACCTC
Organism: Sinotaia quadrata; assembly: GCA_028829895.1. NCBI lineage: Eukaryota > Metazoa > Mollusca > Gastropoda > Architaenioglossa > Viviparidae > Sinotaia > Sinotaia quadrata. Next base: position 64,881,619 of record CM054180.1, on the reverse strand, counting down.
TTTTTCTTTTTTTACTGTATTACCTATTCATTTTTCTTAAAACGAAATTATGTCTTATTATAAGAATTTTTTAATAAATAACTTTCTTAAAAAAATATTGTTATTATGATGATTGCGATCATAATAATTAACTTCACATAAAAAAATCACTTATATTCTTTCTTTCAAATGCATTATTTTTATAAGAGTGATACCAAAGTTAGCGTTAATTGCTTTTCTTAAATTATTATTTAAAGAATTCATAGAAATATTATCAATAATGTCACAAATGACAATTATTAACAAATTTTTTTGATGAACAGACTTGAAAATTGAATTGGTCTAATGACCTACAGTTTGGATTAAAAAAAAATCTGGAAGAGTGTAAACTCTATTCTAATAGAAAATTTTATAGTTTTTTCTCTTTAAAGTTTGTATAATTACTGTGTGATAACATTGTAGACTTATATAATGTGTCTTTTGATAATGTGTATGTAAACTCTGAGTGCATTACAGAATTCTTCTCAAAGATAGCTTTGTGTAGGGGAGATAGCTCCATGTATACACCTTCCATTTTCACCATGCCCACTTGCTTCCCTTATACATCATCTGTGATCTGCTTTAGCAGTTGGCATTTTAATCGTAGAGCGTGGCCTGCGACACTAAAACACAAGCACGGCAAATTATTTAAGAAGTTAAATAAATAAGTTAAACAAGAAACCTGTGATCTGAAATGAAAATATGCATCCATTATAAATTTTCATTAAAATAACAAAACAAATAAAACAAAAAAACAATCATTAGGAAACACAAATTCCCCGTAAAAAAAAAAAGAAAAAGAAAAAAGAGAGAACAGCAGCAAAAAAAAAAAACAAAAACAAAAAAAACCCCTCCGACAATCATCCAGACAACCAAACAATACCATGACCCTATAACCAACACCATAACCCACAACTAAAAAGTAAAACAAAAAATAAAATCCAACCAAACCACAGTAATATGACTTTATGAAAAGCATATTTCATGAATAATAATTGAATTACTATTAAAAAAAATTACAGATTTTAATAAATTATTTAGAACACTTCTCCACTAATTGAAAATGTTATGAATGGCCAACAAACTTAAAGTATTATTTGCTTGTAATAAATAATGCCTACTTATACTTTTTCTTCCAGTTTACGATTGTTTCGCTAATTTGCTGTTGCGCAAAGTTGTACAATCCATGCCGTTGTACCGAATAAACTAGAGTGAGGCGGACTAACACGCCCCCATTCCCTAAGTGAACAGTAACGGTTACCTTTGCTTGAAATGGTGTTGACCGAAAAATGCGTCAGAATCGTGGCCATTTTGAACCGTCGCACACTTCATTCGTGCGTATTCGTTTTCCAAAGAAATCGCATATTTGCAAGATGAAAGAGTTCCATAGTATTTCTTGTATTTACAGGTTAATGATGAATAATCTGTTCTAATAAAATCTGTTCCGCACTATTTATCATAATATCTCTTAATCGGGAGGCACTTTGGTACCTTATAATAATACGTACTTAAATTTTTTTTTTTATGGTTAAGAGCATAACATATCTCTAAAGTCCCGATGCGAGATATGACTCCTAGGTATATAATTATAAATTATCAATAAATTATTTTGTGGCGAACAATTCATCGTATGCCACTCCACCTCCCCGGCGTTGCCGGAATTTATCTTGAAATCCTTTGGTGACACCCATTTATGAAGTGTGACCCCTTCTCTCACGGTTGCCACCTCTGTAGAAAGGTGGGTCTTTGAGCTACCGGGCACTACCGGGGCCGCCTTAACAGCATTAAAGGCCCACGGACAAAGCACTGCACTGGGGCCCCTGCCTCACAACCACTCACAAGAATAAAACACATAGATTAGCATGGGGTCCTATGCTCCTGAGGCCCATGTGTTAAGTCGACACTGACTACTACGTATAAGTTCACCTTGCGAAACACCATCACAGAGTTTTGTCGTGCAGAGTATAATTTCTTCATCGGATGAAGAATATCGTGTTTCCCGTCTGATTTTCTTTTCTCTGGCATGTCGTTTCGTGTCTCTGCGGATATTAGATACTAGTAATGCGCTATTCCCCCCATCCCCCACATTTTAAAAAAAGAGGAGTCTGTGGGAGTAGATTACTATTAGCATAAAGGTGCCACTTAGGACTAATCTGGACATTTGATTGATCATTTCTCTTGTTTCAGTGTTTCCCAACCGCTGTGACTAATGGTTTGTGTAGATTGATTTTTTTCATGTTGTTTTCCTCTCCTTGACCCCGCCTCCGCCTTTCTTTCTCTCTGGACCCCCCCACCAATTCTCTCTCAATAAATGAGTCAGCGTTTTGTTTGTGTTTGCCTGAAATAGTTAGGCTAAATAGTTTATATAATAAAATTAAAAAATATAATTCACGCCCTAAACATTTTTCGGTGGGCCTATGCAGATTTTAGTTTTTTAAACAGACAGAAATTTTTTCTTAACGATCTCGAAACAAAACGTTGGACAATTATTGCTTCTGATGGTGATAATGATGATAACAATAATGATAATTTTGTTAGAAATGGCTGGTGCTTGCAAATTGATTTATTATTTTATTTTACCCAAATAATTTCAGGCTCGATTCAGACACCCTAGCTATTTTTGGAAGTCCGGGTTGAAAGACAAATTAAATAATCGGCAATACAAGCCAACCAGAAAAGAATTTATAATAGAGAAGACAGGAAGATTAGCTCTCCTGTGTACGTTAGTCTTTTAGTTAAAAATATCACTGTCTGGTATCTATCTATCTATCTATCTATCTATCTATCTATCTATCTATCTATCTATCTATCTATCTATCTATCTATCTATCTATCTATCTATCTATCTATCTATCTATCTATCTATCTATCTATCTATCTATCTATCTATCTATCTATCCGCCTGCCTGCCTGCCTGTCTGTCTGTCTATCTATCTACCTACTGTTCTGATTTTATAGATGACAAGAAACAAAAGTAATTAAAAAAAATATATTGGTGACATTTCGGACCCCTAGATATTTAACTTTAAAATGTAACCAAGACTAATGTGAACTCGGACTCGGAAAACCCACACAGCGCCGTCTGGGGGCTCCAGATGGGATAAGTATAAATCAGAGTTAAAAGCGCTACGGCTACGCCCTGGTACCGGGACAAATCAGATTTAAAGATGCCACTGCTGGCTAATTAGGCTTTTTGAATGTAGAGGCACTGCCGCCTGTCAAGAGTGGAATACAAAGCGAGAAATGGAGCTATCAAATCAATATACTCTTCGGTCCCCCTCGCCACCCCATCAGCATGTTTGATCAGTATTTCCAGTTCGCACTTTGTAGTCAGGTCAACGTGACCCGCGAACTTAAATTTCATTAGGAGACGCTAGCACATCAATGGACTGGCGTCTGTGAAAACAGTGAGTGCCGAAAGTGGGCTTTAGACCGCTAACTTAGCATCACCGAAGGACAGAGCGTCCACCTATCGCTTTAACTTGCATTAATGAGTTTGGCTTGATGCCTTCGATATCTCAGGTAATCGATAAAAGGGGCTGCATTTGATTCCTTGGAGCCATACTTTGTCGCCACATTTCAGAACCGTGACATGAAGCAGAGTCTAGAGAGCAAATGTGAACCGCACTCATAAGGAGATTTTTCAAAGGAAACGGAGATACATGAAATGATAGCTGCTAAATCGGAGTTGCTTCCCTTTTGCAAGTGATAGTTGATGCTCACTGACAGGATGGTGTAAAACGTACAACATTATCTGTATTACACGTGGACTATGCAACAAGTATACTGAAGACACATTTTTCACCATTGAATTGCATTTATGTATCCATTGAGTTTGTATTTGTGTGTTGGTGTGTGTGCACATTTCAGTCAATATCCATATTAAGAATTGAAGACCTCCACTTCCACTGCTACCAAAATAATGAAAAAAAGATAAAGAAAAAAGAAAGCTACAGATTAAACAAATAAGCATATTGTGACAGGTATTTTCTCTACTAAGTGCCGCTTTTGATTTGCAGTTTTATATTATTTTCCACCCATAATGCATTACACTTCTGTTTGTGGAGTGTGTCATACGACAGGGCAACCTTTCCACGTGTTTCCCCTACCCAATGGTAACTGCTGTATTATACTAGAGATATACTTCACAGTGAACATAAAGTTCCCATAAACACACTGCAGGACATCCACATGAGATTTCCTTATGTCCGCCCTCTTTTTTTCTTCACACATTCACCGACACTCACAGCACTCGGAATCTACTTCCAAAACATAATTAAGAAATTGTGGATGTGAAAAATAAATAAAATATAAAATTTATTTTTAACACTATAACATCTATAACATACTTTTTTAAATCATAGGCATGCTAAACAATATGTATCACTGAATCAACAATATACACAATTAGATAAACATAGATATATATGGTAATTACAAAACTTTAAAAACAATCCTAACTTTCTATCCTGCCAGTAAGAGCAGCAGTGAAACATTTTAAAAATGTGTTTTAATGTTCTTTTCTCAAGTCTATTTGCTATTCAACAGATATGATTTGTACAAGCACCATAATTATCAAACAGCAGATAAATTCACACATTTTTTTTTGCACCATGACGTAAGAGTAACAATAGTACAAATATTTAAAATTACGCGACTGTTCATTTTAGTAGAGTTACTTCCCTTGTTTACTCAGCCGTTGGACATTGCGATGAAAGGAGACAAGAGGCACGTCACACGTCAATTCTGCATTAGCACATACTGTCGCAGTGTTACCAGTGGGTATGCAGATTGGGTGCAGGTTTCTCTCTGATTAAAAGTTCAGCTTCTGAGTTCCAAATTACTCTAAAGTGAAAGGTGAAAAGTCCTGTCAGTATATCTGCAGCGTGTGAAAATCTAGCTTATTTAAATTTGTCCAAACTTTCTTTCAACAATTTATCAGAATCTCCTTTTCGTTTTTGTTAAATACACGATTTTAACTATATCAGCTCTCTCAGCCTTGACTGACTAACATTATGTCATTTATCGTCTATAGCACTCTCTTACCAAATTAAATTCCATTATGAAATTCTTTTACAAAATTGCAAAATACTGCACACAAAACAGATGCATTTATAAGCAAGTGTTTATCTTCACAAAATTTAAAGCACACTAAAAATTCTTCAGATCACTAGGGTAAATTCTGCAGAATGTATTTCTGCCAAGTTAAGTCATACTATGAAACATGTCTTCAGTGACTATGCATGTAGTGTACAAAATGTACATTTACAATTCATGTCGTACTCCTTACTGAATTAAATCATACTACCAAATACCCTTTAGTGGTCACAAAATATAACATATAAGTATGTGTGCATATTATAATATAAAAAGAAATGAAGAAAAAGACCCAGCCCAGATCCTGCACATTCTCTAACAAAAATACAAGTAAGACCTCTATAATAGCTGTTGTATGATGGGAATTTTCCTCACGTCCTTTAGAATAAATTTTCTATTTATTTCATAATGTTTTAATAGCATGTCCAATTGCAATTTTTATAATTCAGAATATTATGATAATTAATATATACTACTTGTAACTTGTAAAGTGTTTGTGACATAATGATGTAGGAGAACAGGTTGTAGCATGAGTGAAGTTGAGCTCAAGGGTCAAGTGGAAAATGCACACGTTGCTATTGTTGTTGAAACCGTTCAGTAGATCGCGTATGCATTGATGTGCAGTCAGGCGAAGTTATTTTTAAACGGATTGCTTTCGCATCCTGTACTTGAAATTTCGTTACGTGTTTATTTATCCTTGAGACTTTTGTATCCATGAACTCACTTATGAAATGGGTGACAAGTGTGTTGACAGAATGTAGGTGTGAAAGATGTGAGAAAGTCGTGAATATTATTTAGAGATAGATTAGTTCTAGTTGTGTCCTGTAATTTCATTGGTTGAGAAATTCAGTACAAAGATGGGAGGAGCCTTTCGACTGAAAACCTATGTGCAGTTCCTAAGACCTTGCTTTTTTCCAAATTATACTCTCGAAATAAGGTGTCCTGTTTTGAGAGAACCTTTCTACTAAGGTGAAAGTAGCTGTTCTTTTCTTAAAGTGTACTGTATTTTTTCCTTAAAATCCTTATCAGTCTATTTCATATTTAATCCTGTAACCAATTAAAACAAACCGAATCAAATAAACGCCATTAAAAAAAAAATCTTTCCTATTAAAAGGTTGACAGAAACCAGCTATTCTGTCCATTTTTGTTTGACAGCTCTAAAACACGAGAACCATGTGATCTTAAAGAAATTACAGAGCTCTGACCTCGCGGCATATGAAGTCATATGAAAGAGTGATAACAAAGCTGAGTGAATTCATTGCTTATGTGTCATTTCTTTAGAGTTGTTTTCATCTTTCAATATATAGAATTTAAAACGTAGCCAACAAGTTCGAACTGGATTAAAATCATATAATCCACATCTTTATCATATATTAGTTGTTATTACATTAATTTCACGCATTTTGTAAAAAAAAAAATAATTAGAGACAGATCCATCAACTATACAGTTCTCAATAGAAGTGATAATAATTAATCCCAATACTTTCACATTTATTTCATTTATAATCGTAAAACGATTTTTAAATGCTTTAAATGAATACTACATTATTTATAAATTATTTATACATATGATAATTATTCACCGGAAAAGTATAAATTCCACAACTCTTTACACACAATAAAACAGTTCGAGCATCTCTTGCGTATTATACATGCTTTGAGTTCTTCATTTATGTGTTTAGTTAATAATTTATATTTTTTTATATTTTAACAATTTCATTTCTGTATTAAAATTTTCATGTTTTGCAAGATCATTCAGAGAAAAACATTATATATAAAACAAAATTTTGTCATAAATACATTTACTTGTTTCATATGCCGTTAATCAAGCCAATCAAGGAAGGACTGTCCAGTTTACATGATATGATCAGTAACAATAATATTAATAATCACAATCTTTATTACTTACATAAGTGAAACACCTCAAATTATACAAACATTTAATCAATAAAGTTTCTCTTTTTGAAACTATGTTTAATAAACTGATGGCTCTCCTAAATAAACTATCAGCTGTATGTTTAATAATCACTAAAGAATTGTGTATTATATTTATCTGCATTCATATTTAAAATATCTTATCTACCTATCTATCTATCTATCTATCTATCTATCTATCTATCTATCTATCTATCTATCTATCTATCTATCTATCTATCTATCTATCTATCTATCTATCTATCTATCTATCTATCTATCTACCTACCTACCTACCTACCTATCTATCTATCTATCCATCCGTCCGTCCGTCCGTCCATCCATCCATCCATCTGTCCGTCCGTCCGTCCGTCCATCCATCCATCCATCCAACCATCCATCCATCCATCCATCCATCCGTCTGTCAAATCTACCTACCTCTCCTTGTTTGGAGCACACCCGTACTTCCTATTATTTCATCTCACAAAACTTTCTTTGATGAAAAAGTTATTTGGGAAAAGAAATAATTGGAAGCACAAATGTAGTGTACTTCACCATCTTGACAAGAAAGAGAGAGGTTTAAAGTGTGATTAGTCTTGAAGACGGTTATGTTCAGCTTATTAAGAAAATCATGGAGGCAGTCTGATGACAAATTCTATGACGAAAATAATGACGCCATAATATCGTACAATGGATCAAACGTCTCCAAAGTCTCGTTATTAGTTCTAGGGTCTGAAGCTGAGCATCTCATTGGAAAGACACACAGACACACAGACACACTCATAAACGCGTGCGCACACGTGCATCATCTATCAGCATCTTTCAAAATGCATCCTTCAACGAGCACGCAAATATTAAAATGTCTGCGGGAAGCAGTACATCCTTTGTGAGTACTTGTTTGATTGACCGTTGCCTTAGTACACTTACGTAGCGCCTTTAATGCAGCAGAAGACTTACAGTGCGTGTTTTCTGAACTTTGTAATAATACATGACTTTTGTCAAGCTAGTAACTACTGCAATGATAAAGTGTGAGTGAAACCTTTTCGTTTTCTGCTGCCTCTTCGACGTCTGTTAGCCACCCACACGCACAAAAGACATTTCCTCATTCATCTTACGAAATAGAGCTTGCTACATTTCATTTGTGCACAGATAAATTTCCCTCTGTCTCTGTCTGTCTGTCTGTCTGTCTGTCTGTCTGTCTGTCTCTCTCTCTCACACACACACACACACACACACACACACATCACCCACCCACCTCTACACAAAAAGAAGAGTGTCAGTTTTGTTGCTTTCGCTTCTGCGTGTGCACGTGACTTTAAGCATGTCAGGGACAGATTGCGAAATTTAAAGACCACTGGCGTCTTCATGTGGTCTTGAAATAATATTCCGCCCTCTCTCCCAGCTTGACGTCATTCCGAAGAGTCGGCAACCGTGTAAGGCGTCCACGGCAGACAAGAAGTGAACAAAAAAATCCTGAAGTCAGGTTGTTTTCAAACCTTACTCACTGCTCATTGCCAAAATGTACAGGCAGGGATAATTTATCACCATTAACACTGTGACAGGTATTTTCCGCTAGAGATGTGCCTCTTAGTTTTGAGGATTATATTATTTTTCCATCTATAATATAATGCACTTCTCGACTGCGGACCTGGAGTTGGTAGAACAGTCCCCATGTACACCTACTCCACCCAGCGTTTATCATCATATGATAAACTTGATACTTTGAGCTAAGACTAAACTGACATATTTACAGTTACCATGGTAGATCATCCACGTTTCGAAGGGTTCCCTTTTATGTCTGACTTCTAATTACCATGCAAGCCCCCACTACAATAGTGAACACTTCCTTCTGAAAATATAATCAAGGAGAGTGATGAATAATATTAAGAAATAGAAATTTATTTTACAATATAAATTTATCTACACACACTACATAGCATACAACATTTAATCAAATATGGACGTTCATAACATATGCACTGTGACACCGACACCACTTAGTTAATAATTATTGAATATTATTAATTAATTAATCGTCCAAAACTAATTACAAGTGATGAGAATTTTAATCTAATTTTTTAAATGATCCTCCAGCAGACACCAATCGTCTTTCTCACTTGGCAGATATGCAGGTGCTGTAAACATTTGCTCTCTTCCACAACATTAAAGATAAACATTTACTGTCACACAATAATCTGTAGGTGGAAAACGTCTTACTAAAGGAAAAGACAAATCTACCTTTAATCTATATTTAGTAAGCCACCATCCATCCATTTTCTCCTCCAAGATAAGGTTATCAATATGCATAAGATGGACAATAAATTTATTAAATCAACAATCAAATACATATACAATGAAACAGATTACTTGACATAAGTATTTCCATGAAACCATGTTTGAATAATTTCTATATTACACAATCCTTTATCAGAAATATACAATCTAACAATTCAATACAAATTTCAGGATAATTCTTATCAGAGAATAGAAATGGAGTTATTAGAGATAAGTGATAATAGTTTTACATAACCTGAATTAACTGCTGTCTCAACAGTTTTTTGTTTTCTTTTGCAAGTTTATTGACTGCTGTTATCATGCCAGTTCCACATGTTTCTGTTGCACATGAAAACACTTACCTGCTACTTATTCTCTTGAACTAATCTGGGTGCTTCGTTTTGCTGTGTCAATTCCTTCAAGCAGAACAATAATTGTAATAATTTCCAGCAACTTCTCTGCACTAGAAGTTGCTCATGAAGTCAGCATATCTTGCTGCCATACATCAATGGAGTGTAGTATATTCTTACATTTACACACTGCTTCCCACCTCTCCTATGGTTGGTCATAGCAGTTTACAGTCAGTAAACCAGATTCAAATCATACACAGAAGGTAGAAAATAGAAAAGACTGCTTTACCTGAAAAAATATAATCATGGAACAATGCTAAGTTCCAGTTTATCACTTTATAACTCCATTCTTTCGTACATTCCAGTCTCAAATTACAATTTCCTGCAATGGTATATATTAGCCTGAAACACGCACACAGCATAATAAATATAGCATACCAAAACAATGTCAAGTGATTAGCACACTATAAACGAGCAGCTTAGTTCAAACATTTGTAGAAATAATAGTCTACTCACATAATACGTCTTATTAAAACACAAATATAACATATCAATTGCAAAATGGATGAAATATTTCTAAGTCCATTCTCTCTCAACCAGTCAGTTAACTCACCATCAAGCTAATGGCTGCCTTTCAACAGCTAACTTAAATGTATAACAGTACTCAATAGCTAACTTACATGTATAACAATACTCAATAGCTAACTTACATGCCTGGAGGGCGACACCGAAATAGTCTTTACACTAAAACAAAAATACTCAGAGTAATTGAATTAAATTTTTTTTGAATGTAGACCACCGTTCATAGAATTTGTGTTTCAGAGTATTCACATTTTTCGTTCTTTATTCTTTTCATGCAAACCACTAATCTTATCTTTCTTTCCCCTCCAAACTGTCACAGATTTTTAATTTTAATTGGATTTATTTGACAGATTTTAACTTTCGCAATGCTGAGTGTCACATTTTAAAATTCAATAGTTTTCACTGTCACAACTATTAATTTGTATCGTTCTTCGCCAAATATTTGTTTATCGTCACGAATGTTAATTTACACCGTGTTTACTCTCAGTAAATTTAAGTTTTAATTTACTTATTTACTGTTACAGCTTTCAACTTGCCTTTCGTTAATTGTCACGAATGTTAATTTACACAGTGTTTACTCTCAGTAAATTTAAGTTTTAATTTACTTATTTACTGTTACAGCTTTCAACTTGCCTTTCGTTAATTGTCACGAATGTTAATTTACACCGTGTTTACTCTCAGTAAATTTAAGTTTTAATTTACTTATTTACTGTTACAGCTTTCAACTTGCCTTTCGTTAATTGTCACGAATGTTAATTTACACCGTGTTTACTCTCAGTAAATTTAAGTTTTAATTTACTTATTTACTGTCACAGCTTTCAACTTGCCTTTCGTTAATTGTCACGAATGTTAACTTACATCGTGCTTGCTATCAGCTTTTAATTTACTTATTTACTGTCACAGCTTATAACTTGCCTTTTGTTTATTGTCACGAATGCTAACTTACATCGTGCTTGCTATCAGCTTTTAATTTACTTATTTACTGTCACAGCTTTTAACTTGCTTTTTGATTATTGTCACGAATGTTAACTTACATCGTGCTTGCTATCAGCTTTTAATTTACTTATTTACTGTCACAGCTTTTAACTTGCTTTTTGATTATTGTCACAGATTTTAATTTCCGGTGTTTGCTTTAATAGCTGTTGAATTGGCGTAATGTTATTTATAGCCACTGCTTTTAATAATGAGCGGTTTTTTTTAATTACAATTTCCAATTTGCATTAAGTTTAGTGGTCACAACTCTCGACACCATATAGTGCTTATTCGTCAAAATGTTCAAGTTTTAAAACTTCTAAGTTTTAATTTACAGTCATCAGTGTCATGGTTTAAAACCTTACAGCTTGTCACTTCTGAAAAGCCTAAATCACTGCTTCGGATGTAATATGCCACGTGTCATTAATTCTGCCTCTGTAGATTTATTTTTCTAACACCATGGGAGAATGCGCATGTTTAGTAAGCTTACATGTGAAAATATATAAACTGCCGTGTTGATTCTGTCAACCAGCGCATGGCATTTGTCAAGGGAAGATCACTCTGTGTTTCTATCGCATTAGGAATCTAAATGCGAGACAAACTTGCTATCAGGGTTATCTATCCTGTCGTGAACGAGTCCAGTCGCGCCTGAGGGAAGTCATAATGATGCCCAGCAAAGGGGAAAATATTTTCCAGGTGACATGAACTCGCCAGGGAGAAGGACATAAACTATATTACGTGAAAAATGCATGCAGATTGGTAACTTGATTAAGCATCGCTGACTCGTTGTTGTTGTTTTTTTCCCGACGGGAGTGGGAGGGGAGTAATAAAAACAACAGGATAATGTATTGTCTTGATGAGTTTTTTTGGATAGAGATTATAGCGCTTAAGTCATTCATTCAGGATAAAACTGGTTAAAACGAGATTGCCATTGTTTGGAAACAGCCATGCTCACAACAGCCATGCTCACAACAGCCATTGAGCAATAATAGTCAAATTTCTCAAACTTAAATGTTATATAAATTGTTAAATGTTAAAGTGACATGGTCTTGGACACTTGTTTATGATGATATTTTTGTAAGTGCCAAAAGTTTGAGCAAACAACTCAGGTGGAGAATATGCTCGAAATTGGTGATCCAACCCAAGCCCGTTTGAAGTGGATGAGTAGTTTTTCTGACTAATAGTCTCACTTGTTCATAACCACTTCAACCGATGGGGATGGACCAAAAGTTGAAGAAAATCTCTATTCTAATCACATTGATTTTGACTTAACTCAAGTCTGGTCACAAAGGCGATTGTTAGCTTATAGTAGTTTAACTGACTGATAAAGAAAGAAAGGACTTAGAAATATTTCGAACATGTTTGCTATTGATCTATGATTTGAATTAGAGAATGCTTATGTAATTGAAACATTATTTTCAAGTTCACTAATTTGATAATGTTGTGCATTATTCTTATGACTTTTGATCGATGCTATATTTCTTATGCTGTGTGTGTATCGGGCTAATGAATATTGGTGAAGGATTTGTAAGTTGAGAATGTAAGGGAGAAAGGCTTTTAGAGGTGAAATATGCCTGAAATTTAGCGCTGCCTTAATTTGACTTTTTCAGAGAAGGGCACACTTTTTTCTCCATGATGCTTTCAAATGCTTCAGATCTTTTTTTCTTATCAATCAGTTAAATTATCATAAGCTAACGATCTCCTTTATGACCGGACTCGACTTTCATCAAAATCAAAATGATAAGAATATAGACTTTCTTCAACAAAGAATCATTCAAATCATCCCTATTGGATGAAATTGTTATGAACAAGTGTGAAACTATTAGTCGGAAAAACTACTCATCCAGTTGGAACTGGTTTGGGTTGCATTAGCAAATTCTAGCATATTCTCCACCAGAGTTGTTTACTCCAACTTTGACAAAAATAGGGCACTCACAAAGAGTGCCCAAGGTCTGATCAAATTACCATTGGCAACAAATATATAATTATTAAGTTTAGAAATAGGAATAGGAATTTTTACTCCGGCACATCAGTTATCAAAACAAACTCGAACCCCCACCCCCAGATATAAATGTACAACTGTATTAAAAGTGAATCGCTCTAAGGAGTTAGATATTCACAACAAAACAAAAAACTTTGGATTGTCACTTTTACATTAGGCAGACATCTAGAATGTGAAAAACAGTATTTAGATGTCAACTGTAGAATTTTGTATTCTCTCTCTAAAGAGGGCGTGTTCACACCCAGCGGTGAATAAGAAACGAAAGTGGCAATTTTAACTCGATTCGCTTTCCATAAGTTTACTTCGCCTTATTCGCGACTTATTTTCCGCACTCCGTTTAGCATGTTATATATTATCGCATTTTTAGCTGTATCCTGATCTTGCCAAGAACCGTATATCTTCGCATTTCACGTATTTGCGCGCAAACACTAAATGCTTTGATGCGATATGCACGAGTGCACTGACGGGGCTGAGTAATGCTCATACATATTTTAAAGGAAAGTTAAATATTGCAGAACTACTTTTTGCACGCCGACCAACACTCAGCATTGGATTCCCGATTTGGACACAGTGCTATCTAATTTTTCATTTCAGCGTCGTCTCCTGAGTGTAACGCAAAGTAAACAATCGCTTGATTGCGGATAATGATTTTGACAGGAAATCAATCCTACGCCGAGAAACACAGTTTCTGAAGCTTTGGAAAACAAAACTCTTCAGTTTTCGTAATTATTCAGACATCTTTCGCCAGCGATATCCAACAGGGACTTAACACAAAGTCAAAAGCATTTGTTTGTTCTCTGCGAAAAATGTTGCGGAAAGCCCCATCGCATTTTAATAATCTTGTCCCCGAGGCGTTCATTTGATTGACACTTTCATTAATATGCCGATTGCATGATCAAGTTTAAAAGAAAGAGAAAAAAACAGAAAGACAAGAGGAAAAAATAATAATCATTATCTGATAATTAGTAGCTGATAAATGCGTTTATTCTTATGAAAGCTAAATACTTTCACAATATATACACATAATACACTTGAAGTCTTTATACATACTACTTGAACATATACACATAATACACTTGAAGTCTTTATACATACTACTTGAACATAGATGAAAACTGAAGCTAATGTAATAAATCAAAATAATTAATCACATACAAGAATTGATAATAAATATCATAAAAAATAAATGTATTTAAAATTACGTATTTTTTAAAGATATAGTATGAAAGAGAAGAGAAAGTGCTAATTTTGCGGATGAAAAAAGATGTGCCCTGTTTAGCAAAAGATGATGTTTTTGACGAAGACATAAAGTTCATAATTTAAACCCAACAGGAATTGTGTTCACGGGTAAACTGTTGCATTGTCGTAAACGAAAATTTTAATTTAGTGCTGCAAAAAATGAAACAGAAAAAAGAGAGAAAGTCCTCAAAATGCTTTAGGAATAGATGATCATTTATGCGTTACCCATTTTCGTAGGAAAATATTTTATTACCATCAATGTACAAAGTTAGTGCTAATCAATATGCGGGCATTTCTGTATAAAATATTTCACTGTCTGTGCCAGGAGGGGGAAAGGTTAATTCCCAATCAAACTCGCAAACAAATTCAAAGCTAAGTGCGAATTCCCGAGTGTTGCAACAACAGTCACCAAGACTTTTATTTGACTTCCACAAACCGTGCTCAAACCTGGAAGACGAAACATGACTTAAGTGTTTTCTTTTATATCCTTATAAAAAAAAGTGTGCTCATTTAAACCCGTTGTAATGGACATTTGTACTGGTATAAAAATGCAACTCTAGCTATTCTTTAACTTTCACGAACTGTGCTAAATTCTGGAACAGACCTCACACGAGGCAGTCGTATCGTTTGTTTCCTTGTAAACTGCTAATTATGTTTATTTAAGCCCGTTGAAAACGGACAGTTAAACTCTTTCTATTCTGGTGCAAAAATGCAAATCTAACTTCTGTTTGACTTTCACGAACCTTGACAACACCAGGAACAAACCTAATATGACACGATTGTCTCCCTTATTTCCTTATTAACTAATAATTGTGTTCAAGTAAGTCCGTCGCAAGGGACATTTTAACTGTCTCTGTTCTGGTGCTACAAAAAAAAAAAAAATAGAAAGAAAGAAATTGACGCAAAACTGCTTTATTCATTTACGAGTTCAGTACGAAAATTAAAGTCGGGTTTAGTTTCGTTCTTAGAATTGAAGAATTGACGTGGAAATATATTTGGTCTTGTGTCATCAAACCCTTCTTAAGTATAGGATTTCACGTAGTTGACATGGATCATGTAATCCCTTAAAGCGCTTTGCTGACATGCATAGGTCTTGGTTTCCGCAGAACACTTCTGGTGCCCTTAATCTCTGATATCTTTTGCGTGGAGATGGTCTTCTGTGTGGAATCTTCTGATAATTTGCTAAGAAATTAAAGTTGAAGAAGGCCGTGTGATTTATATTTTATAAATAATGCTACTCGCTTTCATTTTTGTAGTTGTCATTTATTGTAATTCCTTTTTTGTGAGACTAGATGTTCAGTGATCTGCAAATGTATGTGTACTACTACTACTACTACTACCAATTCTACTATTCTGACAGCACTACCACTACCACCACTACTACTAATACTACAACTATACGACCAACACACCACTACTGCCTGCTGCTACTGCTAGTATGACGCCAACGCCACTTACTTAATGGTTAACACTATTACTACTGCCTGCTACTACTCCTAGCACTAGCAGCACAACCGCCACCATCAACACCACCACCACTACTGCTAAATATACATACTTATTCACTTTCACTTTCACATTCACATCCACTACACACACACACACACACATACATACACACACACACACAGAGACACACATGCGCGCGCGTGCGCCCCTCCCCCAAACACATATGTGAGCTCGCACACGTATGCACATTTCCTGTAACGCATCAATAAATTTATTTAATAAAGTATTTAGAAGCTGCTGTAATTATATGGTTCTTTTCAGAAACCGTTGCAATCAGCTCAAGATGTGAACGCTAACCGAGAAAACTTCTGATCATTTGCTGTCATTCAAGTAAAGTTTTATTCGCATGAAAAATGTACTCTTTACTCACTTTTAAGAAGTAAAAAATATCACTGCAACTTTAAATGACATCAGACAATTTAATTAGCTTTAAGTGTGTGTATAACGTTATATCACATGCTAATAAAGAGATTACGGAAATTTTATCATCATCAGCACACTTGTACAATCGATCAACCAACCAACCAACCAACCAACCAACCAACCAACCAACCAA
Source organism: Sinotaia quadrata (assembly GCA_028829895.1). Lineage (NCBI taxonomy): Eukaryota > Metazoa > Mollusca > Gastropoda > Architaenioglossa > Viviparidae > Sinotaia > Sinotaia quadrata. The sequence goes on along the minus strand of CM054180.1, from coordinate 64,865,106 downwards.
CCAACCAACCAACCAACCAACCTACCAACCAACCAACCAACCAACCAACCAACCAACCAACCAACCAACCAATATCAATCAATCAATCAATCAATCAATCAATCAATCAACTGGTCTGTCTGCCTATCTATCTCTCTATCTATTTGTCTGTTTTTCTACCGACATATCTATCCATCCATCCATCCATCCATCTATCTATCTATCTATATATCTATCTATCTATCTATCTATCTATCTATCTATCTATCTATCTATCTATCTATCTATCTATCTATCTATCTATCTATCTATCTATCTAATTACATCGCTATTGTTGCAGAGAGAACTATCGAGATTTGACAGTTATGGATAATTTCGAGTGACCATAACTGAGGACAGGTGCTAGAGCTGGTTGGCGGTAGTTATTTAATGACATCTGGCGGCATACTCGAATTAAAATCTATTTATAGTTTGATATGTCTTGATCTCATTAGAGGGCAAGATCGTGACCAGAAACTGTCACGTACTATTTGGAAGTGGGATGGGTACACGTATATCCCTTTTGCTGTTATTTCTTGATTTGATTGCTCTTGACATTTATTGAATAAAAAGTACGTGTGTAATGGATGCACACAAATATTACATCTGTAATCAGGGGGCAATTTTTAAAATGCGTCCCAATTTTGCTGACTGTGCACTATTAGCAAAGTACAATTTCTAGCTCCAATTGTGTTTATTTTCCCAAGAGACAACATCGATTATTAATTTCCAAGCCTGCAACGGTCAGAGATGACAATAAAAGAACATTTCGTATTTCGTTTATTTCTATGCTTTTTTCAGCCATATTTACCTCACATCTTATTGTTCGAACTGCGCTGTACAGTGTAGTGCACAAGTACGCATGTTCCTGACTGCACTTTATAGTTAGAGCACAAGTACGCATGTTCCTGACTGCACTTTATAGTTCAGAGCACAAGTACGCATGTTCCTGACTGCACTTTATAGTTCAGAGCACAAGTACGCATGTTCCTGACTGCACTTTATAGTTCAGAGCACAAGTACGCATGTTCCTGACTGCACTTTATAGTTCAGAGCACAAGTACGCATGTTCCTGACTGCACTGTATAGTGCAGAGCCTGTACACGTGTTTCTGTTTACACTGTACCTTGCATAACTCGAGTACGCGTTTTTCTGACTATACTGTATTTTGCATAGCATGAGTACGCACGTCTCTGACTACACTCTATCCCGTATAGCACTTGTACACGTTTCTGTCTACACATATCCTACATTGCTAGAGTACTCGTGTTTCTGTCTACACTATGTCCTGCATAGCATAAGCACACGTGTTTCTGACTCAGCGCGTGTAGACGTGTTTCTGTCTACACTACACCATGCATAGCTCGAGTACGCGTGTTTTTGACTACACTGTATCCTGCATAGCATGAGTACGCGTGTTTCTGACAACACTGTATCCTGCATAGCACGTGTCTACACTCTACCATGCATTGTTCGAGTACTCATGTTTCTGTCTACACTGTATCCTGCATAGCATGTGTACTTATGGTTCTGTCTACACTGCATTTATATAGCAAAGATTCGCCAGTGTCTGTTTTTGCTTCCTGTGCAGGCTACATGTAGCTGTCAATGAGTTTCCTGAAACACTGCAGGTTACAGATCATGTATACGCAATAGCTATATACATAGTCGTGTTGTAGCCTATGAAGTGTGTAGCAAACATAAGATTTGATAATTAATTTCGCCACTCAGACTGTGTAGATCAACTTATATTTCTCGCTGTACCGTAGTCGGCATTGCAAGTGTGTTTTGGCGCGAGTTTCTGAAAACTGTTTAGAATATTACAGGTAAATGAGTTCTGCATTCATTAATAACGTGGTGACTATTCATGCTTATTCCACCCGAAAGTATTTGCCACCTTGATAAATCCATTCCATCTATCGACCCATCTTCCACTTCATCTACCTACCTATCTATCTATCTATCTATCTATCTATCTATCTATCTATCTATCTATCTATCTATCTATCTATCTATCTATCTATCTATCTATCTATCTATCTATCTATCTATCTATCTATCTATCTATCTATCTATCTATCTATCTATCTATCTATCTATCTATCCATCCATCCATCCATCCATCCATCCATCCAACCATCCATCCATCTCTCTCTCTCTCTCTCTCTCTCTCTCTCTCTCTCTCTTTTCTGATGTCTGTTGAATGGAAACAAAACAAAGATGTTTTGCTGCGGTTGACGAAAGCAGACATTGGAATGCCATGGACCTTTTCGTAATTAGGTGTGCGAAACATGTGGTTAAACTTCGTGTGCCGGTATTTGCAATATGGCCAAAGCGTCTGCTTAGTGCTGTCCTAGAAGATTTTTGTAAAAGCCCTAGTCTGTGTACCTCAGATTCAGTTTGGAGATGTTGAATTCTATAGTGGAAAAATGTGATCAAACTCAGGCAGGATGGAACAGGAGATAGGATATAACTATTTTGCAGAAAATTACTTATTCAACATATGTGGTATGTTATTTTATCTCATTTAGTTGTAATCTAATTTTTGGTAACGTCCGTTGTCATTTCCAATTCATTTAAATTGATGGATTCATTCGATTTTTCAAAAGTGCTATTAATGCTACGATTTGCACGAATGTTTTAATGTGCATGTACCATGAATTGCGTCATAAGTATTACGTGTAACTATTGTAAAATGGTGTAAAGAAAACATAGTGCCGTGAATTGCATCATAAGTATTACGTGTAACTATTGTAAAATGGTGTAAAGAAAACATAGTGCCATGAATTGCATCATAAGTATTACGTGTAACTATTGTAAAATGGTGTAAAGAAAACATAGTGCCGTGAATTGCATCATAAGTATTACGTGTAACTATTGTAAAATGGTGTAGAGAAAAACCAGTTAGAAGACATGGAAGAGGCGTAACTTGATAGCTGATCTTATGATACATTTTGTCATTGAAGTGCTTATACAATTGTGCAGCTATTAAAATGATTAAATTAGTGTGTAATAATCAACTATTTGCGAATTACATTTTTGCCTGTAGTGTTTGTTTCTAACACGTATTTCTTTGTAATGAGTATAAGGTCTCAGAACATTGTTTCGTGGTTTTCATTTTATAAATTACTTCAGATGCTTGAAACGGATTTTAAAATCTGAATAACGATACAATACATGAATTTGAGCCGTGAACTTGTGTTTATGCATTTAATATATGAAATAACAAACACGGAAATCTAATTTTAATTTTAAAAAACTATAGCATAAGTATTTTGATAAAAAATATTTAATCATCAAATATTAATGCCGATTCTAAAATCCTTTTAATGTTCAAGAGTGAAAATATATTTAATGCATTTTAATATGAAAGACATATGTGAATAATGTGTCAGGTTGTGTGAGGAGTTTATAATTTAGGAAAGTGGCTATAACATGTGTTTTTTTTTTATTTAATGACTCTGCCTCGCATTAAGACCAGAACTATTAATTATGAATTTTGATTAAAATCGACCTTAATGCCGATGGCGTCCACAGGGCATAATCCACTCTTGAATCTCTATACTAGAGATTATATAATTTATTAGTAGAAGTTACAACTTAAATTAGGACGAATTGTAATTTATTAGTAGAAGTTACAACTTAAATTAGGACGAATTGTAATTTATTAGTAGAAGTTACAACTTAAATTAGGACGAATTGTAATTTATTAGTAGAAGTTACAACTTAAATTAGGACGAATTGTAATTTATTAGTAGAAGTTACAACTTAAATTAGGACGAATTGTAATTTATTAGTAGATTAGGACGAATTGTAATTTATTAGTAAAAGTTACAACTTAAATGATGACGAATTGTAATTTAGTTTGCTTACTTTGAAGAGAGCGTCTTCGTCTGCGAATTTTTATAATCCATTGTTTTGTTAGTTGTTCATCCTTGGGTAACCTATGAAATGATAAAGTTGGACAGTTGAAGCTTACAACAGCTGAATCAGGAAATAAAATATGCAATGACAATTGTTTTAAGTCGGGACATTATAAGTGTAACATATGTGGTCTTCGCAAAACGTCAACAAATGAACCGGAAGTAAACCTCCTTGACCCGAAAGGTCACCCGCATGCATAATTCTCCGAAATGGTCAATGGAGACTGTAATGTCGCTTTTGTGTAAACAATTCAAAATGGCAAATTTGTCCAATTGTATCAGTACACGTGCTTCTCTGCCTTGGTGAAATGTTTAAATGAGAAAGTTTACCAGTATCATCGCTCATTGTCTCATTATTTCCCCATTCATATCGTATCTCACAACCTCATGCATCTCACCCAAAACCACACACTATTGTCTCATATATTCTGCCTGACAGCATCACTCAGTACTATGCCGAGTATTTCACCTTTCCTTATTACCTTCTCAATAAACCTGGGTGGTGAGTGGTTTTTAAGGATAACGTATCTCATCTTGAAAATAGGTGAGTAGTTTCATTGTTTGTGTCATTACGTGGAAGTTCCTTCACCGGTGTCAGCTCTCCCTTTGGATAACATGGGGTCCAGGTCAGCCAGCAACAGGAGGAATGAATCCTAGTAGGAAATTCAAAACAAAAAAAGGGCCAGCTGCAATAATATGTCAATTCCCTTTGCATCTGGTGATAATTACTATAATATTAAGGGCGTTATGGAGAAAGTGAGCGGACATATATTTACACTTTACCACATCATCAAAATGTTAGCTACAAGCTAACTTACGATTCATCAGAATTCCCATCACCAAGGATCATTTATAAAACATGAATTCAACAGAATTCCCACCACCAAGGATCATTTATAAAACATAGTTTAAATTTTACATTCATAATCTATCAACATAGCTCTCAATAATAACTACCCATAACCAATGGTTTAATTAAACAATTACATCACTTTATTATTTAATTCTATCTAGTTTAAATGGTTTTACAAAGGAAAAGGAATATTTTGCACTGAATACATACTTATTTGAATTTTGTCATCCTATGCATACATATTAACTACTGCTTATGCCACACAGCACCTCTTTGAAAGAAATACACATTATCTCCATACAACAATCATCATTGAAAGTATACCAGGATTCTAAGAAATGAGAAAAGAAAGAAACAGACGTAAAAATAGAAAGAAAGAAACACAGACAGACATAAAGAAAGAAAGAAAGAAAGAAAGAAAGAAAGAAAGAAAGAAACACAGACAAACAGAAAGAAAAAAGAAAGAAAGAAAGAAACACAGACAGACATAAAGAGAAAAAAAAAGAACAAAAGAAAGAAACTAAGAAGGACATGCAATCAATGTCAAGCAATGTGTTAAAAAATAATTCTTGTAGCCACTCTCTTACAATTGTATTTTTGTTTCCCCATTTGTTCCTCTTAACAGACTGTTAAACACATGTGTACATAGTTTACGCATGGCGCTGTTTAATTTCACTCTGCAAATTCCAGCTTTGAAGTAAATTGAGCTTCGTAACAGGCAAAGAGGCACTTGACTGTATTTTAAAGATATTGTTCCTAACTACCACACTTTGGGCTCATAACTGAAAGCTTAAAATGAGTGAGAGAAAATATGATTTCAAAACCAAAAAAAAAAGAAGAAAAATAGATACCTGATTTATCTGTCATTTCCAACCCTCTGTTGCCATTCGTTCGTCATGGCACATTTACCTTTACTGTCTGCCAGTATGGCATTGTTTGTAATTGTGTCCGTTGTGTTCGTAATTTTCAAATTGTCAGTAAACAACGCCCGCCCTATTTTATCTATTCCTTTGCAAGTAGTTATTCGCTATTTTCAACTAGTACAGATTAATCCCAATTTTTAGACCAGACATATCTTTCACTTACATCTGTTACTACTACTACTGCTACTACTACTACTGCCGCTGCTACTACCACTGCTACTAACTATTATTATCATCCCAAATTTTGTGCGTGGTTCCATGTTTAGTAATCAACTTAGTCCATCACTCACGACCTTTGTGACAAATGTCTGTCACTGTTCAGTCGTGTCCATTATCTTTAAACCTATCATTAGCTCCTCATTTTTCGTTAGCTTTTATATTTATTTTTCTACATATGCGGAATAGTATTATACCGTTAAAGAAATTTACACTTACATATGCAGAATAGTATTATACCGTTAAAGAAATTTACACTTACATATGCAGAATAGTATTATACCGTTAAAGAAATTTACACTTACATATGCAGAATAGTAATATTTACTTAAACAAATCTGGAGAGGGAAAAGAGACAAAATAATAAGAAAGAGAGGGCAGTAGGCTAATTGCTAAAATTAGTCGCAAGTTTATGCTCTATATATATATATAACACTTTAATATAAAATAAACTGATACGTTAGCAATATGCTCTGACTCGACTTAAGATTGTCTAAAGAGGAGCGAACTCTTAGAGCTCAATGGTCTGCTCAGGTTTATTATTGACTTCCGAAATGCAAAAGGTCAGAGGTGCAAATCAAGATTGTTGTCCAGATCGTGCGTATGCTCTACAGAACCGGCACTTACTTACCACAGTGGAGATATACTATTCGAAACTAAATAATCACCGTTTTATGTCTGTGAGTTATCTTTCCCCAAGAGAAAGTATCGGAGATGAAGAGTAGGTTTTCGGAAGCAAATCATCTACAGTTGCATGCTGAAAAGTCGTTGCGAAAGGAACTCTGACAAAAGAAAACCTTACACAAAAAATAATAGTGGTCTATAAAGCAGTCAGATTCTGGGTGCGAGGATAATTTTATGACCGAGTATCGCTGTACCAATCTGTGGTTGACTGGACCTAGTTTCAATTCATTTCTCCTTTGACCGATAACGATCGCTGGTATCAGCAGTCTAACATTGTCCCTATTACTTGCACTTCTTTCGTGCTTTCATTAAATATGTTTGGTTTGTATCAAGAACATTTGCCAGACGCACTGCATTCAGGAATCGTACTCTCATGCATAATCATAGTGCTTTTTTACTCGACAGAATAATAGATGAAGAATGCACTACTTTTGAGCAATATTGTAATGCATTTCCGTATACAGATTAATTAAAGATTTAGGTTCTAGATTAGTTAAATGCTTAGGTTCTTGCAAGATTCAAGAACTACTCATTATGTTTAGCAGATATGTGTGAAGACTAAGTTAGCAGTAGTTTGAGTGTATCATCCCACGACCAATGCATTAAACTTGCAATTCCTCATGTTTAAGGGGAAACTGGATAGATTAACACACACACACACACACACACACACACACACACACACACACACACACACACACGAATATATATAGCTGTATGTAAAACAATGAAGTATTGGAAACTTCTCACTTACTAACAAACATAAGAAACACGACTGTTATCTTTGTGCACTCTGTGTGCATGCGTGCATGTGTGTATGTGTGTGTGTGTGTGTGTGTGTGTGTGTGTGTGTGTGTGTGTGTGTGTGTGTGAATCTATCCAGTTTCCCCTTAAACATGAGGAATTGCAAGTTTAATGCATTGGTCGTGGGATGATCCAATTCGTGCTGATGACAGCGAAAGTTACCGAGGAAACAATGACTGACAATGACCATATCTGGTAAGTTATTTTTTTCTGATAATATAAAGTAATCATACTACATGCCATACGTCTATAATCATCGTTAAGCTCAGAGAAATATTTCGAACTATTATTAAAATGAGTTATGTATGATTTTTATATGAATGACGAAAGCTTTTTAAGTACAGTTTTGTAATTGTTATTTTATGTATATGTATATTACATTTACCAAAGATATTTATTACTATTTGTGTTAGTATTAACGATCTGTACTAACATTTAGAAAATAGCAGTATAGTTATGTTTTAAATAGGTGATTATCATTCTGCGTATAATTTAAAATTATTTTATTTTCTAACGATGAACAATAGAGAGAATAGCAGTATATTTTTATTTGTAGTAGAGATTATTATTTACACACACACACATACCTACACATATATATGTATATAATTTTTAATTACTTTACCTACTAGCAGAGTAGTTTCTTTTACATTTCTCTTATATATTTACATGTTTTGCATAAATGTCTGTATAAGTGTTTTATATGTTTATTTTATTTGCGTATACTGTTTCTTTAATTTAGTATTGTAAATCAAAACCCTTCAAATTTAACAATTAATGGATGGCCAATGGTATATTAATGTAACATAGCTGGATAGTCTTATAAAGCTTAAATATATGCAATTTTTTAATGAATGTTACAATTATTAGTATGTTGTTTATACATGATCTAAAGTAACAATCAAGTACAGTTAGAAAATAAATGGCTAGAATTCTACGAGAAAAAAATCCCATTTTTTGCCGCCTTCCTAGTGGTGGTATAATTATTGCAACAAAATTCTATAACTTTGCCAATATGAAACAATATACGGTAAAGTAAAATATATAATTTACTTCAACTATTCATTCATTCACAATTAGTTTTGGCAAATGCATAATAATAATGATCAAATTCTAATGGATTTACCAACTAATGATGGTTCCTCTGGCTAGAGTAATATTGTGATCTTTAAGATATATTAAAAAAATAAGTATTTTAGTTTGTCCGCTGTTTGTGCAATGTAATATTTAACCGTGTTTTAAGTTTTCAAACCACGCGTTTAACGCAAGACAATATATCGGACAGCGCAAGCGGATTGTAGTTCCACGTCGTGACGTCAAATGTTATGTTGCTATGGTGAGAAGTCAGTCTCGCAAATGAACCAGAGCTTCGATTTCTTTCAGAAATATTGACTTTCAACACCCAAATAAATGCATTTAAACAAATATCTGAAAGAAATTTTTGCAGTCTTGATTCTAAGAATGGGAATTACTCATTTCATATGGATTTATTCTTTTCTGTGGCTGACCTAGATTCCATTTCACTTGGTCAAACTAGCTGCGAAAAGGGAGATAACCTATTGTCTTCTGTCCTTTGCAGACTGACATGTGCACTGGCACTCTGAAGAAACAACAAGGGCTGGGAATAATTTTTATGGCTATTAATAGTTAGCAAAGTATCAACTTGAACGAAGACAGAAGGCAGAAGACGAGAGATCGAAAGACCCAAGACAAAAGAAAGAAGAAAGACGTTATGCGAATGTAAGGGAAAAAAATCAAGACACGCCAATAGAGCATGTTAGACTAACTAGGTTAGTCTTAAAATCTTCATCATCGCCGCCGCCGCCACCACCACCACCACCACCACCACCACCACCACCACCACTACCACCACCACCACCACCACCACCACCACCACCACCATCATCATCATCATCATCATCATCATCATCATCATCATCATCTCTTTTAATAAAGTAAACAAAAGCCCTTTAAATTTACATTGTGGGTTAAACAGTATGACTGATGTTATAAAAGAAATGTCAAATATTAGAATCTGCATTGGGGTGATAATCTATCTATCTATCTATCTATCTATCTATCTATCTATCTATCTATCTATCTATCTATCTATCTATCTATCTATCTATCTATCTATCTATCTATCCCTTAGTCTTGTCGACAGTTGGGGCACCACTGATCACCTGACAACCAGCTTCCTTCATTCCATTCTGTTCTCTGCTAATTTTATTGTATCACTCAGCTTCAGTCCTGTTCACTCTGAGATGTTATCTTCCCATCTTTTCCTCTGTCTTCCTCTCTTTTTCGCCCTCCTTACACAGTACCTTGCAGGATTGTGTTGGCAAGCCCTGGTGATCGTGTGGCATGCCCATACCATTTCAATTTGCGTTTTTTCTCGATGGCCAGTAGCTCTTCATAGGGCCTAATGGCTTGTCTAATTATGTTTCTTACTTCGTCATTGTGACATGATCTCTATACGAAATGCCAAGCAACCTTCGAAAGTATCTCATTTCAGTAGCTTGTATCCTCCTTCCATGCATATAAAAACACAGATACAATCAAGGAGCGCATCAGTCTGATCCTTGAGCTGACTGAGGTATTTCTGTCTTTCCAAATTGTATTCAGCCTTGCCATTGCTGTTATTGTCAGCGCAATCCTGGACAATATTTTTGGTTTTGATCCCTCGTCTGTCACAATGGCTCCTAAGTACTTAAATTTATTAACTGTTTCTAGTTTCTGATCACCAAACATGATGTCAGTGCCGATGCCACTGGTGTTGTTGGTCATCAATTTCGTCTTCTCTGACTGATTTCCATACCAAAAGTAGTAGCTGACCTGTCCAGTTTTGCTGCCAAATTAGCTAGCTCCTCCTCATTTTCTGCAAGGCCATCGATGTCATCAGCAAAGCGTAAGTTCGTTATTATTCTGCCTCCAATACTGACAATTCCTTCATGGTCTTCCAGCACATCTGTCATGATTCTTTCAAGGATGATTTTGAAGAGAGTGGGTGAAGGTAAGCAGCCTTGTATGACTCCTGCTGTTGTCCTGAACCAATCTTCTAATTGGCCGTTGAAGCAGACTGCGCTGATGGCCTTGTGTAAAGGCTTTCTATGACTGATCAAGTTGTCATTGATATTGTTCAGCTTCATGGAGGACCAAAGGGCTGCATGCCACACCCTGTCAAACACCTTAAAATCTTATGTTTAAAGTAATGATAGAGATTTTTGGTGCTGGAGATACGTCTCACATAGTAATCTCAGGTTAAAGATCTGGTCAGTTGTGCTTCTCCCTGGTCTGAAGCCTGCCTGTTCTTCAGCTATGATTTCTTCTGCCTGTGGCTTCAGTCTGTTTAATATGATCTTTAGCATGACTTTGCTTGGGTGGTATATAAAACTGATCGTACAATAGTTTTGATATTGCTGCAAATTGCCTTTTTTCGGGAGAGTTATTATGAGTGACTGAGTCCATGGTGTTGGCCATCCCCCTGTCTGCCAGATCTTATTGCAGATTGTTAGTAGGGCGCTTATCATGGCTTCTCCCCCTTCTTGGACTAGTTCTGAAAGGATGCTGTATACTCCCGCTGCCTTCCCTTTTTTCAATGATTTCACTGCAGTCTCTACTTCTGCTAAGAGAATTGGGTAGTTGTCAGTGTTGGTCACTGGTGGGGTGTTGAGTATGTCTGGGTCCCCTGTAGGTCTGTGGTTATATAGGTCCGAGCAGTATTCTATCCATCTCTTAAGAATGTCTTCATCTTCTGTAAGACATTTCCCTCCACTATCTTGAATGATGCAGGAGTGTCCTTGTATTACACTGGTCACGTCTTTCACCAGTTGGTATGCTTTTTTGCTATTATTCGTTTTTAGATTATATTATATATCTTTACACTGGTCTTCAATCCACGTCTTCTTTGCCTTTTTCATGCTTTTCCTGATAACCTGGCTGATTTCCTGTATTGTTTTGCTCCTTCTACTTCTGGCGTCTTCTTCTTTAGCTCTCGACACTTGTCACACAGATCAAGGATGTCAGATGTAACCCAAGGTTTCTTTGCTCATCTATGTTTGCCAAGATATCATTGACTGCTTGGGTCACTGCGGTGACAACATGCCAATCAATGTGTCTGCATCTTTCAGATTATTAGGCTAGCAAATTTCAGGAGCCTTAAGCCTCTGTTTTTGTCTCTGTATTGCAGTAGCGTCCACATGTTCCTTTCCAGTTCTCAAGGGCGTCCTCTCCTGTTCTGGCATTCCAGTCTCCTTGCAAAAAATGTTTGTGATACGTGTGATCATAATGTCTCCCTCTATATTCGTCATCTTAATAACTGTTCAGGATACGTGTGATCATAATGTCTCCCTCTATATTCGTCATCTTAATAACTGTTCAGGATACGTGTGATCATAATGTCTCCCTCTGTATTCGTCATCTTAATAACTGTTCAGGATACGTGTGATCCAAATGTCTTCTACTGTGCATCACATAATGTACGTCACCAGAATGTTCCGTGTTGTGCATCACATAATAATGTACGTTCATGATGTTGCGATCATGATATATCGTTTTCACGCTTTTCACTACCATGTACTTTTATGGTGTGGGTCATGCAATATCTGTTAAAAACGTACTGAATGAAAATGAACCTACACCTGACATACGTTATCAAAAAATCCGTTTATATGCATAAAAATATCAGTTTAATATCCAAGTGACCCTAACATCTGTACAGACTGTATCATGTTATAATGCTTTCTCATGTTGGGAATATCATCAGAAACTTTTGTGTACTTTGTACCTCTCAGTATTCGACGTACCATGTGTTTTCACTCTAAAGATAACAATCAACATGATTCCAAATTAATCAATGTCTGAAAATTACCACCCATCCATTCAGCTTCGATATAATAAAATCATATGAAACCATAAAATCAGACACTTACAAATATACTACTCCATCCTTCCATCCACCCACCCATCCATCCATCCATCCATGATTAAAACGCGAATTCTGTGATTTCTTATTATTTAATGAAAAGTTTTATTGTTTGATGGAAACGATGAACAAATGTCTTGTGTGCCTCTTCAAAGTGGACACACACAATAGTTCTTCACATGGTAGCAACCCAACATGGTGGCTTTTTAAGTCTCGTGTGAGGTAACTTCGTGCAGAAGGAAACAGGACACCCAATTAAAATTTATCCCATAGTCAAGTCCGCAGGCGCGTTCATCTTTAAGTGACGTCTAAAGACTCTTCTCTTTCGTCGGAAAGGGCATGCCGGGCAAAGGGAGGTAATGCGACGTTTGGCACCTTAAAGCAAAAAAAGAAAAATCTTTCGAGTAAGATTCCTTCGCCATTCTTTTTCTTTTCCTGAGTTACGCAAACGACTCCACGTGCCTTGATTCTCGTAGGTGATGTTCGCGATTTACGAGACGTCATCTCCGAGTGCCAGAGCTAATCAAAAGCTTGGCACGTAATTTTCGTGCCTGGTCACGTAGAATGAGTAGCGGAATATCGAATCCCTTGATAATTAAATAGCAGCACTAACAAACAAACCCAAACGCCATCAGCGAAGAAAATACTTAAAGCATGAAACAACCAACGAAGCCGGCTCATGTTTGCAGAAACACCCACTAGGAATAGGCAATTGAGGAAACATTAAACTGTCCATACGACTACTTTAACCGTAATGCCATTGACATAGACAGGGAAGCGGTTGAGAAAGCCGCCAGTCAAACAGCCAAACACAGAGCTACTTTAAGACATTTCTTTCATATAGCCAAACACAGCTACTTTAAGACATTTCTTTCATATATATATATATATTGAATCTTCAGCATTTGCAGTCTAGATAAAAATGTGAACTATAATTACTCTTTGTCATTATAGCTGGCCGTTTTACAGATTTCTTGAATAGGTCTTTGACATTATATCGTGTGTTAGACATATATATTATACCGTGTGATAGAGATATACATTATACCGTGTGATAGAGATATACATTATACCGTGTGATAGAGATATACATTATACCGTGTGATAGAGATATACATTATACCGTGTGATAGAGATATACATTATACCGTGTGATAGAGATATACATTATATCGTGTGGTAGAGATATACATTATATCGTGTGGTAGAGATATTCATTATCAGTTCTTTTCACATTTAAATTTAAAGAAGTATAAGCTACACAAAATACTCTCCACCCTTAAAAATAAGCAGGTTATACAATTTTCTTTACATAACTTTCAATGCTATTTTTGTTTAATCCAAAATTAAATGATTATAACAGATTTCATTTGACATAATTTACAAAGTTATTTCTTCAAGGAAAACAAAAGCTGACCATTGTTTATCTCCTACCTACCGTCTATCGGAACATCAATCATTATATTCTTCCAAATCACCTGCCTATGACGAATAGGTTTTTGATGATTATGTCAGCCCTCTATACAGGATATTCCCCCCATCCCGCCAAATACTAAACCTTGATACACCCTCCTCCAATAATTTGCTTATGATAGTTTTTATAAAATGAAAAACACCTACCTTTGAAAGAGGTTTTTCTTAATGTAAGCTATCCAAGGGATATTTCAATACGCTATCCATGGCATATATCTCTCCCTTTCAATGCGCTATCACAGATTTTCTCCCTTGCAATGTATTTCTTTTCCCTTTCAATCAGTCATCCATAACATATTTTCACCCCTCCCACTCAGCCATCCATGACATATTTCTTTTCCTTTCAATACGTATTTCTCCCATTTCAATAAGCTGTTCATAATAATAATTTTTACAGCCATATAAAGTTTTCGTGGCACACCCTCCACCCCTCTCCCTACCCTTCAAAAAAAAAAAAAGAAAGTTCCACTTTTATATTATAAACTATACTTACTACACTCCTCCCACTACATAAATTAAATGAATTTACTTAATACACTCCTCCCACTATATACATTATATGAACTATACTTAATACACTCCTCCCACTATATAAATTATATGAACTATACTTAATACACTCCTCCATCTATCAGTACAAGAAGTACAATATAGTGCCATCCCAAAACACAATAAACAACTAGAAGCATTCAAAAGAGTTATTAAAACGTTGGGAATTACAATACTACAATGTAGCAAAATGTAGAAGGATAATGTGTGACATATATCTAAGTTCTAAACCTAATTAGGAATACAAGATATCAAACATTAATAATTAAGTTAAGATTAAGTATCGAATTGAGCAAATATGAACAAATCAGATGTCACTGTAGCCACAAACTAAACGTAGAACATGTTATGAGAATGTAACTTAGTAACAACTAAGATACAACTTCACATTGTATCTAGTAAAAACTAAGATACAACTTCACATTGTATCCAGTAACAACTAAGATACAACTTCACATTGTATCTTGTAAAAACTAAGATACAACTTCATATTGTATCCAGTAACAACTAAGATATAACTTCACATTGTATCCAGTAAGAACTAAGATACAACTTAACATTGTATCCAGTAACAACTAAGATACAACTTAACATTGTATCCAGCAACAACTAAGATACAACTTCACATTGTGTCTAGTAGAAAATTACATACCAGTACAGGTTATAGGGATGTTAAGCCTCAAAATAAATGTCAACAGTGCCTTAAACAACTAACAGAATTGATATATTCTCCTCCTCAGAGAGATGTAATATATAGTTAGAATAAAAATAAAAATAATTACACAACAGAGAGATGTAATATACAGTTAGAATAAAAATAAAAATAATTACACAACAGAGAGATGTAATATATAGTTAGAATAAAAATAAAAATAAAAATAAAAATAATTACACAACAGCGGCATCAGCAACAAGTCCAGAAGCAACAAGAACAGATCCAATGAGGGCAAACTGTGGAAATTCCTCAAACAACAATGGACAACCTACCAGTGCCAGAAGTGACTTTTTAACCGTCTCTCTTAGATCTGTACGTGCCTCCTGTCCACCACCACCAACAAACACCCCCTCCCCTTCGAACCAAACAGGCCGAGGCAGAAACAAGCAATAACAAATAATAATCGACAACAGCAAAAACAGTGATAGAACAGAAAACATCATTAGTGACCAACAACATAATCGACAGGGATTTGAACAACCCTGGCGTGTGTACCTACTAAGTCAGACTAGGTAAGGTCCTAGCTTGGGCTCTGTAAGATGTGTACCTACTAAGTCAGACTAGGTAAGGTCCTAGCTTGAGCTCTGTAAGATATGTACCTACTAAGTCAGACTAGGTAAGGTCCTAGCTTGGGCTCTGTAAGATACCACCTCCTGCTTCCTTAGCATTATAACAAAGACGTTCAGCCACTGCCAAGTGACGAAGATAATAAAAAAAAAGAAACAAATGTAACTGAAGAAAAAGAAAAAGAAAAAAGAGAGAAGAGAGAGAGAGAGAGAGAGAGAGTTCACCAGCAGAGTTTTGTTAGAGTCCCAGCTTGCCCCACCCCACCCCACACGAAATCGGCTTAAGCGCCCCCCCCCCATAAATAATAAAGTTCTTTTCCCAGCTATATAAGCTATACTTAATATATTCTGTCCTCTCTCACACCCTCCCCCCCCGCTTAAATAATCTGTGTGTATTCTTTGTCCCCAACCAAAAAAAAAGACAAAAATGCAAAACGGAGGAAAGGGTAATAAAAATAATAAGTTTTCGAAATTCTCACCCGAGAAAAGTATTATAAGCACTGTACCAGACAATTAAAATACAAAGCCATGTATACATTGTCTCCATCGAAATAAAAACTAGAATTCCACCTTTTTAGTACATAAATAATCTCCCAACCTTACCCACCACCCCACCACCCCACCCACTATGAGGAAAAAATATTTCACGAAAGAAAGGAGGAAGATAATATATATTATTTTCTGATTTGATAAAATTTTCTTTGAAAGATTACAACAGACTAATGAGAACACATTGTTTACCCCCCAAAAAAACAAAACAAAACAAACCCTATGAAAAATGTATGAAAGCAGCGCAGCAGCGTGTCAAGGACATTTTACCCATCAGGCACTGCGAAACGTTAGACTCTTTAAAAGAGCGAACATTATTAGAACTGCTGAAGATGTTACCCTTCAGCAGAAATGCCAGTTTTTGCGTAAACTTTAAAGTTAAAAAGTTTGGTTTAAAAAAGTGAAATGAATAAAGTTTTGAGGCTGTTTACGCTTCAGAACCAGCAATGCAGTCCAGACGAACTAACATTGTAAGAAGTCATTTTCATTCAGTCAAAAACTCATTTTAAGACCAGTGTGAGCGGTCCTTTTTGACTTGTGGCGGCATTATGAGGTTTTAAGTAATAACATCTGGATGTAAGTTAATATGCGGGCCGTAGTTACATACTGTTCACAAAAGCACGCAGAAAATTACAAAATATGTTTGCAGAAGTAAATGGCGAGAAGTAAAAGGTTTACTTTTTAAATTTGGTATTCCCTCTGCAAGATGAGAGTACCTCTTAGCAGCATTAAGCCAAACCCCAGAAAACGTTTCTGAAGAAATATATCATTAAAGGATTCTATCATGCGACAGGCCAGTGAATTTATTTCATCACTAGCAGATTATTGGTACATGAGTTTCTCTTTCATTGGAAACTTCTCAAGTACTGAGAAATGCTTTGTAGTATAGCTGAAAAAAAAACATCAGGTTTGCCTCTACTATTAACTTAGATTGTAGATCGAAACGTGTATTGCATCACCTTTACTTCTATACCAATAGAAACTGCTTGAATCAATACATTTTACTATTTATTAAAATAAGACCAAGCAAATTTAATGCCTAGTCTCAGGAGAGACAGATATACAGAGACAGATATAAAGCTTTGCAGTGGAAGGGTTAATGATTTAAAGATAAACAACACATAATCTTTAAGGTAAACTATGCTTAAAGTCATTTATGAAAATGTTATTATGTATAATGATGGTATTTGAATACAAATACAGTACATGGTGAGGTTTCTTCAGTGAGTACATTCAAGATATAATTGCCATCTCTACAAAGCATAAAATGGAACACACAGGCAGGAAAACAATTCTTTCTTTTTGTCAAATAGTTTTAGGTTTGTACATTTGATTGAAACAGCTTGAGCATTGCATTTTGACAATTTCCAGAAATTTAAATAAGTCCGCTAACTTACAGACAAGAGGCATTTGCAATGAATAACATTTCAACATTCCTAAGGCAAGGCATAATACACTTTCCAGATATAATGAATTAGCTCGAACCGAAAATCATTAGAACGTACACTGAAGTGTCAAAAATATACCTACAATTGATACATCAAGACGCTTAATGAAGTGTCAAAAATATACCTGCAACTGATACATCAGAAGGCTTAATGAAGTGTCAAAAATATACCTGCAACTGATACATCAGAAGGCTTAATGAAGTGTCAAAAATATACCTCCAACTGATACATCAGAAGGCTTAATGAAGTGTCAAAAATATACCTCCAACTGATACATCAGAAGGCTTAATGAAGTGTCAAAAATATACCTCCAACTGATACATCAGAAGGCTTAATGAAGTGTCAAAAATATACCTACAACTGATACATCAGAAGGCTTAATGAAGTGTCAAAAATATACCTACAACTGATACATCAGAAGGCTTAACGAAGTGTCAAAATATTACCTCGAACTAAATACATCAGAAGGCTTAATGAAGTGTCAAAATATTACCTAGAACTAAATACATAAAAAGGCATAATGAAGTTGAAAATATTTTGCCTAGAACTGAATGCATCAGAATAAAGTGACAAAAATATTATTTTGAATTGTCTGAGAAATTCGAATTCAAATAATTAGAAAGATCGTGGATTCACATGTCAACAGAAGCAGCCACTGAAACAGAAGTTACAAAACTGTGCATTTTCAATAAGTACAGCTTTTGGTATTCTGTCAACAAGTCCAAGACGATAGCAACAATGATGAATAAAGTTGTACCAATAAATAGAAAAAATAGGGAAGCGGAAAACGATTAAAAAATTAGAAATCCACAGACTATGGAATGTAAGAGCAGAAGTGATGCTAGGAATAGTAGTAATTCTGGGAAACAGAAAAATAAATTCTGAGCTGGAAGGTTAATGAATAAACTGTCCGGAACCAGTCCTGCCCACTGATAAAGCACCTCTCTCCTGAAATACCTGTATCCTCCCTAATGCATTGCATCGCCCCAATCCTGGAGGATTCCGAGTAAAAGTTTACGTCTGCTTAACTACCAGATACCAGAAATCGTGAGAAGATTCAATACTACCAATAACTAGCTAACTACTACTGTTACAGCAACAACTATTATATATTTGCACTAATTCTCCAATATGCAATTTCAAACATGGCCGTTAAGCGCATCAGTCATGAGGTAGGAAGCGGGTGTGTGAGATATCGAAAAAAAATCCCAGAGGTCAAGGTCTGGCCCGAACTTTTTACATGTCAATCTACCTCACAGTCACCGGGATGGGTCTTTTAGCAGCACAATTGATACATACAATGTTACAGTTGATAGCTTACGGGGGACATTTGTCTTATAATGAAGACAACTACAGCAAGTAGTGTGGGACTACATTATTACTATATTACTGACAGTAGTAATGCTATACTCCTGATTGCTATTGGAGCAGGAGTACTATAGTTGGCAGCTTTAAAAGCAGTAATGCTATAGTACTGACAGTATAGGGACATTAATGCTATAATTGGCTGCTTTAAAAGCAAGTGATGCTATAGTACTGACAGTATAGGAGCAGTAATGCTGTAGTATTGGCAGTTATAAAAGCAGTAATGCTATAGGAGCAGTAATGCTGTAGTATTGGCAGTTATAAAAGCAGTAATATTGTAGTACTGACAGCTAAAGGAATAGTAGCGCTAGTACTGATAGCTAAGAAAACAATCATGTTATAGTATTGATGGCTATAAGAGAAATAATTAATGTAATGACATCTGGACACAACAACCCGGCAGGAATAGAAATGTTGCAATATATAAAGTTATAGGAGTAGTAAATCTGCACTTCTGGAAGTTACAAGGGGAAGTAATATTTCAGTATTGACAGATAAAGGGAAAGTAATGTTCTATTTCTACTCCGATGTTTATATCTCCAGACTAGTATTATCATCCCTTCTTGTAACCTCAACTTGGACCCCCTTCCCCCCAACACAAAGAAAAAAGAAGTAAGAGAGAAAAATCAAACAAAAAATGCAACTTTCATTCACCATA
Source organism: Sinotaia quadrata (assembly GCA_028829895.1). Lineage (NCBI taxonomy): Eukaryota > Metazoa > Mollusca > Gastropoda > Architaenioglossa > Viviparidae > Sinotaia > Sinotaia quadrata. The sequence continues at coordinate 64,845,438 of CM054180.1, read as the reverse complement.
TTAATATATTATTACTGTTACGGTCCCCGAAGCTGAATCTATTAACAACACTCAGACTCACGGACACACGCAAATACACACAGAAGATCACATCTTGTTTACGTGATTGCATTCATCTGTTTTGGCCAGGCGATGAAAGCATTTTTATTTTATTTTTATTTCATACAACAAGTTCCAGGCACGTAAAGATTCTAAAATCAAATGCTAGTCTCCGAGAAATGAGCTTCGCGGATCGGGCAAGTAGGAGGGGAAGGGATAAAGGGAGAGAATGCAGAGATGATAGGTGAAATCAAGCATAAAATGACAAGCATGGGGCAGGAGTAATAAATGAATGTTTATAAATTATTTCAGGACAAGACATAACACGAAAACAAACAAAAGTAAGTGCAGATAAAGTGTTGGGTGGGCAAAACAAAAAACTACTCTAATTACTAGGTAGGCAGAGAACTTACAGCAATTGCTGGGTAGGAAGAAAATCTACAGTAATTACTGAGTAGGCAGAAAATCTACAGTAATTACTGAGTAGGCAAAAAATCTACAGTAATTACTGGGTAGGCAGAAAATATACAGTAATTACTGAGTAGGCAGAAAATCTACCGTAATTACTGAGTAGGCAAAACATCTACCGTAATTACTGAGTAGGCAGAAAATCTACAGTAATTACTGAGTAGGTAGAAAATCTACAGTAATTACTGAGTAGGCAGAAAATCTACAGTAATTACTGAGTAGGCGAAAAATCTACAGTTATTACTGTGTAGGTAGAAAGTCTACAGTAATTACTGAGTAGGCAAAAAATCTACAGTTATTACTGGGTGGGCAGAAAATCTACAGTAATTACTGGTTGTGCTGAAAATCTAGAGTAATTATAGGATATGCATACAAATCTACAGTACTTACTGGGTAGGCAGAAAATCTACACAAGTTACTGGGTAGATAGAAGCACCCCCAGGAACATATATTTTTTATTTACAAGTATTTAGAAGACTGGCTGTACGGGGATATGTGCAGATAATTAAAGTACATTTCTAAAATTACAGGGATTCGCTGAATTGCTATAAGCAAAATATAAATTTTATCTGAAAATATTTCAAGGGCATGCTACAGCAGGACAACGAATCACCAACGCTGTTTATTGCTTATAGTTCAAAATAATCATGAATTCGGAACAGAACGTGATGTTTAATTATGAATATTCACAGGGTAAGTTGATACAAGCCACTATCATTACAGGGCACTCTGAGTGTTACATGTCCAGTATTTATTTAAAGACCCTGCTTAGGAATTTTACAGAAACATTAATTTATCTAATTAAATTAAAGTTTCTGTAAAATTCCTAAGCAGGGTCTCTAAATAAATACTGGACACGTAACACTGAGCATAACGAATAGTATTTGTTTCTTAACGTTTACAGAGCAAAGTTTATACACGACAGCGATCAACAAAAGAAGTGTTTATTTTTTGTTGTTGCAGGATAAGTGAAACACGTTGAGAATACATACTTGTACTATTTACAGAACAAATTAAAGCAAATCTATAAAATGTTCAGTCGTTCATTTATAAGGCAAGCTAAAACACAACAGCGATAAAAATAGATAGATTTTTAAGATAGATAGATAGATAGATAGATAGATAGATAGAAAATTAGATAGATAGATAGAAAATTAGATAGATACATAGATAAATAGTGTAAACCGATATGATTTATCTAAATGTAAGAATTTTCTACTTTCCTTCAGTTACTTTTTCATATACACTTACAATAGCTATTGCAAATAATCATGACTTTTTCTCGTTTTGGAATAATATAGTAACAAAATAATAATGCCAATACTCAAGACTTTGTATTTGTCTTCGAAAGATATTTTACAAATTAAGGTCTATCCAGTACCATAACTTTATGTCTGTCTTAAAATAGTATTTTACAAACTATAATTATAATCAGTAACAGTTGCTTATATTTTTCTTCGAATAATATTTTTACAAAGTAATTATACCAAAAATCTTTTACTGTGTGTATGATTTTCGAATTTACTTTCGACTAACCGAATACTTCAACGCCTAATAGACCCTAATCTTTCCTAAAAGGTCGTTTTTTCGAATTCGGTGCCGGCTATCCTATAATTATAGTAAATACATCCTAATCTTTCCTTAATGGTTATTGTCGAAATCATACCGTCTAGCTTATAATTTTAGTACAAAGGTTCTAATCATTCAGCATTATAACTTTCAGTACATCCCCATGGGATGAAGTTGTTACGAACAAGTGTGAGTCTATTAGTCAGGGAAAAGTACTCATCCGCTTGGAACTGTTTTGGATTGCATCAGCAAATTCTAGCATAATCTCCACCTGAGTTGTTTACTCCAACTCTGGCACTTATATAAATATAATCAAAAGCAGTGCCCAAGGTAGGGTCACGTTAATATTGGCAACAAATATATAATTATTAAATTTAGAAATAGGGATAGGCAAATTTACTCCCCCACACTATCTATCTATAACTTCCACATAATTAATGGAAAAATTAATATATTAGTGCAAATTGTTCCGTTGTCACTGGTATTTTACCTAGTTACTAGACAGAAAAAAAATATTTAGATTTTATTAAAGAAAAATACATGATTGCTGTGTTAACCTTCAATTGATTCGGAACTAAACACCAAATTTACTTCAGACAGGTACTACAGCTAAATATTCCTACCTGCAAATTAACATGGATATTCTTAGTGAGTGCATAGATAGTGCAAAGAAAATAAGTAAATACGGTTCTACTCAACAGTATCGCATGACGCACGCACAAACACACAAACACACACACACACACACACATCAGGTATTTTTTGGCAAACGAAAGCCGGACAATGGTATCGAATTCTCCGGCATTAATAATATATGCGGCGCCGAGTCTCGAGACTTATGATGACGAATGCAGAAAAACTGAACGCTCGTGCGGCCAAGCGAGAGACAAAGACGGGAGATATATCAAACTTTATTATCGGTTGTCCTGTCTCGCACCACGCGCGGCTGTCGGAAAGGTCACTGCTGTATATCAAGCGGGCCAAGCCATCATTAACCTCGCAAAAATATAAAACAACAAATCCATATAAACACCATCAGGTACAAAGCCCACGATTTCTACTGCTGTCCTCACCATTAACAGTCATGACTTATTTATAGCATATTCTTGATTTGGCCATCCCGATACAAGGGAGACAACTGTGCTGGAGTACTGTACGAATGACTGTTCTTTGGGAGTTGCAGAATTATTTAATAACTGGCGAGATGTCGCCGAGGCACATTTCTGTTTATTTTCTTGAAGAAGAGGTCGGTTCTTTTTTTTTTTCGGAATGGCCATTTCTCATGTTTATGGGAAGATTGGCAATTTCCTTTCGGTATAGAGCAATCTGATGCCAATACAATTTATACTTCGTTTACTTGGGAATGAAAATGTGTTTCTATGCTGTTCTTGAAGAAATGTATTCTGGTATCTCGGTGAGAATAACAAATTCATTAGTACATTTCGAGGAACAGTAGCAGCAGCCGCAGCGTCAACAATTACAACTACAACCACAACAAAAATTAAAAAAGAGTCTTTAAAGTGTTGGAATAGTTATAACTCACGTTCATTCAAATAATGACGCATTATTAACGGTATTTAGAATCCTATTTTCCTTCGTGCACCGATAACTGAATTATGAGCTGCAGAATATTTCAGTTCCTTGGTGAGCACTGTCAGTTATATTAGACTGACATGCGATTTCAATTATATTAGGCGGCGACGCGCGATTTTATTTCAAAGAAAGCAAAGCCGGACACGGAACATCTAAAGTATAAAATGAAATGTTGATCTAGTGAATCGTAGAGATTGCGTGGTATGGCAAGTTTGAAATGGCGAATTCTCTAATTTATCTGCAAATAAGAACACATGACGTTTCTCCGGGGATGAAATATTTTCTGCTTTATGTTCGGAACAGCCTATTTCCCATTCTACTTGATGCGAAAATTTTGTCGCCGTTGATGTCGGGGAGAAGTAAAATGAAATTGTGCAAATTTGTCCTGTTTGTCGAGGGAGTGGTAAGAATGTGGAATGACTTTGCGAGGAAAAAAATCCAACCGAAAATGTTATTTGCTTTGGATCATGGTTGTGCTTCCCTGGAGTGTCACGTGATCGCATTGCCATTGTTTCTTTGACAGAAACTTCGTCTGCATGCATGTGGACCCGTTTTATTTGGCACCAGAGTGTTCTTTGGTAAATGCTGGTCAGACATACACCGAAGCAGAATTTGAATTATCTTTCTAAATTGGAAAGCATATAAACCTAGAAATTGCGAGCAAACGTTTGAGGCGATGCGTACGGAATACCATTCATTTCATTTAAATGATGGTGTAGATAATGCAGCTGATATTAGAGTAAGAAGCAGTCATTCAGGCGAAATTTATGTGATGGAGATATAACATTTACACACCGAGACTACAAGCAAATAATTTAGTTGTAAATTACAGTTTTACTACCTCCCTCCACCCACCCACCCATCTATCTATCTATCTATCTATCTATCTATCTATCTATCTATCTATCTATCTATCTATCTATCTGTCTGTCTGTCTACATACCTTCCTACCTACTTACCTATCTATCTATCTATCTATCTATCTATCTATCTATCTATCTATCTATCTATCTATCTATCTATCTATCTATCTATCTTCTGTCTGTCTGTCTACCTACCTTCCTACCTACCTACCTACCTCTCTCTCTCTCTCTCTCTCTCTATCTATCTTTGAACATTGAGCTTCTATCTATAGATTGAGAGAAAGTGATATAAAGGATAGACAGATAGACACATATACACACAGCAAAATTCAAAATTAACCAGCAGAATAACATATTTAGTCAGACGTAGAAGGGGAACTGATTTTAGTGATTAAGTTCCAGTGAACTCGAACAAGTACATAAGTACGTAACATGCTTCCAAAGATCAAATGAGTGTTTATGATTGAAATTTTTAAAATTTGGAAAATCAATAACTTCAGAGGAATTTGTTCAGTTAGTGTCTTCACAAGAATTTGTTAAATCAATAATTATTGAAGCAATGCATTCAGAATCAAACGCTAAATCAGTGACTTCACATTTTATATTTAAAGCAGTCACTAACCGTCATGTTTAAAGCAACTCATTCACTGTCATGTTGAATGTAATACATTCGCAGCCAGCTATGTTTAAAGCAATCCTTCACTGCCATGTTTAAAGCAATCTCTTCACTCTCAAATTCAAAATAATACATTCACAGCCATGTTTAAAGCAACCCTTCACTGCCATGTTTAAAGCAGCCCCTTAACTGTCACGTTTAAAGAAACCCTTTCATTGTCATGTTTAAAGCAACCACTTCACAACAAAGTTTAAACGAACCCCTTCACTGTCGTGTTGAAAGCAATGTACACAGTCACGCGGTGAAAGCTTCATCATCAGAGACATATAATAAAAGAATAAATGTAAAAGCCATTTGCTAAATCATTGACTCCAGAATCTTATGAAATCATTGATTTAAGAAACCTTTTGCCAGCGAAACGATTTCAAACATAAAAATATGATGAATCAGCTACGAGTGAAAATCTCACCAGTATTCTTAACTGTATATCATGAAATATGAAAATTTTAATTTCACACACACAAATACGCACACACTTGAATCAAATAAGCAAAAACAGTAAAAATAATATCAAAAGGTGTATTTTTCTTGATTCTATAAAGAAGCAAATACCCCAACATTCAGACCAGCAAATCTCTGAGTATGACGTGAGGCCAGTCTCAACACTGAATGCATTTGCTAAAATTCCTCTCCGGAACAAAAGTCCCGTCATCATAAAGTTGCCTGGAGCCAGAGAACGAAGATTCATGTACTACTTTACTTCTCTAGATTGCCATTTCTACAACTTGCTTTTTTCAGAGAATGCAATCACGGATTCAAGATGAAAGAACGCAGGCCATGCGTCATCACTGACGTTGTCAATTTGAATAAAACTTGCTTCTTGGCTGCGAATGACGTAGGTACTGCTACTAAAAAGTAAAAGCAGAAAAGAAAAAGCAATTCCCTTCCAGAGTTTTAACCGGCTCACGTAAAGGCGACGACCTGGTAATTCACTGTGGTAGGCCACAATTTAAAACATTTGCAGAGCAGACATCCCACACAACGGTTTTGATTGCAGACTGATTGAGGACTTTCAGGGCCTACTGTAGCCATTGGATTATTGCTGGCCATCAATTGTTTGAAATTATTCACAATTGTTGGCTTTAGCCAATGGAGTCTGCAAAAGTATGCTTGTAGAGTTACTACCTTGAAGTTAGATATTTTGTCTACATGATTATTGTAAATGAAATTAAAATACGAAACTGAATCCAGAATTAGAAGTGCAATATATCTATACGGTCCTCTGACGGATTTACTAGTCGGTAAATTTACAACTTCTGTGCTTCAGAAACTGGATTATCTCAGATTTCTTTCCTACCCACCCAATAATATCAAGGAATGCATCACCATTCTGAGAACAACTGTGACTTAGTTGCTATTTCTGGCCTTGACCTTGTAGCACTGAAACCGGGACTACATTATTTTGTATTCCAAAGTGTGTGTGTGTGTGTGTGTGTGTGTGTGTGTGTGTGTGAGAGAGAGAGAGAGAGAGAGAGAGATAGAGAGAGAGGGGGAGAGAGAGAGAGAGAGAGAGAGAGGGAGAGGGAGAGTTGTGTTTCTTTGTAATTTGTAAAGCAAAAGTCCCTTTAAGTTGCAACGGCCCTGCGTTTTTTTATCGTGTAAAAGACTACAAATTTCCCTTCTCAAATTCCACGTTGTCGGCGGATCTTTAGGTTTCGAACAATTGAAGCAAGGGTTCGATCCCAACGAGGTCAGGAAGATCACAAGGGTAGTTCTTAATCACTCTCTGGGTCAAGGTAAAGGGTTTAGGTGCAGTCCATTGATGGGATAGAGGCGTACGGGCCGTGTAAGATCATTACATATGAAAATCATAAAGTGTAGGCCGTTGCACTTTCCGAACCCAATGTTGTCGCCAGAAAATCTACCCCACCCCGAAACTTTGCATTCCCTCTTCCCCACTGAATAATCATGTTTTGAGAGTTTAATGTATAAACAAGATGACTACTAACATTATGTTCAGTACGTGTTTTGTTTTCTCAACTATTTTAGTGTTCAAGAACTCAAGCAGATTTACTATGTCGTCATGGGCCTTTGCTATGCTGTTTTATTTGCCAGCGTTCTTAAAATTGAGAACATTTCTTGGACATGTTTTCTTTTAAAGATTTTCAGCAGTTATTCATACCGAAAATAAAAGAGAAAGAGAGCAAAGCTTCCAAGCAATTTAATCACTAAACAACACTTCTTTTTCGCTTCCTAAACAAAGACTATTGGGATTAAAGCAAACTTTACACATAATTGAAAATGTGCTGTTGAATATAATAGTGTGTTGAATCATATTGTACAGTAATTTCCATTATAAATATTCCTTTCCTTTCCATTAATAAAAATAAAAGCGCCACTTTGGACTAATCTAATGTTACACATATTTGAGATTTCCACTAAATGCAGAAATTGTTTGGAATTATTCTATCACTAAATCTTTCCTGTCCTTTATGTGGTTAGATTGTTGTGATTGAAACTAGGAAAACTGTCAATCTAGTTGCAGCTATAAATGAATTTTCTTGTAGCGAGCCGATTTTGCTGGTTAGCAATAACACATCAAGGAAGGCTGTGCCATTATAATTATCGAGTTACTAGCTCTTTATTTCAGAACAAGAAACTGAGACGTTTACGTACTAACTTTGTGATTCGTAACAATTCATGATATTGAAAACCAGCTTCGAGTCCTAGACTGCTGAAGGCATCATTGTCGACAAATAGTAATTCGAGACTGACGGTGTTTATTTTTCATTTAGCTTTCTTTTTCTAAGTGACGAGAATGTTCAACGCTCTACATAGCTGTGGAGTCCGGGAGAAATATGCCACTTACCTTACTAAAGGCGTTAGCGGACCAGACAACTGCAGACCAAAAAGATTGACTGCAGGCTTCAACCTGCATTATTGAATATCGCAAGTACCACGCAACAAGACTGCACATTCGAGACATAAACCGACAAGATTACTTATTGAAGGCATCAGTCGAAGGATTACTTTGTATACTAGATACACCAACCTACAAACAGGTATCTTGCAAACATTAATCAATACTTGTGCATATTGCAGGTGACAACAAGGGAAACAACTATTGTATAAAGAAGACGTCAAAGAGCAACTTAATTTTGCAGATACTAACCAAAAATACTCCTTTGTCCAAAACGACCACTGGTATTACTAACGTCTACCGGCCAACAGGACCACACTGCTTATTGCAAGCACTTAAGAGACTAAACTATGGCAGCAGACGATAGTGACGTAGAGTTAGACTACTCCCGCAGAACCAGTCCCTCGTACCTCCTTCAAGGCACACAAGTACCTCTTCAAGGCACACATGTACCTCCTTCAAGGCAAACATTGGCCATTATAGTAAACATGAAGTTTACCAGACAGAACAAATGCAGAAGCAAACAAAACAAGTCCGATAGCAGTTAAATAGAGTTATCGACCCCTTTGTGATTTCTGAACACTGAGCTCATTCACTATTCATTAATAGTAGCTGCTCCTCGACCTGGACATTCCATTTATCTTATCATAACTCGCAAATATTGTGTCATCACACTTTAATGTTAGCTCAGATAGTAACTTTTGTTCGTTCTATACATGCTACTTTTGTATTAATATTATTTAGCGAGTTTTCAGAGTTTATTAGAATACGCATTGATTCAGGAATTAAGGCAATTTTATCAATACTAGTATAATATATGCACAGGGTGGTCTTGGGGAAAGAGAAAATGTCATTCAATCAATATTAATGAAATACACGGGGGACGTCAAGTAATTCTCTCAGTCCTAAGGAGAAACTTCGGGAACTGGGCGGATTAGCCATGACATCAATTCTCTGCGGTGCCTCGGGGATTAAGGCCGTACTTCCTATCCTATCGAGGCACTTGGGACCCAGGGAATTAAAACTATTCAAGTCAAACTTATAATGGTACTCAAGGTCTGGGACATTAAAAGTATTGTGCTTTGCAGAAGTTGATGACGGCGTGTGTATGTGTGTGTTTGTGTGTGTGTGTGTGTGTGTGTGTGTGTGTATGTGTGATGGGCAGGACACTTAGTTAATGAAAATGATTATTATTAATTAATATTTCAAAACCAATTACATGTGATGAGAATCTTAATTTATTTTATTAATGATCCTCCAACAGATACCACTCATCTCTTACTTGGCGGATATGCAGGCGCTGTAAATGCGTTCTCTTCTACAAGATAAACAACATTTACGGTCACATAATATTTCCATAGGTGGAAAACGTCTTACTAAAGGAGGAGACACATCCGACTTTCTATATTTAACGAGACCTCATCCACCCACTTTCTTCTCCAACACAAGATTATCAATATGCGTAAGAAGGTCAATAATTTTAACAATAAATTTATAAAATAAACAATGAAATATATATGACAATTACAATGATAAAGATTACTTGACGTCAATATTCCATGAACGTACGTTTGGATAATATCTACGTTTCACAGTCTTATATATAAAAATATAATTACAATTCAACAATAGAGTCAATACAAATCACAGGTTAGTCCTGTCAGAGAATAGAAATGGAGTTATTAGAGGTAGGTAATTTAAAGACTTTTTTTTTTTTTTTTTACAAGACCTGGATTAAACTTGTTTCAACAGTCTTCACTTGCTTTTGCAACAATGTCTGTGTGTCTCCCACCACTCGCGTGGAAAACACTGATGCACTTTTATATTCTCAGATAAACGTCAGTGCTCTCCTCACCCTGTCAATTCATTCAAGCAGAACACGATGATTACAGTAATTCTGGTATCTTCAATGTACTAGAATTCTCCTGATGTATCCAGCAAATACATCAAAGTGTATAGCATACTCCCTACACTTAAACACTGCAACAAACATTCCTGCACCTTTCCAGTCATTCAAGTTCCCAACTGGTAAACACTTGAAGGGTAACTGGAAACTTGAAAATGCAAGTGAAAGGCTACTTGTTCACTGCAAAATATAATTAAGATGCAAACCTAAATTTCCAGTTTATCACAATACAACTCCATTCTATCTTACATCCCTTTCTCAACTTACAATTTCCTGCAACAGTATTTATTAGCCCGAAATACACATGGTAAAATAAATACAGCAAATCAATCAATGTCAAGTGTTAGCACACTATATGTGTGCAGCTTAGTTCAAATATTTGTAAAAATAAATATCAACTCACATAGTACATCTCTACATAACACAAGTGTAACATATCAAAGTAAAAATGCATGAAATGTTTTGAAGTCCATTCTCTCCCAACCAGTCAGTTTAACTCACCATCAAGCTAACAATTGCTTTTCAAAGCTGGTTTCTCATTTTTCATCCAAATTCAAAGTGATCAGAAAGTAGAATTTTCTACAGCAAGTGAATTCTTTAATCTCAGCCCATTGGCTGGTCTCGTTCTCCTAAATCATTATAATTGGATAGTAGAAAACTACTCACTCAGCATTCTAGAATATTCTTGCCTCGAGCTGTTTACTTCAACTCAGACACTTCCAAAAATAAAACCATAAGGAGTGCCCAGGTCAGGTTACTCTGACAATTTAGCAGTTTATATAACAATTTAAGTTTAAAAATAGGGAGAGGCAAATTTACTGTCACAGTGTGTATGTTAAAGAATTAACAAATCAGTTTATGTTATTTAGTTGCTCTGGAAATTTTCTGTCTGTCCCATCCAGCAGACGAGAAGGTGAGGTGGGTTTATATCCTGCTTATCTCTCACTCTGCCAATGTGAATTCTGTCTGAATGCATGCAAGATTTGCAGCTTTTGTCATCGAGCTGACGATCCTAAGCAAATCAACTCGTCTGTACATCACAAATTGAGAGAAAAAGTAAGAATAATATACAGTTTAAGAGAGAAGGTGATAAGTATAGGAAGGGCATAGTTAGAAGTTGGTTCAATAAGAGCTTTAAAAAGTCATTAGTTGTAATTAATAGTTCGTCATTTTGCAGAAGCAAAGAGCTACTGTAATTGCAAGAGATGACGACTAAAAATGTTAAATTTAAACGCCATTTAGTGTAAGAGAAACAAACATTTTGCAAAAAAAATAAAGTGGTTCTAGAAACTCACACTCACACACACAAATGCACGCATATACACACACTCACAAACAAACACATACGAGCAGAAGAATGAAGTTGATTCACAGAACATATCCGCCCTGTATGTGTTTTCAGTCTTTCTAACACTGGAATGATTTCATGTTCGATATCGACTGAGAGGGTGCCTGTGCGAACTACGATGTCTGATCGTGTTGTCTGGTGACATGGTGGGGTTTTATTGTTTAGGTCAGGGTTTTAAAGACCATACATTGCGTTCACCATCCGTAGGAGGGTTGAGATGTTTGAAAGAGCCTTTTGAAGGAACAGGTCTGTAGTTCAAAGCACTCAGTCCACTATTGTGCCACGCGGTCAAGTATGTGAAGTAAGGACGATAACCTGAGCCAAAACACATACTATAGATTCTAAAAAATCCAATGTGTGTTTGTGTTTGTGTTTGTGTGTGTGTGTGTGTGTGTGTGTGTGTGTGTGTGTGTGTGTGTGTGTTTGTGTGTGTGTGTTTGTGGGGGTGGGGGACCGAAACTTGCAATCCTTCCTCTCTGCAGCCTGGAATACACGATGTACATTTTAATTTTATGACCTTAGTAGTCTTCAGTGAAACAAGAAATGACACAGCTTTACACTGTGACCTTGGTAGTCTTCAGTGAGTAGGAAGCAATGACACAGCTTTACACTGTGGGATCTTGATAATATTTAGTGAAAAATTAAGCACTAGCACCGTTTTCCACTATGGTCTTGGTAGTCTTCATTGAAATAGGAAGTATTGACAGAACTTTACACTATGGGTTTGGAAGTCTTCAGTGAAATATAAAGCATTGACACAGTTTTCCACTATGATCTTTGTAGTCTTCATTGAAGTATTGACACAGTTTTACACTATGATCTTGATAGTCTTCATTGAACTAGGAAGTATTGACACAACTTTACACTATGGGTTTCGAAGTCTTCAGTGAAATATAAAGCATTGACACCGTTTTCCACTATGATCTTTGTAGTCTTCATTGAAATAGGAAGTGTTGATACAGCTTTACAATATGGGTTTGGAAGTCTTTAGTGAAATAAGAAGCACTGACACAGGTTAGAACTATGTTATCTTGGTAGTGTTTAGTGAAATATGAAGGATTGACACAGCTGTACACTATGATCTTGGTAGTTTTCAGCTAGTAAAATATGAAGCATTGACACAATTTTACTCTATCGTCTTGATAGTCTTTAAGTAGTGGAAAAAAAGCACTGACACTTTTACACTATGATTTGGATATCCGTTTGACTAATATAGGTTTTCAACATTGCCACAATACATAGATTTTTCGTTAATATGCTCATGGTAAATCTGGACGTTTGCTGTATGAGACATAAAACTCAATATTTACTGAGGAGAAATAGTCTTTCAATAATTTGATAGCTAGTGACTAGTATGTATGAGATATCGATTCACTATTTTCTTAATAGAAATATAATCTGATAGTCTTTGTACATTTTGATATTGATATGCATAGTTTTTAAAGAAAGCCAGCTAAGCTGAAAATTAACGAGAACACCTTTCGCATCTTTTGAAAACATTCATGCCCGCACTGGAAACACTTCTGACTGTTCCTTTGGCACAGTTAAAATTGGTCTAATTTATTTAGATCGGAAACATTTTAATTCCGTGTGCAATGGAGCAGCCATTGGGTTGAAATATTTCTTAGAATTGAATAAGTTTTAAAACACTTTTGCTGTTAATGGATCTGCATAACGTTTTTCGTGAGAATCATGTAAACCTACTTCGTCACGTGTAAGCCTACTTCGTCACGTGTAAGCCATGAGGCAATAGAATGTTCAGTGAAATGTGAGCACAATGACTAGCATGTTATTGAAAGTCCGACAACCACCATTAAAAAGTGACAAATTACAAGTAATTCACTGCTCTACAACAGGAAACCATAAAGAACAGTACAAAGGGAAAGCAATCACTGAACACGTCTCTTGCTTTCCATTTATAAATGGACTAAATCACATGCCAGTGGCTCCCTTCGATGCCATTTTGTCTCCACTGAAGCTTAGAAAATATCTGCTGGAGATTTTGGTTAAGGATTTGCGATATCATGTACATGGCTCCAATAAACTGTAAGATGCCAGATAAATTATGAAGCTAATAGTTCGTTTAGACTGTCAGTGTGCTTCATGAAAATCGGCACGTGAAACTAGGTTAATACACATTACGGATTTCAAAGTGAATGTGACGCGTAATGAAGTCAGTAAGTAAACACGATGAAGTTAGTACGCACTCAAAAGCAAACAGAAATCATTCGGCAAATTAGAGTCAATAAGCCAAGTAATTGGCAAAATAAGGTTACTATGTATTATGAAGATAGTAATCAACTGATGTCACTACGCATTATTAAGTCAGAAAGTAAAATGATATTCATTGAAGTGAGACCGGACAAAATTTTATGCCATAGTCTAAGGAGCGACTGACAATGCATGATTTGTTTGAGCAAATGGACTATTAGTAGTAATAATTTTGATTCAAGATTCATCATTTACCATTATTTATTGATTAGTTAGGATTTGCCAAACTTAGGCAACAATGGCACATTTTAGGTATTGTAGGATCAGTGGCCAGAAAACGACATTAATATAGTAATTAAAATAGTCCCTACCAGTCAGAAAACGACATTAAGATAGTAATTAAAATAGTCCCTACCAGTCAGAAAACGACATTAAGATAGTAATTAAAATAGTCCCTACCAGTCAGAAAACGACATTAAGATAGTAATTAAAATAGTCCCTACCAGTCAGAAAACGGTTTACATGGACAAGGAGCAATGACAGCAGGAACAACAAATTCTTTAAGCACAGTAAATTTGGATTTCTTTTCTTAATTGAAAATTTATTGTAAAACATGTTACAAAGAGACTGAAGCCATAAACAACACGATAACTAGTTCAAACACACTTGAGTATTGCCATCATTACCGTCACTTATGAACGTAACCATAATTGTCATCATTATCATAATCGCCACCACCATCACCATCACCACCACCATCATATTATTTTTTATGATTTTTTATTTATCAATATCATCAACAATAAAGACGTGTATTCGTGTTCATTTAAAATTGTAAACTAAAAATATTACATTGCTTTTATTTATAAAAAGTGGCTGGTTGTTAATTTAAATATGACTTTGAATGAACCAGTCACCACCACCACCACTACTACCATCTCGATCATCACATCATCATAATCGTTGTTGTCGCGAACTTCTCATTCCTATTCCCCACCGCCACTGCTATGCCGCCGCTATTATCACCACCACCACCACACTCGTAACACTACCATTGTAATCTATATTCTCATTCCTCTCTAAGACGCCCTTTCAAGACTGAAGCAATGATGCATGACTTTTTAACTGCACATACAACTGTGACTAATGTGAACCGCGCCTGGCATATCACGTGCATCTGTAAATTTTGATTATCTACGGCTTTTAATTTTTCTCTGCGTCCTTCCTGCCAGCTCGTATCTTTGCTAGAACTGTCGAAGCGCAAAGGGAGACAAGCCATGTAAGAGAGTCTGAAAATCTGAATGTCATGTTTTTAAATTACGTCGCTTTCTTTTCGGGGGAGGGGGAGTAGGAAAAGATTGTATAAAGTTATCTTCTAAAGGAAGTATTAAGAAGTATTAATAGAGAAATATTTTTGTTTAAGACTGCCCTAACTTAACATGCGATGTGTGACATCATTTTAAAATTCATGGGAGAAATTCATTTTGTCAAAAGGCTTTGGCTACTTTAGAAGAAAAGAAATATGAAGGAAAATACTCCCACCGATCCCAGCCCACTTTCTTTCCCTCTCCCTAACTCAGAACCATAAACATCTGCTCATGCACTCACAAACACGAGTACTATTATCACAACTGTCAGCTGCCAAGCACTTGGATTTTTGTATCATATATTTGTTTCGTATTTATATGTGCGTGCTTGTTGAAACAAGGCAGGGAGTCTTGTTTGATACCCAAGACAAACTGACAATAGTGTAAAAATAAACTGTTGGCTTGCATGTCAATCTCTGGAAGCAAGTGACTTTAAAGTTTCTACTCCACCGTAACGTCCAAAGTTTTCTTTTCACTTTAGCTGACTCATTGTGCACAATCAATCATTCCGGTAGCCTCTCGTTTCTTTATGCTAAACTTTCAGTTTGATCAAGGGTGTCACAGTCTGGAGAGTGAGGTGAGAGAAAGCAATATTACCAATTTGAAAGAACAAATTTTAATTTCGTGGTGTTCTTTATGCAAATCTCGTGTTCCCTGCGCATGACTGTGCCTTGTTTAAAAGTGAAATGAAATTTAAAAAAATCCTTAGCTATAAACTTTATTAAGGATCAACAGTTCATCGTACGACCTGTCTTTACCATGCGTGGTCGATGTTAGAACAATCAGTTCATAAATCGAATTGTCATTACCAAACTTTTGGTCCGTATTAGGAAAATCAGTTCGTCAGTCGACCCGTCATTACCACAAGTAGTATACCATTAGGAAAATTGTTTATCAATCAAAGTGTCATTACACATTTAGTCATCATTAGGAAAACCAGTTCATCAATCGGTCTGTCATTACCACACGTAGTTAGTATTAGGAAAATCAGTTCACTATTCGAAGCTTAGTCGGTATTGGGTTGAATGAGTCTGCCAAATCAGTCTTTAGTCAAAAACCAGGAAAACCAATAGTTATTTAACTGCTAAATTGTACGATGATTAACCTGATAACAGATGACATTAATAAAACACTCAGCCAAAAATAAAGCAGACAGCCTTCCGAACAAGCGGCCCCCCAAAACCTAAACAAGTAACAGAGAAATTCAAATCTTTCTAGATTTGATCTATGTCTTTCCGTGACCTTGGACATCAGGCATTGAATCCCTCAAACGGAAAACCCGTGAGACAAACGGAATTTCTTAAAATGTGATGTGCTATATACCATACCTAAGGCGATGTAAGAGTCCCCCCCCCTCCATCCAATTGCATGCGTTCATAAAGTATAGTTAAAGCAGTTGATGTAAGAGTTATTTTCCTTTCTAGTACGTTCATTGTGCACAGTTATGCCGTTTGATTAAAGAGTTATTTCAATCTGTAAAAAAAAAAAATTGACTATGTGTAATTATGTCAAATGATGTAAGGTTAATTTCCCTTTCTAGTAAGTTCACTGTGCATAATTATGCAGTTTGATTAAAGAATTATTTTCCTTTCCTTGTGACCAGTCTGTATAGTTATGTAAGCTTGATAGCGATCAATAACGATACAATAGCGAGTAAAGTGTAAGTGCATGAAAGAACGGTCACGAGAGTTAAGAACGCCAAATAGACGACAAGAGAGAAGAAAGTGTTCGCCGAGCGGTAGAGAGAATCACTCTTTGCCGAACGGCTGTATGCAACGGCGAAAGAAAGAAAAGATCTGATCAATGACACAGGCGCATCGAATTATGCAAACATTTCTGCACAGATGGCAACGAATTTCGGTCCCTGGGCAACAATCAATAAAGGCTCCGTCAATGCAAGAAGAAACTGTCTGATTGAAGGTTTCTATCTATCTATCTATCTATCCGTCCATCCATCTATCTATCTACCTATCCATCCATCCATCTATCTATCTATCTATATATCTATTTATCTATTTATCTATCTATCTATCTATCCATCCATCCATCCATCCATCCATCTATCTATCTATCCATCCATCCATCCATCTATCTATCTATCTATCTATCTATCTATCTATCTATCTATCTATCTATCTATCTATCTATCTATCTATCTATCTATCTATCTATCTATCTATCTATCTATCTATCTATCTATCTATCTATCTATCTATCTAACAAAATTCGTTTTGTTGCCATCTTATGCTATGTTACTGTTTGTTTTCGTCCTTGGCCGAAAAGTTTAAATGCACATCGAACATTTCGAAATGCAACACTTGTGTCATAAGGTTTTAAAAAAGGACCATTTCTGACTTCTATAATTGAGTGAAAGTTGTAAATCATTTTCTTTATTTAAATCTCTGACTTTGTGGTGGTGTAAATTTGCCTTTCCCTATTTAAAAAAAAATTAATTGTTAAATTGTCATAATAACTCGACCTTGGGCACTCCTATTGTTAGTATTTTTAAAGTGTATGAGTTGAAGTAAACGCTCGAAGCGAGAATATCTAGAAATCGCTGATGGAATGCAAACTGGGTGAGTAGTTTTATTATCCAATGGTTATGATTTACGAGATCGAGACCAGCCAATGGGCTGAGATCAAAACGTTTTCCTGATGTAGAAAAGTCTATTGTCTAATCACTTTGAATATGGAGTGAAAGAAGTCCGGTAATGAAAGGCGGGGGTTAGCTTGATGTTGAGTTATTTGACTGGTTGAGAAAGAATGGACCTCAAAATGTTTCATGCATTTTCGCTATTGATATGTTATACTCGATTTTTTATGTAGAGATGTACTATGTGAGTTGACTTTTATTTCTACAAATGTTTAAACTAAGCTGCTCACATGTAGTTTGCTAAAAACTTGACATTGTTTTGATATGCTGTATTTATTATACTGTGTGCATGTATCGGGCTAAGAAATACTGTTGCAGGAAACTGTAAAGTTGAGACTGGAGTGTAAGAAAGAATGGAGTTATAAAGCAATAAACTGGAAGCTTAGCGTTTGTTTCTGATTATATTTTGCAGAGACAAGTAGCATTTCTGCTTTGATTTAAATGTTTGATTTGAATCTCATGGTTTACTGTTTGTGAAATGCTATGACTGATCATGGTAAAGGTGGGAAGTGGTGTGTAAGTGTAAGAATACACTATACTCCATTGATGTATGGCATCAAGATATGCTGACTACTTGAGCAATTTTTGGTGTAGAAAAGTTGTTGGAAATTGCTACATCTATTGGTCTGCTTGAAGGAGATGACACAGCAAAAAGAAGCATACAGCTTAACTTTAGAAAGTAAGTAGTGGAACATTGTTTATTTCAACATGCAAGTGAAGCATTTGGGGCTAACGTAATAATGGATGACAATAAACTTGTGTCTTTGCTGCAAAAGTGCAGGGAATGACTATTTGAGATAACAATTAAACCAAGTTATGTAAAAACTATTATTGTTCATTTCCAATAACTCCATTTCTGTTCTCTTATAAGAACTATCCTGTGATTTGTAATGAATTTTATTTTAAGCATAAGACTGTGAATTATAGAAATTATCCAAACGTGGGTTCATGGAAATATCGATGTCAAGTAATCTATTTCATTGTATTTGTCATAATTATATTTGATTGTTGATTGAATAAATTTATTTGTTAAATTTATTGACTTTCTTATGCAAGTTGATAACTTATTTTGGAGAAGAAAGTGAGTGGATGGAGTTCGTTAAATATTGATTAAAGTCAGATTTGTCTTCTCCTTTAGTAAGAAGTTTTCCACCTATGAATACTGAGTGACAGTAAATGTTTGTCTTTTAATGTTAAGGAAGAGAGAGAATGTTTACGCCGCCTGCCTATCCGCCAAATGAGAGAGACAAGTGGTGTCTGCTAGTGAATTATTAATAAAATAAATTAAGATCATCATCCCTTGCAATTAGTCATGAAATATTAATTATTATAAAAATAATTTTCATTAACTAAGTGGCGTTGGCGTAACATACTGCTTATAGGTTTATTCGTCCGTCTTTCTGTTCAAAATGTATCCGTTTGTTTTTGGCTTAGTTACGTTATCCTCGATTTAATTTTGATGCGAGCGTATACTGAGATTTTGACTTAGATGTTTCTAGATCGAAAGGGTCGGGCTGACCTTTGATTTTAATCTTGCCCAAGCAATTTATGTATAAGTACATCATACATTTGTATTTTCTAAGCTTTCTTTTTTATGCAAGTGTGTACACGCATGTGCGAGTGTATTTATGTCTGTGTATGTACTTCATATTTTGGAGAAAATATATTTGAATCAACAGACTGCTGAGAAATATTAGACAACTACATATAGAAAAACATCTGTCGGAGTTTCGTTCAAAATTTGCAAACATAGGAATTATAACTTTATTACTTCCTTCGCTCCTCCCATCCCCCCCCGAAAGCTATATTAGATTTTCGTTCCATATTCCGAGAGAAAACTTTGCATGATCCATTGAAACCAAGCAAACCTATAGTGACAGCAGCCACGTTGCTGTAGCATAATGCGATGATTTAAGTCGAGACAGATCTTTGCTGAAGTCAAGCCAGTAAGTGTTTATTTAGCTAAGACGTTACAAGAAACGCGTCTGTACGCCCAAATCCTATCTGAATGAGTTGGCTTCTTGATTTGATATTTTAACATTAATTTCCTTGCGAGTTTGAGGAATAAGGGAAGCTATTTATCGTAGCTACAAGATGCACGTGCCTGAGTGGAGATTCTTAAATCGCCATATTTTAATATCGTAAATTTTAATTCCTAATGACAGGAAGCAAATGAAGTACGAAGTAACCTAAATGGCTTATAAGTAGTCATTAATGCCGAGCAGGTATAAGTGTTATCGACCATAAAAAGCCTTTGGTTTGTAAGTGCAGCCATGCGTTTCGGATGTGAACAAATAATGGAAGTCAGGAAGTAAATTCTTTTATTCCAAACTTAGGCATAAAAAGACACTAACTGAAAAATATAGCATTAAATTAGGGTACAACACATTCCCATTAGGGAGAAGAAGTATTTACATTTCCAAAAGCATATTGCTTCTTATTGTTGTAATGAAGTTTACATGAATAGAATAACGTAGTGGGCGTCTTCTTACTTTTACGTAATATGCATTTGCAAAATATTGAGACACAAGCGCTTTACCGAACAATGGCTTTTGCAAAATATTGAGACAAAGCGCCTCTTCGGACAATGGTTTTTGCAAAATATTGAGACACAAGCACCTCATCAGACAATTTTTTTGTGTGCAAAATATTGAGACACTAGCGCCTCTCCGGACAATGGTCTTTGCAAATCTGAGGCTTCATATCAACTTTTTTTTTTTGTCACACGACTCTTTTTATTTTTAATAATGTCGTTATTTTCTGACAAAATATCTAGACAGTTCATATTTGTCAAGTTACAATTATATTCTCTCATCATTTTCTTTTGTCGGTGTATAATTTAATCTCCCAGGCATCTTCAACATCATACTCGTAACTAATATTGACCCCAGAGGTCACCAATGAAGGCGCCGTTTACAGTTAAAACCTCGTTACGAGATAAATGTGAACTTATCTGTTCTTTTTTTTTAACTACCAATGAACTACATCGCTTGGTATGACCTATATTAGGTACATACTTCATTATTTATTTATGTTTTACATTGCAGAGCGAAACAGTATATTCTAGGAGTTATACAACAAAAGTTTCAATACAATTTTCCATTAAAAAATGTCTGTCTGTCCTTTTGGAGGGATCAGAATAAGTTAGTCATCAAAACAATTTGTGTTTGTCATAAAAGTGCTAACACTGTATTCATGCATGATCTAATTAAGTTTAAACCAAAATAATGTGTAAATAAGAAAAAGAAATTGCATGAAACACGCATGCTATGATTTAAAAACAACAGCCAGCTTAAAAAATCGACATAATATTAAAGAAAAGGCCATCATATTATTTATGCTTAAACAAAACTACAAAACGAGAACTGACATGCGCACATAAAAAAGAAACAATTCATATTTCAATTTCGAATATTATATATGTATTCATTTATTCACCGTTGCAGCTTTAAAGAAACATTTATTTTTGAGGGGGGTGGTTTCATGGGGAGACGTCAGACACTCCGTAAATTAAGAATTTCACGGTTGTATTGAAGCCGCACAGTGAATAATAAAAAATAATAATAAAAAATAATAGAAGAAAAGCAACTATAAAATTGTCCTCATTATTACAAGAAATTTGAAAAGCTGATAAAACTTATTCAGCTAGAAAGGTCTCACTAGGACCACGAATTCCGTGTGCAAAGATAGCTTTCCCCTTTGAAAGAAACGGGCTACAGTGTCCAGATTCTCATCAAACCGAACACCCACAGTAAGACACTAAGAGGTGAATTATCGAATTTCGTTTTTCTTTCTCTCTCTCCTTTTCACTCCCTCCTCTCTCCTACCGCAAAACCTACTTTATTTCATGCATCCAAAAGCATTTTCAGTTTCTGGATACATAGAGTGGTTGGAAACACATGCATCTAATAGCTATGACTTATTGCAAGCATAAAACACAGAACGTGTTTCGCAATCGTAAAACCCCGCCGTTCTGACAGCTCCATGAGCAGCGAGTGAAATACATTCCATATGTT
This sequence comes from Sinotaia quadrata, assembly GCA_028829895.1. NCBI lineage: Eukaryota > Metazoa > Mollusca > Gastropoda > Architaenioglossa > Viviparidae > Sinotaia > Sinotaia quadrata. The sequence goes on along the minus strand of CM054180.1, from coordinate 64,823,869 downwards.
CCTTCATTCGAGTTTTTGCAGAAGAAAGATGTCCTGAGAAGGAGAAACAGTCCTTACTGTACTAATAGTTGCCTGATATAGATTAAAATGAAGTGAGAATAACACACCATTGTCTTCAGTAACCCAGAAAGAAGTGGTGATATTTGTATCACGTATGTCTGTCATCCGTTTCAAAAATGATATAATTGTTGCTCCTCATATAAAGTTATGCATGCATTCAACTTCAGTATCCACTCATATCATAATTATTCACACAATAAATATTTTCTCACAAAGTACAAGTAGTACAAACAGTACTCAAATAATACCAATTTGAAGAATACTTTCTCACAATGTACAATTATAACGAACAATACCTGAAGTCAACGCCACCTAGTTAATGGTTATTATTATTATTAATTAATTAATCATCCATAACTAAATATAAGTGATGAGAATCTTAATTTATGCTATTAATAATACTCCAGCAGACACCACTCATCTCTCTCACTTGGCATATATGCGGGCTCTGTAAACGTTTTCTCTCATCCAGAACATTAATGGTAGAAAATTTCTTACTAAAAGAGAAGATAAATCCGGCTTTTAATATATATTTAACATGCTAGTATCCACCCACTTTCTTGTCCAACATAATGTTATCAAGATGTGTATAAAGATAAACACATTTAGCAATTTTATTAAATCAACAATCATATATATATGTATGACAAATACAATGAAAAAGATTACTTGACATACATTTTTTTCATGAAATGACATTCAAACACTTTTAATACCTACACAGCCTTATATCCTAAAACACAATTCAATAGATTAGTGTCAATACAAATCATGGAATAATTCTTATCAGAGAACACAAAAGGAGTTATTAGAGATGAGTGATAATAGTGTCTATGTAACATTGCTTAAGGAAGTTGCAATAGTCGTTTAGTGCATATATTGTAACAATGTCACGTGTTTATTGTTCACGTTATTACTGTCAATTCCACGTGCTTGCCCTCTCTCGTTGTAAAACACTGACTGGCCACTATTCTCTTGAAGCCATCTGGTATTCCACCATATTACCACCCTCAGGCAGAACAACAATTGTAGCAATTTACACTAACTTCCTTGTACCAGAAATTACTCGATGTAGTCAGCATACTTTGCCACCATACATCAACAGAGTGCAGTGTATCACTTACATTTACACATTTTGGTAGATACTTCTTGTGTCTACCAAGGTCATTAAAATAAGAGAAGGCCACTTATTCCCTGTTAAATATAATCAGGAAACAAATGCTAAATTTCCAGTTTATTCATCTTTAACTCCATTCTCTCTACATTCATGTCTCAACTTACAGATTCCTGCAATGGTATTTATTAGCCTGATACACGCACACAGTATAATAAATACAGCATATCAATTTAATAGCATACTCAGTAGAAACAATGTCAAGTGTTTAACATACTATATACGAGCATCTGAGTTCATAAATTTGTATTTGTAGAAATAATAATGTCTATGTATAACACAAGTATAACATGTCAATAGCAAAATGCACGAAGTATTTTAAGTCCATTCTTTCTCAAACAGTCAGTTAACTCACCCTCAAGCTAATAGCTGCCTTTTATGACTGGACTTATTGCCACTCCAAATTCAAGCGATTAGACAATATAATTCTCTACAGCAGGTAAACGTTTGATCTCATCCCATTGGTTGGTCTCAATCCCTTAAATCTTAACCTTGGATAATAAAACCTCTCATCCAGTTGGAACGGGTGTGGATTGCATCAACAATGTCTAGCATATTCTCACCTCGAAGTGTTTACTCTAAATCTGGCACATACAAAAGTACCATCATAAGGAGTGTCCATGATCGGGTTACTTGGACAATTTAACAATTAAGTCCAGAAATAGGGATAGTCAAATTTACTTCGCTACATTACCCAAATAATGCGAATTAAGAAATGTTTTCTCACAATGTACAAATTCTATAAACAGTACTAAAATAATGTGAATTTAAAGAATACTTTCTCTCAATGTACAACTACTGCAAACAGTACACGTATAATTCCAATTTAAAGAATACTTCCTCTCAATGTACAACTACTGCAAACAGTACACGTATAATTCCAATTTAAAGATTTTTTTTACTACAAACAGTACACAAATAATGCCAATTTAAAGTATAAAAATATATCAGAACGTTTTTGCTTGCTGTCTTTTTGCTTGTTTAATCGTTTTTCTCTGATCGCAGCGTGTGTTCTAGGGCGTGAAAACTAATGGGACATTTTGAAGGTTAATGGGAAAGGTTAATGTGACGTTCTCAAGAGGGCGCAAGTAATAACTTAAAAAAGAATTCTAACGTGACACTTGGACGAAAATGACTGTGACATTTAACACTTTGAAGAAAACGGACTTGACACTTTACAGAGTATTAATACGTCTCTCCAAAAACAGAAAACTAAGACAAGACATTTACTTTAATGAATTTTAATGTGACCTTTTAAGGAATGTTTACGTGACACTTTCTTTAAAGAATATCAATGTGACACTTTAAGGGATGGTGACATGACACTTTAAGGAATGTTCACATGACTTTTACTTAAACGAATATAAACGTGTCGCTATGTAAAAGGTAACAGTGATGCTTAATTTGAAGAAGAATTATGTGACACGAAAGAAAACTGCTGTGACTCTATGATGATTACTAGATTGATATAGTTATTAATGTGACACTAGAGAGACACGGAAAGGCGCCTAATATAGCAATTGCTCTAAAGAAAGGTTATGTTACACATTGAAAGCGACTAATACAAGACATAATTCCTAGTTTCAAAATAAGACTTCACTCAGTGCTGATACGTTATTGGTGCTTAACAAACTCCATGCAACATCATTTTAATTGGTCATCAGTTTAACTAATGAATGTCTGGTATGTTTGAGTGAACAGTAAAAGACATACGCAGAATGATAAGCTCTTTCATTCTTCGATGATTGTTCTGTGTCACAAGAAAAGGTTTTGATTGCTTTCATATTAAATAAAAAATAAAAACATTGTTATTATGAAAGTACCATTAACATACAAACTATTTGTCAGTAAATCGTTCTTGACATAAATATTGCATTTCTAATCAGACAGGCGATCCAATCATTAGTTCCGTAACAAACAATAAATAGCTAAGCGCCGAAGGGAAAGAGTTGGATTTAACATCGCCCCATCACCGTGTTGGGTGTTTCTGGTAATCAGAAAAATTGGCTTCACTGGAGCATGCTGTGCACTGGCGTGTGTCTAGCATTGTCAGTGGGTGAAACTGTTTGAACTGTTTTACCTGAACTCATTAATTAATTGACGTTGATTCAACGTCTGGCTGTGTGGAAAATAACATCAGTGCCAGTCATTGGTGTCAGTGTGGCGCTTGACAGTTATATTTGTCGCTGTACAATTTAATTTCCTCGAGTTGTTATTATTTTCCTTTTCCGCCCATTCTGCGTGAGTACTGGACGAACTCAACTTATCTTGATCAGAGGAACGACTTAATTTATTTTCTCCAAAAAACAGAGTTTTAAGTTAAAATCATCGTGACTGAAGTAGTTTTCTAAAATACTGGTGTGACGTCTATGCCACCTAGATAATGGATTATAATAATTATTAATTAATTAATCACCCATAACTAATTACAAGTGATGAGATTCTTAATTTATGTTATTAATAATTCTCCAGAAGACACCACTCATCTCTCACTTGGCGGATATGCAGGTGCTGTAAGCGTTTTCTCTCTTCCACAGCATTAAAGACAAATAATCCTACAAATGAAATCTGGGTAAGCCTTTTCCTTCCTCTCTACCATAGAGATGACTTCCACTGTATATCTATACTGTTGTAGTAGTAAGGGGCAGTTGGTCAAATTCCCATCTGCCTTAGTCGAGTAAGTAGGCAAGAGGTTGATGGTCTGTCTGAATGACAAAATGCTTTCCATATAGAGAGGCATTGCATTTCTGGACTGCCAAGACAATTCCAAGACATTTGTTCTCTGAAGATGAATAATTCTCTTCAGCTACATTCACTGTACGACTGGAGTAAACTACTGGACACAGAATATCACTGTGTTTCTGAATCAGTACAGCACCTAGCCCTGCATTACTAGCATCTGTTCTGAGTATGAATTCTTCAGACCAAACCCAATCTACAATTTCTGCTGCATTGGTACTTGAATGGAAGTAACAGAAATCTACTTCCTGCAACACGTTTTAGTGATAATTGACGACAATGCCGGATTCACACCCCCATGTAATCAAGTAGACAACAGTAGTCAACGTAGCATGATGTGACAAAAGTAAAACAAAAAGCTTGCTCTTCTCTAGGCAAAGCTGTATTCTTTAAATAGTCTTCAGGCGCTTCCATGACAAGTGAATTGTTAGTTTCATGTGTTTCCTTGCAAGTTGTAGAACACTGATGAGTCACTATTCTCTGAAGTTTAACTAGGGCAATCCACCATATTTTCTCCCTTAAGCAGAACAACTATGTAGCAATTTCCAGTAACTTCATACAGAAATTCCTTGATGTAGTTAGCATACTTTGACACCATACATCAACATAGTGCAGTATACCCTTACACTTACACACTGGGTAGATATTTTTTGCATCTGCATGGTCTAGCGGCTTATAAATCAGTAAATCGAGATATTCAGGTGACACAAGAAAAGGCAGCGTATTTCCAATGGCTACATTTCATGACCAGACTACTTGCCACAACAAATTCAAAGTGATTAGAATAGAGTACTTCAACAACAAAACTTCCGGTCCATCCCCATTGGATGATTTTTTTATGAACAAGTGTGAGACTATTACTCAGAAAAACTACTCATCCAGTTGGAACTGGTTTACTTTGTATCAGCAATTTTCTAATGTATTCTCAACTCGAGTTGTTTACTTTCAACTCTGATATTTACAAAAAATACCTGTATAAGGAGTGCCAAGGTGGGGTCACTTTAACAATTTATATCAACCAAGTCCCAAAATAGGTATAAGCAAATTTACCACGCCTCAACTGTTGATTTTATTTTGTAGATATTTGTATTTGTTATCTATGTATTTATGTGTGTGTGTGTGTGCGCGCGCGCATAATGTATAGGTGTGCTTGTATTTGTGCATCTATGTGTGTGCATGCGCGCGATTGTGCTAAAATAAGGGATGGTTTTATTCTCCTTTCTAAGAATGTATTAGTAATTCTTTTATAACTATGTGAAATTACTTTCTGATGTCATGCGCAACGAAAATTTGATAAGAATTTGAAACATTACATTGAGAACGCAACAACAACATAAATAATAAAAACAGCATTTTAAGACTTCACAACAAACGTGTCATGTCGGTAGAAAGAACCTTAGTTATATTCTTTTAAGCACGACACGTTTTGCAACGACACTAACAAAAACAAAGCTTTCACTAAGAACACGTGACACCTGATGACAGTATTTCCCTCGAGCCCCGTTCCACACCATTCGGTGTCAATAATCGTGCTGGGGGGTTTGTCAACTGCTTCAGTGAACACAAGAAAGACCTATACAAGGCCGCCTCTGATTTATTTCTCGTCATTCGACAATAAACTTATAAAGTTACTTGAACAAGCGACATTTACAAGGAAAATGCCTTATTCCGATTTGATGAGAATGAAATGGTCCAGTCCCAGCTATGAGGCAATGGCCTTAACCGGAAACATCACGGTACTCAAGGGAGGTGACTAGCCACATAATGGCCATCCGAGACAGATGTTAAGAAATTGCTTCCGTCTGCCCTTGAACCCTGAATAAATTACCAGTAGCTGAATAACCACTGGATGTCAGGCGGTGAAATGCAAGCTGATTGCAAATGAAGTGGTCACTCGCCGATACCTGATGGGCAATATATCTATGCTTGAGTGAGTGATTACCTCCCCTGCATGATTGCATACCAAATACTTCCGACCACAACTGAAGCGATCCATCTCAGCGTACACAGGCACAGAATTTGTGGCATTTTTCTTGCATATATGTATCAACCCGTACATGCAACGTGATGAAATATAACTCTATATTATACCTATTTATATCTGTCAAAGTAAAATTCATTCTTCGAAACCAACTGTAGCGGGGGGTGGGGGAGAAGACTTGCACTTTTTAAATTTCCATGTTTCCATATGTGAAACAAAGCTACCTTATTTATTGGTTAGTTATTGGTTATGATGATTATTATTATTTAATCATCCATAACTAATTACAAGTGATGAGACTATTAATTTATGTTATTAATAATTCTCCAGAAGACACCATTCGTCTCTTTCACTTGATGGATATTCGGGCCCTGTAAACGTTTTCTCTCTTCAACAACATTAAAGAAAAACATTTACCGTCACAGAGTATTTCCGTAGGTGGAAACGTCTTAACAGAGGTGAAGGTAAATCTATATTTAGCGAGCTCCATCAACCTACTATCTCTCCAACATAAGGTTATCAATATGTGTAAGAAGGTCAATACATTTAACAGTAAATTTATTAAATCAACAATTAAATATACAACATATGAACATACTCATATAATCAAAGAGCATTGACATTAATTTTTACATTACTTCACAACAATGTTCGATTGTCGCTAAACAATCATTCATCCTAGCATAGACAACAGAAGTCAAATTAACACACACACACACACACACACACACACACACACACACACACACACACACACACACACACACGTGTATATATATAATCAAGTTCATAGACATAATTCATCGTAGACAAGAGAACAGAATTTAGGGAAATAATTATAGTTAATATACATAAACTTTTTCAATGATGGCTGCTGTCCCCAGCACGTGTTCACATTCACGTGATTTGCAACAAGTCACTCTATTTTTATTTAAATGATGGTCCCATGTACCCATTCTAGGTATGTTACACAACTGTTCCAGAATCTTCAATGCACTCACACAATGGAGAACCATCCAGAAATTTGCATTCACTAACAAAGCACATCACACAGTGTATTCTAGAATCTTCGTGTGAGGTACTCAAACACACTACTAAGACTATTCAAAATAATCTTTGTGAATTCTCAAGGCCAAACTCAAACCTCAATTTTTGCCAAATTGGCTCTCAAAGGGATCAACTTACAGCTAAACATTACTAGTAAGTTCGATGATAACATTGGATACACACACCAAATTGATCCGGTAGAGTACAGTAGTCACTGCAGTCTGAAGTGGTCACAAGACTACGAAACAAAGGAGATACGTTCCTGTCTGCAAAAGTTAAAATAAAGCAGCGCTAAATTTCAGCATATTTCCTCTCTAAACTTCTTTCCCTCTTACACACATCCTCAACTTACAAATCTTCATCAATATTCATTAGCATGAAACACACAAATAAGAAATATAGCATCATTCAAAATTCACAAGTATTATGTACAACACAATCAAATTAGTAAACATAGAAATAATAGTTCATTTACATAAAGCATTCTCCAATTCAAATCATAGATCAATAGCAATTATGTAATTATGTACAAACTATTTCTAAGTCCATAGTACCTTTATCAGTCAGTTAACTTACCATAAGCTAACAATCGTTTTTATGACCAGACTAGAGTTTCGTTCAAATCAAAGTGATTAGAATAGAGACTTTCGTCAACATAATAACTTTCGGTCCATCCCCATTGGAAGAATTTGTTATGAACTAGTCAGAAAAAAACTGCTCATCCAGTTGGAACTGGTTTGGATTGCATCAGCAATTTTTAGCATATTCTCCAACTGAGTTGTTTACTCCAACTCTTGGCATGTAAAAAATTCATCATAAGCAATGCCTTAGGTGGATCAATTTGACATTTATATAACAATTAAATTAGAAATAGGGATAGGCAAATTTACTCCGCCACACTATAATTTCAATCATGCGAAAACTCGAGATTCAGCTGAAAGGGACGCTATGCTGTAAAATATTGCTCATGTGAAAAAACATTTTTTTAAAGAGAGTAAATTTTGTTCTTGTTTTTATTGTTTTCAATACCCGATGCCAATAGCACAAAAAGGAGCACCTGTTGCACTTTTGACCCTTTTCAGACTGAACAGGGACAGGTATAATACTTCGTTGTCATCTTTTTTCACAACTTTAGCGATTTGAAAGGTCTTCGAACTTTGTCCGTGGGGCAGTGGAGACTGTCGTATATCGTTAAAACTCTCATCACTGCTATGTGCAAAATCTTGAGAACGAATTTGTTAATCAAGAGAAGCATCACCTCTACTAAGAGGATCACTACCACCTACCACCACCTTCGCGACCATCACAGCACACTTACTACCACCTACCACCACCTTCACGACCATCACAGCACAATTACTACCACCTACCACCACCTTCACGACCATCACAGCTCAATTACTACCACCTACCACCACCTTCACGACCATCACAGCACAATTACTACCACCTACCACCACCTTCGCGACCATCACTATCTCTAGCACAATTACCACCACCACCACCTTCACGAATATCACAATCTCTAGCACAATAACTACCACCACATTGACTCTGGTCCTACTTGATGTTGTCTGCATGTTTTATCTACCTAGTAAGATGTTTTCGAACATAATGTGTCTAATGTAAAGATTTGTGACTCAGTTAAATACTATTGTGTGACTGGTATAATAGGAACTTAGAGTGACTGTAAGAACACCTGCGAACCTTAGAGACTGGGTGGGATGCCTGTGCAGAATCCACCTGCAGACGCTCTGTAGTAGCTTAGCATTTATCATCAGGACTGAATTTCTTGAAAACCCTAACGTGGAGGTGATAACAGTAGCGCGTCCATTGTTAGTCCTTGCTTTGGCTTCAATTTGAAATCAGCAGCGATTGTTGCCCAAACGATTTCAGAGGATGTGGTGACGTCAACCTAGGTCCTAAAAGATCGTTCGGGTCAGATTGCGACACCAGCGAGATACCTCGGAGTATTGCTTTCCCAGAGGTTGCTTGGTAACCACGTTTGTCCTTTGCAAGACTCTGTATGCAAATGATTCTTGACTGTTTCTGAAATTTGTCGTCATTAGTGTGCGACGCCAGGAAAAGTCATGCAGTAATGACGTTGGTACTGGAGTCGATTATGATTGCAGCAGCAAGGGCCAACCAATGACAGCTGAATCAGCTAATAAAAGCAGTTTGGTCTAGCAGCTGTCTGATGTTTCCCATCTGCAAATGATGTGTACATTTTTCAAGTCTTCCAGATATTTAAATTACCTGAAACTGCACGATGATGAAGTTATTGCAGTCTGAGACCGATATATCAATACTATGTTATTATCTGCTTGATGTGTTTTACTTTATTAGAGTCTGCAGTAATTTGTTTACATTATTCCAGTCACCTGATACTGTTTAAATTATTACAGACAGTTTGAAGTCACTAACGATATTGCCATTTGCATGATGATGTTTATATTATTACAGTCTAATTAAAGATGTTTCTATTATTACATTATAATTCAATTTACTTACATTATTAAAGTGTATTCAACATGTTTATATTATTATAGTCTAATTCAACATGTTTATATTATTACAGTCTGTGATGTCAACGCGCTTAGTTAATGGATATTATTATTATTAATTAATTAATCACCCAAAAACTAATTACAAATGATGAGAATCTTAATTTATTTTATTAGTGACCTCCCCCAGGCGGACACAACTAGTCTCTCTCACTTGGCTGATATGCGGGCACTGTAAAAGTTTTCTCTCTTCCACAACATTAAAGATAAATATTTACCGTCAAACAACCTTTCTGTTGGTGGAAAACTTACTTCTAAAGGAGAAGACAAATCCCTCTCTAATCTTAGCAGACCCATTCCGTCCACTTTCTTCTCCAAAATAAGGTTATCAATATTTGTAAGAAGGTCAATAAATTTAACAATAAATGTATTAAATCAACATTCAAATATACATAAGACAATATAATAAAATGATTACTTGACATCATTGTTTTCATGAATCCATGTTTGAATAATTTCCGTACTACACAGTATATATTCTAAAATAAAATTCAACAATAATGTCAATACAAATTGCAGGATAGTTCTTATCAGAGAACAGAAATGTGTTATTAGAGATAAGTGATAATAGTTTTTAAATAACCTGAATTAAATGCAGTCTCAATAGTCTTTTGTGCACCATGTCAATTCCTTCAAGAAAAATAACAATTTTAGCAATTTCTGGTAACTTCTCTGTACCAGAAATTGTTCATGTGATCATCACACCATGTCTATCTATCTATCTATCTATCTATCTATCTATCTATCTATCTATCTATCTATCTATCTATCTATCTATCTATCTATCTATCTATCTATCTATCTATCTATCTATCTATCTATCTATCTATCTATCTATCTGTCTGTCTGTCTGTGTCTATTTATCTATCTATCTATTAACTTATCTGACTGTCTCTATAAGAAGAATTGGTTTATATCTCTGTTTGAAGAGTTTTGTGCAACGAATACATTAAGAACATTCCTCTCTGTTGGGACAGCGATTTAACAATAGAATCATTTTTCCAAATCTTCAATTCACTTGCATTTCACACACCGTTTGTAGCACACACAGATGTTTCATTAAGCTTTATCTTGCTTTATTGGCAAACATTTAAAATGTTAGCATATTTTTTGTTTGTTTAACGTCCAACTTACGAATAATAGTTCCATATTAGCCACCGTCCACTTAGAAACAAATGTCGGTCAAATAACCATGGTTCTACCACTCTCATTGTCCATCTATTGTTGTAGTTGTTTATATGCGTATTATATAAGTAAGGTATTTTAACTGAAATCTCTAAGATTGTCCTCTGTGCGAGTCTTTTATTACATGTTAAGCCTTTTGGTTTGACCATATTGATTTAAATGACTGTATATCGGATTACCTATGTCTGAATACGTTTTGTCAGAAAACAAAGGCGTTGCCATGGAAATTCAGCCCTGTGAAAGCGTAGAGCAAAGGACAACCAATGCGACAAGTAAAAGGAACACAGCTACAAACCATATTGATAGGGAGCAGTGCAGAGAGAACATAGCTTAGAATTCTCGCGTTCATTTGATGTCTTCTTGCGTTGTTGTCGTCATTTTCATAAACTGTTTTAAGTTTGAGACCAACAAATGCATTCTAGACATGTCCAAACTGTTTCTGGAAGGCGTGGCGAGAATGGAAGCCAGAAAACTGCTCATGAAACTGTGTTTGTGTGTGTGTGTGAGTGTGTATGTTTGAATTTGTATATACGTAAGTTTGTTAATATGTATGTGAGTTTGAGTTTGTGTGTTTACTAGTGTTTTATGCGCGCGCGCGTGTGTGTGTGTGTGTGTGTGTGTTTGTGCATGCGAGTTAGTGTCTGAGAGTTTGTGCTATGTGTGAGTTTGTGTGTGTTTCCGTATGAGTTTGTTTGAATGCGTTTGCGCGTGTATGAGTGTGCGTGTGTGTGTGCGCGCGCGTGTGTGTATTTTAGTGTATGTGAGAATATAAGCATGTATGTGTCTTTATGAAAGTTTTGTGCACGCGAGTGTGTTTGTGTGTTGTGAGTTAGAATATGTGTGTGCGTGGTATGTGTGTGTGTGTGAGTGTGTGAATCTGTGCACACGTGTATATATTGCAAAAAAGAAAAAGAGGCTGATTATTTTACGGAGGACTTTATGTCACTAAAAAGTTACCATGCGAATTTCCTACAATGGACATTCATCAAGAAACATTCTTTTACTTTGCATTTTGTTTTTACTAATATGCAAAATACGTCATTAGTGCTTGATGTGCCATTGGAAACAATATAAACATAGCCCCATCTAAAAGTGACGTCATCAATTCATGAAGTCCCTGAAGAAACGAATGATCCATTATTTAAAACCAGAAAGAAAAGACTGTGAAAGTGTCAGTCGCGTCGCCAGACTAGTGAGAATGTCAGGGATCTCTGTTCAAAGTGCAGGAACTGAGAGAAATCCTATTATTATTCATTCCAACATCGTGGTTAATAAAAAGAAATTAGTAAAGTCTGTTTCCTAAGTTAATTTTTTTGTTTGGAGAAATAATTTTACGTACTTTAAGTTCGCTCTTGAGCAGAAAGTCTATGAATGAGTGAAAAATCGCCCATCCACTATTAGTCCTCAGTTGTCACGTGTACAACACTATATGGTCAGTTTGATAACAGTAATTAAGAAGCTGTGGTAAGCGTCGGAAATGGAAATCATCGAGAGTGAATTTTCGACTTCTTGAGCAGAAAAAAAGTATTTATGGATTAATATATTTCGCAGGAATATTATATTTATGTAGTTTAAGCGTTAGTGTTTTAAATTAGCATTTTTGACTAATATGTGTTTATAAGCTACACTTTAGAACACACTCATGTACAAACTAGGACCTTTCATTTGGATAAATATTTCCCCAAGATTATGGGCTTCTAAGTGTGCCTATTTTTATTTCTGTTCCTGTGTTTGTGTAGTTTAAACTAATATTCTGCAAAACCCTTGCTTTGAGATGCTTTAAGATGCTGTATAAGAACTTCATTTAGTTTTCATTTCATCTTTTCTAATTTGGTTAGTTGCTGTTGTATATAAGAATGTACCAAAATAATAACTATTATAATTATATAATTGTCATTATATCACAATCAGCAGATGTCATCCAGCAACATTGATTGTTGATATTCTTTTAAAATGCACCTTGCATAAGTAGCATTATTAAGTATCAATTCACTGTTACATAGGAACTTCAAATAAGTAACATTATTATTCAGTATCAGTTCACTGTTACTTATGAACTTCAAATAACTAACATTATTAAGTATCAGTTCACTGTTACTTATGAACTTCAAATAACTAACATTATTAAGTATCAGTTCACTGTTACTTATGAATTTCTAATAAGTAACATTATTAAGTATCAGTTCACTGTTGCGCACTTCATATAAGTACCATTATTAAGTATCAGTTCACTGTTACACACTTCACATAAGTAACACTATTAAGTAACATTTCACTCTTACTTACGCACTTCTCATAAGTAACACGATTAAGTATCAGTTCATTGTTACTTATGCATTTCACATAAGTAACACGATTAAGTATCAGTTCATTGTTACTTACGCACTTCACATAAGTAACATCATTAAGTAACATTTCACTCTTACTTACGCACTTCACATAAGTAACATCATTAAGTAACATTTCACTCTTACTTACGCACTTCACATAAGTAACATCATTAAGTAACATTTCATTGTTTGGATGATTTAGTGTGTCTATGCTAGAAAAAATATGAAGCATTCAACATAGCTTTCATTTTTTTTTTATTTATCGTGTATACAATACAATACCTTTAAATCAAAAACTTTATTCAGTAACTTTAATACTTCTTAAAAGATTAGTATATAATTACTTATATGTAATTTCAAATAAGAAGCATTCGACAACACTAACATTGCATGGAAAATTGAGTGTCTGTAAACTCTTTTAAAATCACACAAATATTATTCAGTAATACTAAGTCTGTTTCGGAGTGTGGAATAGAAATTGAATTTTTAAATGATAAAAGATTATTATTCAGCAATAATAACTCCGCTTGGAAATGTGAAATATTAAATTTTTAATTTTGTATTTTTCTGTTGCACTGCGCTACATGGTTAGCTGTTACTTTTGCAATACCTTTCCCTAAAAGATCAAACATTTTCTTTTTATAATTCTTTCTCTCTCTTCTTTCTCCGTCATGCTCTCTCTTTCTCTTTCTTTACTATATTCTCTCTTCTTCCTTATTCCGAATCTGTCCCTTCTTTCTTTCATTTATTTCTCCCCCCCCCACGTCTCTCTGTGAACATTTTCATTCTCCCATCCCTTTTGAAAAAAATCTTTCTGTCCATTCCTTATGTGACAAATGCATGTGTCTCAGTTTCTGTCTCTTTGTCTTTGTGTCTGTCTGTTTTTCTCGCTCCTCATGTCCTCCTCTCTCTCTTTCCTCTTTCTTATTATCCTTTCCTCTCAAACACTCTTCCATTTGTAATTCTTATCTCTTTTATTTATTTGCCTATTTTTCATTTTCTTTCATTATTTTTATCTTCTCCCATTTTCTTATATACCAATCTTTATATTTTACTTTGTCTATTTTTCTCTCTTGCTCTTCCTTATATCTTTCCTTCCCTCACTTTCTCAGTTTTTTCCTCTTTCTTTCTTTCTTTCTTTCTTTCTTTCTCTTATTTTCTCATTCTTTCTTTTTTCTTTGTTTCTCTTTCTCTCTTTTCTATCTCTGTATCTCTCTCTACATCACACACGCCAGCTCCCATAGGCACAAAGGCTCGTAGTTCTGCTGGCTTTATGCCGATACTTTAAAAGAAAATACCACAGAAACATGTTGCAGTATTGGATCACAACGGATGTAGGTAGGGGAGACTATCAAAAGAGTACCGAATAATGCGCACATGAACTTCGAAACCAAGTTTCTGTTAACCCTTAAAATAAAAATTGCCATACTAGCACAAGATTACTATGATACACGTTTAAAGAAAGAATTTATTTGGCTTACAGTAATATATGGTTCTTATTTGGGGATAACAAAAGTACTATGAAAATTTTTTACTTTAAACTCCTTTATGCTGAAAACAGATATTTACGCGAGCAAATATCTAGTGGTAATATGTATTTAAAATTATCATCAACAATTATTTTGAATTTTTTTCTGGTGCCTTTGTTGTCCTCAGGCCCTAAGTACGGGATCAATGTGCTTAATGATAATTTGACACTGGGGTCACACACAGAGACACACACAAACGTATATATATATCCACACCACATACACTTTCCCAATGGTTTTTTTTATTACCTTAAACTTCCACGCATTGATAATTTGGTAGCAAAGAGCTAAAAGCACCCAAAATAGTTTAATCGGAAGCTGATATTTTGAGTTTTGTTCACTGTTATCAAAACATCCTCACCAAGATATGCCGACATAACTTTTTATTTCCATACCTTAAGGAACTAGTTATTAGGGTGCTGCAGGTGCACGGTAAGTAAATTTCTTAATATTAAAACAAATGCAATTGGCACCTCAATTGGTTGGAACATGTAAACATGAATGTATATGAATTGTTGTTAATTAATCTGGTAAGGATGCATACGGTCTGGGGCAAGTATGACGGTGACTCTACAAGAGAATACTGAGATTGCAAGGAAAGATTCACAATCTGTTATTTTACTGTCTTAAAGTTTGTTACAAAACTTTAAATGACTTGAACTGATTTAATGTAAACAACAAAATAGTGGTAGAGATGAGAGTAATTTACAACAAATAAGTATTTAATGCTTTTTGAAGAATTTCGTTGGAAGCTGAAAATATAGTAGTACAATATTTCTTTATGTCTACCTCTTAAGCATTTCTATCTATCTAATCCATCCATCCATCCATCCATCCATCCATCCATCCATCCATCCATCCATCCATCTATCCACCCACCCACCCATCCATCCATCCATCCATCCATCTATCTATCTATCTATCTATCTATCTATCTATCTATCTATCTATCTATCTATCTATCTATCTATCTATCTATCTATCTATCTATCTATCTATCTATCTATCTATCTATCTATCTATCTATGGCTGAAGTATATAAACAAACAAGATAAAATGATGTCAGTCATACACTATGTTATGTGTAACGGCCATGAAGAGCTTAATGATATTATCAGGGGATTATTTATAAAGTGTTTTTTTCTTAAAAAAAATACATAGTGACATATTCTCAAAGAACTAGTCTCTAAAGCACGTGTTCTCACACCACAGTCTTCATTCAGTGCATTATTTAGAATGATCATTAATTACAGTATCCATCTATCGGAACAAGGTCTAATATCTGGGTGGGTTGTTATGTTTTGCTTGAACGATTATTTAAGAACTATTTCCATCTCCTCTATCATCACGATCGAAGAATTAAAAGCTAATGAGTATTTTGGAAATCTTATTTGCTCTTGATGGTACAATTTATTTTAGCCACTAAAATATTCTACTTGTTTCCATTTGCGTCCAAATAGCATTCTTGAAGTACATTCAGATCCATTAAGAAAAAGTAGATTAATATCTCATTCATGTATTTTCAGCCATACAATATGTAAAACGTAGCCCAGCAGCATCAGCAAATACCACTGAGCTCCAAAATAGACCACAATTTGTCTTTTACATTTGCATAAATCCACAGTCTACCAAAGGAATGGTTTGATGCCTTGATGACAGATAATCTGCCACTTGGACTCGTTGGCGCAAATGATCCGGTTTTCAGTGTGGTTCCAGACTCTTTTTACATTTCATTTTAGTTTCATTTGCATATTATTTAATTTTGGCACGGCATTATTATATTTTACTTCACCGCATTAATGAGATTATTATTGATTAAGTGATTAATTGATATGTTTTCTTGTCTGCTCTGTGTTTTGTTTGTATGTGTGTGTTTCGACAGCAGCTTTGCATCACCACCGCAGTTTGCATTGAACATTTCATCATCAGACGTTCTCTGATTTGGAGTGCCCCGGTGGGACCCCACAACTTCATACTTGCGTTCGAGGTGGAGGGCGGGAGGACCGGAAGAAGGGGGTGAAAAAGTCGCACCAGCTTGGCGCACATCCTCAACCGCCGTCCTTCGGTGGGTAATTGCGCTGTCATTACCATTCTCTTGAATAAGAGCAATCTGAAATAAATGTTATAATAGTAATAATAATAGTAATGTGATATTTGTGTAGGTGGTGAGCGCATTTACGTAAATTATCTAGGATAATTAATAACTATACTTGTATATAAATTAAATGTATAGTATAAATGACAGAGTAATGTCCCTTTGCCACTTGATTTTGAAACCCAAGAGTTTCAGCAAACTAAAATTTTAGAGAAGTTGTGTAGCGCTACCGAAAAGGCATATTATGGAAAATTAGGACATGGACAGGTATGTGATATTCTGGTAGTTTATTCTGATAACCGTCTATTTTAGTGTAATGTACTTTTGAACTACATCATTTACCTTTTATTTCATCAATCCAAATATTTCTAATCTGATACTCTCTCTCTCTCTCTCTCTCTCTCTCTCTCTCTCTCTCTCTCCTAGCATTCTTTTTTCCCTCCTCTCTTTATTTGCGTTGAGAAGTTCTGTCACCGGCCAGTATTGCTTGTACATTACCTATATGCAAGACTCGCTACATTGGGAGATTATACGTCATGAGCACGTCATTTTCAGTGTCTACTTTCACAGAGTCCAAAACATCAGACTAATTGAAGACAGTCTCTAGATTTAGGCGCGTCTCAGTAAGATTCCAAATGGTGATATTTACAAAATTTAAATGTGCTTTCTACTGTATTCTATTGCACCTAATGAACTACGTCCGCAACCTATATAAGACCAACTTTCGTCCTTGCTCTGTCACAGTCGTCATTGGAGATGTTTCAAATTAACACGAAGTTTGTCTTTTGTGCCGTGTAGGACAATTATAAATTCATTACTGTTTCGCTGTCGCCTTGAAGTTCTGGTGAATATGCCGCGAGAGCTGTGCATGCACGAGAATATATTTTGGTTATATTGTTGTATCAAACATTATCTTTCTTCAGGTTCGTCTAGACTCTAGACTCTAGAGTAAGCGCATCTAGTTCCTTGTGCGTCCCAGCGAGAATACCGTTTGTCTGCTTGTGTTGAGGAAACTAGATAATGACAGTGTTTGATACTCCAGCATTCATATGCTTTTTTCTTGCTCAAGCTTGTATTAGCTCTAAGTCCAAGAAGTGCAAATATCATCTAATTACTTTTAAAGCTATCAGGGTATTGTGAGTATTGGAGCTATATATAGTCCGCACGATCATAAGCATGTTTGATTGCTTTGAGCTATACAGTACATCCTTAAACTGATGAATGGTCATATGGTAAGGTTTCTTCTTGTGCCCAATTTGTGTGGCTTTGCTTTGTTCTGCTAGACAATCCTGGGATATTGGTGTCTAGCGCAGACATTGTTAACGCAGGAGATGTCCAGTTTGTGATTGAACCAGAGCTTGTTTGCACCAACGTGAATAGGACTGGAGCGGTTGCGTTGTACAAGACGCAATATGGGTCTGAATCCGAGCATATGAATTGTAGCTCTTAATTTTATCAACTGGACAATAGTTTTAATGTTACTGCTGCACACCATCATCACCACTACCACCACCACCTTCATCATTTACTTTCTTTCTGCAGAAAAAAACATAGTGAATAATGCAAGTGATAAAGGTACGTCACCACTAGAGGACAAAGCTTTAGATAGTCAAACAAAAAATAATATGTAGCCTACTATAGGAAAAAGCTTTAGATAGTAAAACTAATATGTAGCCCACTAGAGGACAAAGCTTTAGATAGTCAAACTAAAAATAATATGTAGCACAGATTGTGCCTGTATGACGAAAATATACCGCATCAAGCGAGGTGACAGACACGATGAGAACAGTCGACAGAAATCGGTATAAAGTTAAGTCAGAAAACTTTTAGACAGACGATTGTATAGATATGTGGAGAGATTCAGATAGCCGTTGTAAAATAGGTGACAAGAAGGACGACAGAAAGACCTAATATGAACCTTTCAAAAGTAAATATCGAGTCAAGAGAAAGACAGGTCCATGAGTAAACTCAAAGAAAATAAAAATTTAGGATAAGCGAGAGATAAAGCTAATGTAAACTCCAAGAAAATAAACACCAAGAAATGCGAGAGACAGAAGACTACAAACCCAGAAGGAAATAGAGTTGTGGGGACAAGTGATGCGATCAAACGAGAAACACTAAAGATAGGATGTGCAGCGGTCCAATAAAGTATAGTTGTTAACATTTTTCTCAGGACACGCAATGACAAGTTATGAACAGTAAACATTGTGGTGTTAATACATGAGGAACATGATAATATGTAACCAATGAAGAACAGATATGACGTCAACACACACCCACGAACACGATGCACGGATATGCTGTTAACACCCAAGGGGAGACTACCGTGAAAGACTACGAGAATCTTTTATAAAAGAAAACACACAATGCAACCAACAGATGTCATGCTATGCTTTTCGATATTATACTTCCTATCATCACGTTTATCTCCCCCTGTCTATGACTACCATTTTGTTACTGTTCTCCTTTTGTCATCTCCATGACTATCATATTTCACTCTCCTCTTTTATAGTCTCAGTGTTTACCATATCTCCACATCTTCAGCTAAGTCCAATGTTACTATCTCCATGACTAACATATATCGATCCCCATTTTAAACCCACTGTATTACCAAAGATTCCTTTCCATCATCTCCAGAACTATACTTCTCCCTGCATGCATGTTGCCCCCTCACCCCGTCCACTAAATCATCAGAAGATAGAAATAAACTTAATGAAAAAATAATAATCGATGACGCTAATCGTTTTATTCTCATGAGCGAACAACGCTTTTTGCAAACTTAAGCAGCAGCATTGAAGAGAATTTCCAGTTTCTTATCTGTCGCACAAGAGGGATTAGTTCACATAGCTGTATTGCTCTAATTTATTTTAAAAGTACTTTTCTTTTTTAAAAATAAGGAACAAACTAGTAAAGACACATGCAGAAAAAATTAATCGAATATTAAATATTTTATCTTAATAACTATAATTCTTAATAAGCTGTGGAGTAATTCAGGTCTTGATGGATCCATTGCTAACTAACACACATTGCAGCAAAGAGGTTTTATACAATTAAAAAAAATAAAGCTAGTGATTAACCGTGCAATGAAAATTAAAAACAAAAGTGTCATATACTTCAAAACTTAGTAAGTTGTATCGACTGAACATGAAATGAGGATTTATGTCTTCTGATTGTGTGCACCAGCGTTCACTCATGAACTATGAAATAGCATTCACTTCAAAACAGTTCGGTCTAACAACATAAGCACACAATTTTACTATTCAGAACAACAGTGTATACATTTTTAATTGATTTTAAAAGCTTACATGTTAAACAAACACATACATATATTCAATCTTACATGTTAAACAAACACATACATATATTCAATCAGAATGAACAAGCACCGATAACGGCCGATCACATAATTGTAATTAATAGATGAGGTTCCTTTAATCTCACTCAAGCATCTGTATACAATCCAGTAATCAGTATGCCAAGCCATTGATTTGCCACAAATTTGCAGTGAAAATATGAGTCTCCAATTCACCCATCCAAGTTTCCACCCCTAACCATTCAAGTCAGGAATATGAACATTTAGCACATACTTCATTCAGCTACACGAACCTCAACGTTAAATGTGTACAATACTGACAGCAATAAGTGTCTTAGTGTTAGATGAACCTACACATTACCTTTGATTGCTCTAGACAGTAATCACTGTTTATTGCACCACATGGCAATATTAAAAGACAGTTTTGTATTTCAGACTGAACTTTACAGTAGAGAGAGCAATCACTGTCTTAGGTTAGATGGACCTCCACATTGTCTTTGTATGGTAGAGAGAGCAATCACTGTCTTAGGTTAGATGGACCTCCACATTGCCTTTGTATGGTAGAGAGAGCAATCACTGTCTTAGGTTAGATGGACCTCCACATTGTCTTTGTATGGTAGAGAGAGCAATCACTGTCTTAGGTTAGATGGACCTCCACATTGCCTTTGTATGGTAGAGAGAGCAATCACTGTCTTAGGTTAGATGGACCTCCACATTGTCTTTGTATGGTATAGAGAGCAATCACTGTTTCATTGCTAGACGAAGCTCCACATTCCTAAATATACGGATTAACACTTTTCGTAAGTAGACTGTGTTTGAATTAAAAAAAATGTTAAGTAGTATTTTTTTTACAAGTGGGACATTTATCTACAGCAAATGGATTAATCGCGCTCTTTTCAGTTAGATGGGTTATTTTTATTATGCGGCACGAAAATAAATATAAAAGTTCCAGTTGTGGACTGCTTCAGACGGAGGATGCAAACTGATAAAGAATGGTTTTGTTCTTTATAAGTGAGTTCAAGGAAACGAATTAATCAAAACGGTTTATATTCTTAAGGTGTATAACGCTGTGTAAAATATGTTTGATGCACACATGACAGCTTGTGTGTGTTTGTATGTTTGCTTGTGTGTTATGGAGTTTGCTACCTGAATGTACATATCTTTATGAATAGGTCACGACCAGCTAATTTGTAAATAGTTACGCGTAAATAGCAATCTCTTCATTACACTAAATAGCAATCTCTTCATTACACTAAATAGCAATCTCTTCATTACACTAAATAGCAACCTCTTCATTACACTAAATAGCAACCTCTTCATTACACTAAATAGCAACATATTCTCTACATAAATAGCAACCTCTTCTCTACAGTAAATAGCAACTTCTTCTCTACAGTAAATAACAATCTCTTCATTACACTAAATAGCAATCTCTTCAGTACAGTGAATAGCAAACTCTTCATTACAGTAAGTAGCAAATTTTTTCATTACAGTAAATAGCAAACTCTTCATTACAGTAAGTAGCAAAAATATTTCATTACAGTAAGTAGCAAACTCTTCATTACAGTAAGTAGTAATCTCTTTATTACAGATAATAGAATATCTTCATTACAGTAAGTCACAATCTCTTCATTACAATAACTAACATTCTCTTCATTATTGTAATTTCTTCTTTACACGTAAATAGCAAACTCATCATTACTGTTGTGTAGAAATCTCTTCATTACAGTTTATAACAATCTCTTAATTACAATAAGTAGCAATATCTTTAATACAATTTATAACTATGTCTTCATTACAGTAAATAGCAATTTCTTCACATATTATATAGTTATCTGTAATAAGTGCTTTTAGGGTGTGACGCCTACGTCACTTTGTTAATGGTTACGATTTTTATTAATTAATCAATCATAATTAATTACAAGTAATGAGAATCATTATTGATGCTATTAATAATTCTCCAGAAGACACTACTCGTCTATCTCACTTGGCGGATATGTGGGCGTAGTAAACGTTTTTTTCTCTTTCACAACATTAAAGACAAACATTTACCATCACACAATAATTCCATATGTGGAAAATGACTTACTACAGGAAAAGACAAATCCATCTTTAATCTATATTTAGCAAGCACCCCCCCTCATCATCCACACACTTCTTCTCGAACATAATGTTATCAATATGTGTAAGAAGGTCAATAAATTTACTAATTCAACACTCAAATATACATATAACAAATACAATGAAAATAGATTACTTGACATCAATAATTCCATGAAACAACATCAACTAATTTTAATACCTATACAGTCTTCTACCCTAAAACACAATTCAAAAATTTAATGTCAATACAAATTACAGGATAATTCTTATAAGAGAACAGAAATGAAATTATTAGAGATAAGTGATAATACTTTGTACATAACCTGATTTAGGTGCTGTTTCAATAGATTTTTATGCGCTTTTTGTAACAAAGACACAAGCTTCTTGTTCATATTACTAATGTCAATTCCACATGATTCCCTCCTCACATTGTAGAACACTGATTCACTGATATTCTCTCCCGAGGCTAACCTGGGTTTTCCTTTACCGTATTAGCTCCCTCAAGCATAACAACAATTGTAGTAATTTCCAGTAACTTCTTTGTACCAGAAATTGCTTGATGTAGTCAGCATACATTGCCACCATACACCAACAGAATGTACTGTATTCCTTTCACTTACACACTGTAGTAGATACTCCTCGCTTTATTGACGGTCCTAGTGGTTTATAATCAGTAAATCAGGAGGTCAGATAAAGAAGGAAAGACTGCTATTTCCCCTGTAAAATATAATCAGGGAACACATGGTAAGTTTCCAGTTTATCCATTTTTAACTCCATTCTTTCCTTCTCGTCTCCATTTACAATTTCCTGCAACAGTATTTATTAGCCCAATACATGCATAAGGCATAATAAATACAACATATAGTTTTATGGGCGGCTTCACTAGGAACTAGAAACAATGTCAAGTGTTTAGCATACTACATACAAGCATCATAGTTCAATATCTGCAGAAATCATAGTTACTCACATAATAACCTCTACATAAAATGCAGGTATAACACACCAATAGTAAAAATGCACGAAATATTTCCAAGTCCATTCTCTCTCAATTAGTCAGTTAACTCGCTATTAAGCTAATGGTTGCCTTTAATGGGTCAGGGCAGATTTGGAACATATACATTAGATTTAGAACTCGTTAACTCCCAGTGGGCCAGGGCAGATTTGGAACTCGTTATCACCCAGTGGGCTCTGGCAGATTTGGAACATATACATTTAGATTTAGAACTCGTTAACACCCACTGGGTTTGGATAGACTTGGATCGTGCAGTTCTGTCAGCAAAGTCATGGCTGGTTCAGTTTTTACAAGGCATGTCTTCTCTTTTTCATGTTACCATATTTCTTATAATAATCCTGCCCAGTCAGTTCCCTCCGCACGCCAGCCAGCATTTGACAGAGCTTCAAGAAACTATATAACCCTGCTTACACGCTTTCCGGTACTGTGCAAACAGAGATGAGCGCTGTTGAGGGCAGTTTCGGCAAATCATCGTAGTGCATTCGGTATTCCCGTAATTGATATTATTTTATCTTCTCTAAAAATGTTTCAAAGGCAGAAATGTAAAAATAAATAATTCTGATCAAAAGGCAGATATCAAGCATAAAATATAACTTTGCCTGTATTTAAGTTTTGGAGATTTATTTTACTTGCGTGTCAGATAATGAAGCACCTACAAGAACACACACAAGCACGCACATGCACATAAATAGACAGATTCATTTAACTTTGGAAGCACGTAATAATCTTGTTTCGAAAAAAAAAAGTATTGGCTGAACATCATCGCATAACGTTCAGTAGTGATCGTGGTGTTACGATGTTATGGAACGCACGTGCCATTGTTAGGAGACAAACAAAATTTCGGTTACACTTTCACAAACACTGACAACAATAGAAGCATTTCCACACCAGTCAATGTCAAGGTTGTTGATATGTCTACGTCATGCCAGAAAAATGCGAACGACAACTGTTGGCAAAAGATGCAAGACGTTATTCTTGTACTATGTAGTGCTTGTGGCGTTTGCAACCCTCAAGAATGTTGCACGTCTGTGGTTTTTAAATAATAAAGAACAAAGATCAGGATTAAATGAGTTCGTTGTATTCCTCTAGGATTTTACGTGCGTATGCACTGAAATTAAAAGACTGCTAGGAATTGTACTTTAACAATGGAAATTTTAGTTTTGAATTACGTAATTTAATTAGGATACACTTTTCTTGCAAAATTTAATGATATCGTGTAATTTTAGTTTATGCCACTGTCACTAGTAACTTTTATGAATGCAAATCCTTAAACAAACAAACAAATAAATAAATAAACAAATAAATAAAAGAACCACTGCTTAAGAATCACAACAACTACGACTGCAATCATAATTATCCAATTACTACCATTAATTATACCACTTCAACTGCCACCACAAACCTTATCAGTGTTTCCATAACTTCCATTGTCTTAAATTCTAGTCCTTTATCCCCCACACTCTTTCTCATCTCCCTCCTATTAGTGCAACGACTCATTTACCCAGCTCATTAATTCAAAACCGACACACGCTGTACAACATACAAGATTCAGTTTTCGAAACGAAGGACAGCAAAGTCTTACGAGTAGGAGGGCTGGCAAGGCACAACAACCGATAGACATATTAAAAAAAAATATTTTTTTTCCAGCAGATAGCTCTACCATAGATCTTCTTTTGATGAGGTCACCATTTCTATTTGCCCTGTAATACAGAGAGAGAGAGAGAGAGAGAGAGAGAGAGAGAGAGAGAGAGAGAGAGAGAGAGAGAGAGAGAGAGAGAGAGAGAGAGAGAGATGGTTCGATCCATGAACGTGAATGAAACTTGTCGAAACCATTATAGTCTTTGGGCTTTGCGCTGAGTAACAGTCAAGACACGAACCTCCCAAATAATCCAAGTATAGTTTCAGATGTGCTTAGAGAGATACACGTATATGACATTCATGAAGAAAGAGAAAGAAATCCAACCAGTCCTAACAACAACAAAAATCCTTTAAGCGGATAATGAGTTCTCGTGCTTTGCAACTCAGAGAATTTTAAAATACCCAGTTGGGTCGGTTCTTTGGGCCTTTAAGAGTGACGTAAAATGCAGAGTTTGGGAATGAAAAGGAAGAGAGAGAGATGAAACCTCTGAATGAATCGAGGCATTGGGATGAATGAGGCAGGGAGAGAATTTTGAGAGTTCTTGGAAGGCACTCAAGTTTATAATGGTTTCATTTGAAAGACATTGCTGATGTATTTCTCTCGTCTCATCCCCAGTTATCTGGAAGTGTCACCTCATGTCAAGCGGGCTTAATGACAGAGAATAATCAAATTTAACAAATACGTTTCTTTGTGATTGGGATGAATTTAGTGGGAACACCCGTTTGGATTAGATAAATGTTGGATCAGGTTGAGGTAAAGACCTATGAGTCTTGATAGTTCCCGCTGGCTTGTGAATAGGACTATCCAATGCAATGCGTGCTCTTTGACAGAGATGACATCATCATTAAGTGTGTACGTAGAATGATTTGACGTCATAGTTTCCGTCGCAGTGATCGTGCAAGTGTGAGCGGTGACATTCTCAAATTTATTCAAAGAATTTTTCAAGTTTGAAATCGACACCAACCCTGTCCAATGGATCGTGCAAATACACATATTCTCATTTGATATTTGCTTAGAAAGAAATAACAACACAGCTTTAATTAAAACAGCAATAATTAAAAGATAACAAGTTGAAATTTAATTGGAGAGAAGAAATATCCCGTCCCCCTTGTATAGGAGAGACAAACCAAAGAACATAGTCATGCCTTTATGGCTGGAGAAGGATAGCGCACACCAAAATACAAACTAAAGAGCAAAAATAGAAAATAAAATACTCCGCCCTACACAATTCCTCAAATAGCCTCATCATCACCCACAAAAATGTAAAGTAATTACGTGAGAGAAGAAAGAGAGAGAGAGTGTGTGCTGTGCTGCGCTGACTTGTGTGTAATAGTATAAAAGACATTTCTGCAGTTATGTCACAAAAAAAAAACAACAAAAAAAAAACAACAATATTTATAACTAGTATTTTTAAATATGCACTTTAGATCCGAAGACATTTCTTTGCTAATAATAATATATTTTCTTTGAAGAGCCTCACCAAAGAGAGATTCTTGACATTCTATTCCCAGAGAATCCTCTTGAGTGTTCGGGAGTGCCCTAGAGTCTCTCTGTCCGCCAGCGGCCTCAAGCACGCGTGCACGCACGCACGCACATACACACATGCCCCCCACCCCCTCTTAACACTACAATAAACCTTCGCACCATACGTTGTGTGTTAGCATTATGACTTTCAATGAGCTGCCGAGCGCTCCCATTCCTTTTGTGAAACACCGTACACTCTCGTGAGATATCGGCACGAAAGTGGTTAAAGTTACAGACTCGGAATACGAAGGACGGGCAAAGTAGAAATATGTTAAGAGGTTTGCCAAACGAATCGATTGCATCTTATCGAGTGTGGCTCACTCAGGCGTCGTGATTCCCCATTGTGTGGTGAGTGGGGAGGTGCATGTCCTGAGACGCGTCTCGAAAGGCAGAAAAACTGACATCGGACGGCGATTTACTGTCCAGCTCGAGAAGTTGCGAATAAAGGAATGGCGAAATTTATACCTCCTCACTGTTGACTGGAAACATCTCGTTAAAATCCTGACTGGGGCTGGAGTGGTACTAAGTGTCTTGCGCTGACATCTGATGCTATCCAGACAAGCAGTAAGATAAGAGTTATAGGGGCTGACATACTGTAAGATAAGAGTTATCGGTGCTGACAAGTTGTAAGATAAGAGTTATTGCTGACAAGGCTATGTAAGATAAGAGTGATGGGTACTGACAAGATTTAAAATAAGTTATGGGTGCTGACTACATGTAAGATAGGAATTATGAGTACACTAACAAGATGTATCATAAGAGTTATGGATAGTGACCAGGTGTAAGAAAAGAGTTATTGGTGCTGACTAAATGTATGATAGGAGTTACGGGTAGTGACAAGATGTAAGATAAGAATTATTGAGACAAATATCCTGTAAGAATGGCTTCCGTAGATAGCAGAGCCATTCCTAATCAATCTTTTATTTCGCTTGCTGCTCGATTTTACGTTTTGGAGTTAACACCAAACTTCTCAGAGAGGATGGGTTGGGTAGAGTGTTTGGAGCAATGGTGAATAGTAGATGTGTGAACGTGTATGTATGTATGTTTGTATGTGTATATAAATGGGTGCATGTGTGTGTACGTATGTGTGTATGTTTGTGTGTGTGGAGTGAAGTGTTTGAAGTAATGGTGAATAGTAGGTGACTAGGTGTGTGTGTGTGTGTGTGTGGGGGGGGGTGAGTGAGTGTGTGTGTGTCTGTGTGTGTGTGTGTGAATGAGTGTGTGAGTGTGTGTATGTGTGTCTGTGTGTGTGTGTGTGAGTGAGTGTGGGTGTGTGGGTGAGTGATTGAGTGTGTGTGTGTATGTGTGTGTCTGTGTGTGTGTGTGTGTGTGGATGAAGTAGGGAGCTCAACATACTGAGCTGCAAACATGATCAAAATAAACTGCTGACGAGAGCAAAATATAACGTTTCATTGATCAGTACCTTTGTATGTTAGTAGCTGATTAATTGATTGGGTGATTAATTATTCAATTAGTTGGAGTTGACTAAATGTATCCCTTAAATATGACATATTTCTCGATGGTAACGTTATCTCCCCCTTTTTATTAGTTATGATTACAATATTTTTCCTCTGGCTCAGCCCCCCCCCCCATACCAGCTTTTAGTCGACGATTACAACAAATTATGCAATGTGGGTGAAGATAACAAAGTAAGATTTAATAATAACAGTAAAGGAAAGAATCAATTTCCAATCGCGCAATATACGAGAGTTTGTCCATCCTGCCCTGCCCGATTATATGTATAGATTGTATTTGACTGATCAGTTTATTTGGAGAGAGCTTACTTACCTAGAGTCTCATGAAGACTTGCAACAGCTCACAGCTCACAGCATCCTTGCGGTTGTATTCCAGGTATGACTAATTCGGTGTCGAATAGGTGTGCTAGACGTTGTCGTCAGAGGATCCAGAGACCAGTACACCTTCAGACCTGGAACTGGCTGTAATGAACAACATCCTTCTGTGGCAACCTATAAGCATAAAATCATTTGGGCGTCATGGCGACAGTGATAGACTATTCATTACAGGTTCATCACAACTCGTTAGCTCCACACTAACTTACAATTCATACACTCAATTAAATATTTATAAATGAATAATAATGATTCTACTCATACAATTACATAAATATTTTACACAACATTCTATCAATAATATATATACAATAATTGAGATAAGTCAATTATATTTACCACTCTCATAATTCGTGCTCGGTATCAATGTACACAAGAAATTGGGACCCCTAGACATGTGGGTGCAGTGAATGTGCGTTTGCGAACATGGGTCATTGATACGTATATATGAATGGTCTCTAGTCAGCTAGCAGATTCTACTACGTCACGACAGGGAACGTGAACGACTAAATATGGGCATCTCATATCCGGTTAGCGGTTCCCCCATCCTTCCATCCCCCTTACCCCTCCGCATCCTTCACCCCTTTTGAGTGACCTACATATTAATGATCGTGAACATCTATTGCACCAAAGTTACGCAATCTAGCTAACTGTACCATACTTATCATAAAACAATAGAAAACCATTAATTAGTAAAAATGCTTAGCTACAAAGCATAATTTGCCTAGAACTCTTCTGACAATGGGTAAATATTTTGCTTTAGATAAAGGAGATAAAAGTTAATGAGAGAAAAGGTGTACATTTTATAGTTGGAAAAAGGGAGATAAAATTATAATAGGAGGAATGGTTAAATTTATAGTTAGAAATCGGAGATAAAAATATGAGAGTGTGACACCAACGCTACCTAGTTAATGGTTATGATATTTATTTAATCATTCATAACTAATTACAAGTGATGAGAATATTAAATTATGTTATT
This sequence comes from Sinotaia quadrata, assembly GCA_028829895.1. Lineage (NCBI taxonomy): Eukaryota > Metazoa > Mollusca > Gastropoda > Architaenioglossa > Viviparidae > Sinotaia > Sinotaia quadrata. The sequence continues at coordinate 64,794,745 of CM054180.1, read as the reverse complement.
AACAATTCTTCAGAAGACACTACACGTCTCTCTCACTTGTCAGATATGCGTAAACGTTTTCTCTCTTCCCCATCAGTAAAGACATTTACCGTCACACAATATGTCCATAGGTGGAAAACGTCTTACTAAAGGAGAAAACAAATCCATCTTTAATCTATATTTAGAGAGGTTCCATCCACACACTTTCTCCTTCAACATAAGGTTATCAATATGTGTAAGACGGTCAACAAATTTAACAATAAAATTATTAAATGAAACAATTAAATATACCTATAACGAATGCAATGAAAAAGATGACAGTAATATTTCCAATAAACTATGTTCAAATGATCTTAATACCTATACAGTCTTATATCCTAAAACACAAAATTCAACAGAATAGTGTCAATACAAATCACAGGATAGTTCTTATCAGAGAACAGAAATGGGATTATTAGAGATAAGCAATAATAGTTTCTATGTAACCTTGTATCTGTGAAGCCGCAATAGTACTTTTGTACTCTTTTCTTTTTTTTCATAAAAAAGTCACAAGTTTATTGTTGACGTTATTACTGTCAATTCTGTGAGTTTCCCTTCTCACATTGTAGAGTGCAGATAGGCTGCTCTTCTCTCGAGTCTATCCTAAGTGCTCCTTCACCATATTAGCTCCATCAAGCAGAACAATTTCTATTAACTTCGCTGTACCAGAAATTCCATGATGTAGTCAACATACTTTGCCACCATACATCAACAGAGTGCAGCATATTCATTACAGGTATACGCTGCAGTACATAATTCTCGCATCTACCATGTTCGTAGCAGTTTATAATTAGTAAACCAGGAGATTCAAGTAAAACAAGGAAAAGCTGCTTATTCCCTGTAAAGTATAATCAGGGAACAAATACTAAATCTCCAGTTTATTCATCTTTAACTCCATTCTCTCTTACATTTAGGTCTCAACTTACAATTTCCTGCAAGAGTAGTTATTAGCCTGATACAGCATGCGCACAGCATAACAATAAAACAAAGTTTTTCCCCAGACACCAACTTAACAATGATAGAAGAAACAAAAAAAGCCAGACTCCAAGTATTTTAACAGAGGAGAAACAAAGTACAGACAACGACATGAAATAAAAAGATGACAAAAAAAAATAAATACTTTAAATTGCCAACACACAGATGAAAGCAGCAGAAAAGAACGAAAAGTTTTTATAAACTGACGACTGTACAGATAAACCAACTGAAATTAGGGCCGCCCTTGGTGGTTGTCACAGGAAATGAGGGACCGAAATTATATTTTATTTCATTTCAAAAAACCGCTAACAAAACTAATTGAAGTAATCCGAGTTTTGTTATTTTTCGTATGTAGCATGTAAATTCCAGTAACGGTCACCTAAGATCTCTTTAGTAGACAGACGTTCGTGACGCAGTGTGTGTTAATTATCATATTGAATATATATATTAGTTTATGAAGAATATGTATATTAAATAAATTGGGACAACTGCGCAATACCGTCACATGTTGTTGACGAGTGAAATGGCCAGTGCGCATTAGAATTGACCACAGAAAAGCGTGCATCACGATTACCACTATATATCCAAGGCAAAAATCATGTCACAGGACATAGCTTCTGGAAGTTTTGGAAACCTTCAGTGAAAGCTATATAAGGGACAAAATGAAGATTTTACTCTCAATGTTGAAAACGTCGATTCGTCTGAAGCCAGTCTAACTTCACGTATGAATTATCTCATGTACAGAGACTTCATAAAGGAAAGCTGCAATAATCTCTTTCCATCCGTTTTCCATCCGTCTGATGCCATATATTGAGTAACGAGGCAAAATTACTCAGTATAACTTTTGGCAAAGTGGAAAGTTCGCTGTCAAAGAAAACCCGATGCATGCGACGCTGGTTGTATGCAGTTAACGACACGAGGGACCAATTTTGTCTTCCCCCTGTCTGAGTTCGTTTGGCAGTCTATCCCGCTAATTGAGAGGCTAGCACCGAGATTTTCTTACAGATATCCGGATTTCTACACTCAATGTAATGCGACGACACATCCCACTGGACGACTCCACCCGATAATGTTAAACGTCGTTGGGGTGTCCGTTTCCACGACAACCGGTACAACGATAATTATCGAGGCTGACAACAGTCAGCTAAATTTCAGATTTCTCCCCAGTGATAATCTGAAAGTGGTGCCTAGATTCTGCAGAATCTTCACCTGTAATGCGATGCCTCAATTGCGTCGTGATTCTTCACTTTGAAGTGCCGCTTATAAGTGACGTGTGAGATTACGTCATCTCCTTGGAACTCTGACATTAATAGTGAGTAATCATTAGCACGGCTAACGCGCACATACTTAAGTCTAGGACTCTTAAGAAAATGAACACTATTATATCGTTTGTAAAATAAGAACTCTAATGTTAAAAGTAATGCTTATTTTACATGTGAACTATTGTTAAAGCGGCCCCATTTGCCGCATAAGAATTGTGTAATTAATCTTTATTTTATATTTTGAATTTCATCATTTTCATCTCCCCTTATTTCCCACAGAGTGTATGACATTGGAAAGTTGAATGAATGATCAATCACTGTGCGAAAGAGTAGTGCCCCCTTTTAAATCGGGAAATAAATAACCTGATTTAAACATCTTTCAACTCTCTTGTTATTCATAGTTTTTGAGAGGGACGAAAGAATTTGTACTATTGTTTTGCACCGTTCGTCTGTTCGTCCATTTATTCACATTTATGATACACACTCACAACACACACCGCCAATAAAACGTTCCTTGGCATGACATTAATAAATTGGGCCCCACCCAAACATCAATGGCGTATGTCATGTGTGTCTATGTAACAACTTGACGCGACGTAGTACTGGCACACGTCACGGGCTTTTCTTGGAGGTGCACCGGAGCAGGCCAAAAATAGACTTCACCCCTTGCATCTCTAACTTCAGCTCGGGTCGGCTTGTAACGAGCCTCCCGTTTTGTGACATCTGGTGACCACTGACCGTGATCTGACAAGGTAAATTGTGTTGTTGTAAGAAAGTGTCATCTCTTTCCTGCTTTTCTATCTCATCACCATTATGCATTGTTTATTGCATGTTAGGGCTTTACTATTGAGACTTAGGTGAACTGGATTTTGATAAGACTTATTATTGTGTTGAAATAAGTTTTATTATCTTTACGCTATTATCGTTAACGCGTACCGACTCGTGTTTAGACGTACATAGATCGATATTTTGTACGCTACATTAGCAACTGTTGTTTTGCTAATTTTGCTAACTTTGCAAATTTCCGATTAGGATTTCTTTTACTCGTGTTTGTAATAATCCTAATCACGCGGTGGCTGGTGTTCATACGCACACCATTGCACCACTTGTGACCTACAGTGGTCAAAATCCCGCGAATATTCTAAGTCACTTTATCCATACTCGTGATAACTAGCAATTTTAAAAATGGCCGAGCTAGTAAACATAAAGAAAGAACTCATGGCTATGGGCAGAGAATTCGGGTATGAAAAAGCCGAGTTAAAGAAATACGTGGATGAGGAGATAGCTAAATGGTATGTTGTGAAAGAAAATGAGGCGAAAGAGGCGAGAGAGCTAGAGGAAAAAAGATCGAAAGAGGCTATAGAGCTAGAAGATAAGAGACAGTTAGCTAAACAGCTAGAGATGAAAGACCTGAGAGAGCTAGAAGATAAGAGACAGTTAGCTAAACAGCTAGAGATGAAAGACCTGAGAGAGCTAGAGGAAAGAAGAGCGAAAGAGGCGAGAGATTTTAAAGAGAAAGAAATCCAAGATATGAGAGAAATAGAGTTGTTAAAGATTCAGTCAGCTAGGGATTTAGAAGATAAAAGGCAGGAAGTAGAAGAGAAAAAGCTTAAGTTAAAAGCTAGAGCACATCAGGAACAGCTTGAATTAGCTAAGCAAGAGGTAACAGCTAGAGAGAAGTTGTTAGATGGGACTGCTAAGCAACAGGCCGAATTAAATAAACCCCGTACACGGCTAGCTTTCTTTAACCCTGAAGTCGAGACGATTGACGAGTTTTTGACACGCTTTGACAGTTTCATTGCCAACTTTAATTACAGTGACATTGAAAAGAAACAACAACTGGGTCAAATACTTCAAGGTGAAAGCTCGCGCGCATTTACTGATCTAACGCGCGATCCCGCTATTACTTATGCAGATCTCAAAACGGGTTTGATGCGTACTTTTCAATGTACAGCAGAAGGCTTTCGAAAAATGTTTAGGAGAGCCATACCTAAAGCAAATGACACCATGCAAGCCTTCGGTACCCGGTTACGCCATTATCTTGATAGATGGATTGATTTGACAGATATCCAGAAGACATATGAGGGCCTATTTGATTTGATATTAAGAGATCAATTTCTCCATATTGCTCCGCCTGCAATGACGACATATTTGCAGCGAAATCCTCCGACTAACTTCAGTGATATGTTGAAGTTAGCAGACACGTATAATGATTACCCTGATCCGGTAATTACGAGGAGCGCACCACGCCCTCCTCCTACAAATCGGCAGAAGTATACACCGAAACCGAACCGACCAATGACGAAATCGGAAAAACCCGAACCGGTACAGCGGACATATACTAAGTCACAAGACGTACGACGTCACACACGTGACTCCCCACCTATGACATGTTACACTTGCAAAGGGAAGGGGCATAGTTCTCAGAACTGTCCCAGTCCACGTGATGTAAAGGTATGCACTGAAACAGGTGCAACTCTAAAGACCCAACAGGCTACAGTAAACGGAAAAAGAGTCAAAATACTGGTCGATACAGGCGCGTCCATAAGCTGCATAAATGCTAAACTTGTACGCCCTGAACAGTATCTAAGAGGTAGTGTCCGCATTCGATGTGTTATGGGACACCTTAGTACATGTCCAAGAGCCACTGTACATGTTACGTCATCCGTATTTTCCGGTACAGTCACCGCCGCAGTAATAAGAGACATGCAGTTCGGATTCATACTATCACCCGAACAGTGTGACGCACACACTGATGACATCTATCCTGTTCTCCCCGTAACCACTAGAGCACAACGGGAACGTAGTAAACAAGGACCCCCAGCTCTAAAGATAGTCGAGAATACATTCCCGCAGTTGACCCCAAGTCAACTCAGTCACCTGCAGCAGGAGGACAAAAGTTTGTCCTCAATGCTGAAGCTGGCACGGAAAAACACTATTACGTCCAGCAAGTACGCGACAATTACGTATTTCCTGAAGGACGGACTAGCGTTTCGGCGCACCGACTTTAAGGAAAATGATACTAGAAGCACCACGTGTTTATTTACCCCTACACCACTCAGACAGCTGATTCTTAGCTTTGCACACGACTCAATCATGTCTGGACATCAGGGCGCGCGTCGCACTGAGCAGCGAATTCGCGAGGACTTTTTTTGGCCAGGCCTGAGTAGGGATGTTCGCTCGTACGTTCGTACATGTACGCAGTGTCAGCAACATATCGACCGAGGGCGTGTCAGTCGAGTTCCCCTCGAGATAGTACCAACAGTAGAGGAACCATTCCTAAAAGTCGCAGTAGACATTATTGGCCCAATCATTCCCGCGGCCGAAGGAGGATATCGCTATATCCTAACAATCGTGGATTTTGCAACACGATATCCAGAAGCAGTCGCATTAAAGGGCATCACAGCGATCGAAGTCGCAGACGCTTTAATAGACGTATTTTCTCGTACTGGTGTACCTCGAGAAATATTGAGTGACCAGGGCACTCAATTCACCTCAGCAATGATGGCTGAAACAATGCGTCTACTAGCGTGTAAACAGTTGTTCTCATCACCATATCACGCTCAGTCTAATGGTGCCGTTGAACGTTTCAACGGTACGATAAAGAAAATGTTAATTAAAATGGCCTCGGAACAACCCGACCAGTGGCCGCGTTTTCTAGCACCATTACTCTTCGCGTATCGCGAACTCCCACAAGAGAGTACGGGCTACTCACCGTTCCAACTACTATACGGAAGGCAACCTCGTGGTCCCCTTAAGCTAATAAAAGAAACATGGGTCAAGGGAGACACTGTGACCGATGGTAAAGATGTTCACACGTACGTAGCCGAACTACGTCAACGTCTGACCGAGACATGTCACTTAGCACAGGAAAACATTCGCGAAAAACAACCCCGATACAAGCGAAATTTTGACCGTACGGCTGTGGAACGTAACCTCGAACCAGGCCAGCTCGTGTTACTCTTGCGGCCCACGCATAACAACCGCATGCAAATGCACTGGCGTGGACCCTATCGCGTTATTAAGCGTGTGAAGCAGAACGACTACAGCATACAGATAGGAAATAAGCAGAAAACCTATCACATAAATATGCTCAAGCGTTACTATGAACGCAGCGACGAACAGATACAAAGCGTGAATGTCGCACTGATACAATTGGAAGACTCCAATTTCAGAACAGACATGATGTCCGCCGAAACCCAGCCTAACTCCGCAGTTACAGTCGATCAAGTCGAGATTGACTCGAACTTAACTGTCGAACAGCGCGACGCAATGTCAAAGCTCTTACACAGACACGCGCGCATATTCACCGACCAACCGGGCCACTCAGATTTGGTTGAACACCGCATCAAACTTTTAAGTGACAAACCGATACGCTTAAAACAGTACCCACAGAAATATGAGAGCACAAAGTACATAGCAGAACAGGTGCGTGAAATGCAAGAACAGGGCGTGATTGAACAGTCAATCTCCCCATATTCATCACCGGTCGTCTTAGTTAAAAAGAAAGACGGTACGCTTCGTTTTTGTGTGGACTACAGACAGTTAAATGAGATAACTGAATTCGATGCGGAACCTATTCCAAATCAGGACGAATTATTCGCAAAACTAACCAAGGCACATTACTTTTCGAAGTTTGACATGTGCAAAGGGTACTGGCAACTGTCAGTTGCTATTGACGACAGACCAAAAACAGCCTTTCCAACCCCGCTAGGCTTATTTCAGTTTTGCCGACTACCGTTCGGACTAGCGAACGCACCCGCAACATTCGCGCGCTTCATGCGAAAATTACCGTTAGAGAGCGTTAACGCCTTGAATTTCTTTGATGACATACTGGTAGCAACAGGAACATGGGACCAACATTTATCCTCAGTGGGTGGTCTACTTGACATCCTCGAGCGCCATAGATTGACCGTGAAACCTTCCAAAGTACGCGCGGGCTTTCGGGAGATTGAATTTCTTGGCCATATCATAAGTGACGGACAAATAGGCCCAAATCTAGACTTAACTGCAGCCATTCGTGACATGACCTTACCGACTACAAAGAAACAGGTCAGGGCAGTTTTGGGGCTAGTGGGGTACTACCGAAAATTTGTCCCAAACTTCAGTACGCTTCTTAAACCACTGACGGACTTAACTGGGAACAAACAACCTACGAAAATACGATGGACGGCAGAGTGCACCACCGCCCTCGAAAAAGTGAAGGACATCTTGACCAGTAAACCCGTCCTACAGTTACCAGACTTTGACAAGAGATTTATTGTCAGGACCGACGCATCAGACGAAGGCCTCGGTGCCATACTTCTCCAAGAGACAGATGACGAATACCTACCGGTAGCATACGCTTCTAAGAAACTATTAGATCGTGAGACACGGTATTCTACGATTGAAAAAGAGTGCTTAGCAATCGTATGGGCACTCAGGAAATTTAGTGCTTATCTGTACTCTAAACCATTCATCCTGCAGTGCGATCATAAGCCGCTGACATATCTGCGCACTAGCATGTATGATAACGCTAGGCTAACTAGATGGACACTCCTGCTACAGGAGTATAGCTTCGTTGTCGAACACATCGCGGGCAGAGAAAATTCGGGTGCCGATGCATTATCCCGGCATGCCATAACCGCGATATAAACAAGAGAGAGGATAGTCTCTCCACAGATGCGCATATAATTCCTGTGGGGACTATCGTGTGAAATAAAATTTTTTTTGTCCCTATTTGATTTCCACTCTGTGAGCTCCAATCAATTTTAAGAAGGGGGTTGTCACAGGAAATGAGGGACCGAAATTATATTTTATTTCATTTCAAAAAACCGCTAACAAAACTAATTGAAGTAATCCGAGTTTTGTTATTTTTCGTATGTAGCATGTAAATTCCAGTAACGGTCACCTAAGATCTCTTTAGTAGACAGACGTTCGTGACGCAGTGTGTGTTAATTATCATATTGAATATATATATTAGTTTATGAAGAATATGTATATTAAATAAATTGGGACAACTGCGCAATACCGTCACATGTTGTTGACGAGTGAAATGGCCAGTGCGCATTAGAATTGACCACAGAAAAGCGTGCATCACGATTACCACTATATATCCAAGGCAAAAATCATGTCACAGGACATAGCTTCTGGAAGTTTTGGAAACCTTCAGTGAAAGCTATATAAGGGACAAAATGAAGATTTTACTCTCAATGTTGAAAACGTCGATTCGTCTGAAGCCAGTCTAACTTCACGTATGAATTATCTCATGTACAGAGACTTCATAAAGGAAAGCTGCAATAATCTCTTTCCATCCGTTTTCCATCCGTCTGATGCCATATATTGAGTAACGAGGCAAAATTACTCAGTATAACTTTTGGCAAAGTGGAAAGTTCGCTGTCAAAGAAAACCCGATGCATGCGACGCTGGTTGTATGCAGTTAACGACACGAGGGACCAATTTTGTCTTCCCCCTGTCTGAGTTCGTTTGGCAGTCTATCCCGCTAATTGAGAGGCTAGCACCGAGATTTTCTTACAGATATCCGGATTTCTACACTCAATGTAATGCGACGACACATCCCACTGGACGACTCCACCCGATAATGTTAAACGTCGTTGGGGTGTCCGTTTCCACGACAACCGGTACAACGATAATTATCGAGGCTGACAACAGTCAGCTAAATTTCAGATTTCTCCCCAGTGATAATCTGAAAGTGGTGCCTAGATTCTGCAGAATCTTCACCTGTAATGCGATGCCTCAATTGCGTCGTGATTCTTCACTTTGAAGTGCCGCTTATAAGTGACGTGTGAGATTACGTCATCTCCTTGGAACTCTGACATTAATAGTGAGTAATCATTAGCACGGCTAACGCGCACATACTTAAGTCTAGGACTCTTAAGAAAATGAACACTATTATATCGTTTGTAAAATAAGAACTCTAATGTTAAAAGTAATGCTTATTTTACATGTGAACTATTGTTAAAGCGGCCCCATTTGCCGCATAAGAATTGTGTAATTAATCTTTATTTTATATTTTGAATTTCATCATTTTCATCTCCCCTTATTTCCCACAGAGTGTATGACATTGGAAAGTTGAATGAATGATCAATCACTGTGCGAAAGAGTAGTGCCCCCTTTTAAATCGGGAAATAAATAACCTGATTTAAACATCTTTCAACTCTCTTGTTATTCATAGTTTTTGAGAGGGACGAAAGAATTTGTACTATTGTTTTGCACCGTTCGTCTGTTCGTCCATTTATTCACATTTATGATACACACTCACAACACACACCGCCAATAAAACGTTCCTTGGCATGACATTAATAAATTGGGCCCCACCCAAACATCAATGGCGTATGTCATGTGTGTCTATGTAACAACTTGACGCGACGTAGTACTGGCACACGTCACGGGCTTTTCTTGGAGGTGCACCGGAGCAGGCCAAAAATAGACTTCACCCCTTGCATCTCTAACTTCAGCTCGGGTCGGCTTGTAACGAGCCTCCCGTTTTGTGACAGTGGTGCTTGTGACCCCCACTGCTCTCATCATTGCCAGAGACACCACCAAGAACATCACTGATGATAACAACGTCAACAACAACAGAAGGCCAGGCAACAACATCATCAGCAGAACAGGGCTAAAAAGATAAAAGACAGCGTCCACAACAGTATATCAGAAAACAACAACAGCAGCCACAACAACAATGGCCTAAACAACAATGCCGAAGTAACCTCCAACAGCAACAACAACAATGGTACTGCGATGAGCAATAGTGTCGACAGTGGGGATATTTTAACCACCTCATTGCAGGCGTGATCCAACTACTGCTCGACCATCACTACTGGCCACCAGCACCTGCCTTCACTTATCCCAACGGACACCAGGGACAGTATCGATAACAACAAGGACGGCAACACTATCAGTGAGGAGGACACGGGGTTGAACATCTAGGGCGCACCACCCCACCACACCCTCCCACTTCAACATCGGGAGCTACAGCAACAACATCCACCTCAACTTTAGCCCACAGAATACCGGGCTAGAGACTGCCTTTGCCAGCCAGACATGTTTACAATGCACGAGCGCAGAACACTGCAAGCAACTTTCATAAACGTTCCACTACAAGCATGACGTAGCCGACAGGCCGAACCAGCCCCTCCCCTTCCTCCCAGCAACTCCCCCTTCTACCAGCGCGAAAGCGCCTTCTACATTCATCATCAATAAATACAGCATATCATTTTTATGAGCGCACTCACTGGAAACAAAGTGCTTAGCACACTATATATGAGCATCTTAGTTAAAAACAAACTGTTGAAATAATAGTCAGCTCATATAATAAATCTCTACGTAAAACGCAAGTATAACATATTAATAGTAATATGCACGAAAATTTCTAAGTCCATTCCCTCTCAATCAGTCAGTAAACTCACCATTAAGCTAATGGCCTCCTTTCATGATCGGACTTCTTGCCACTCCAAATTCAAGTGATTAGACAATAGAAGTCTCTACGGAAGGTAACTTTTGATTGTAGCCCATTGGCTGGTCTAGTTCCCATAGATCTTATCCATTCAATTGGAACTGGTATGGATTGCATCAGCAATGTTTTAGCATATTCTCAACTCAAGTTGTTTACTCCAACTCTGACACTTATAAAAATACCATCATAAGGAGTGCCCAAGGTCGGGTCACTTTGACAATTTAACAGTTTATATAACAATTAAGTCTAGAATTAGGGACAGGCAAATTTTCTCCGCCACAGAGAGAGAATGGGTAAATATTGCATTTAGACAAAGGATTAAAAATATAATGAGAGAGAATGGGCAAATATTATAGATGAATTTCGATACAAAAATAATGAGTAAATATTATAGTTGCAATTAGACAAAAGAGACAAAACTGTAATGAGAGATAAAGTGTAAATTAAAAGTAAACACTAAATTAATACACATTTTAAGTAAGATATAAACAAATTAAAACAATAAGGAGAAAGGAAAGAAAGAATGGATGGATGAAAGAACGAATGAAGAAATGGTTCATAAAAAAATCTCCAAACTAATGAAAGAAACGAAGTGAAAAGAAATAGAACATATATCAATTTTGTGTACGTCTTAGAACTCGGCAAAATCATTTATTTTAATTTTAACCGAGACTGAGACGCAGATAGAAAATATAAAACGCAATCCTCGTCCCCACAAAAAGAAGAATAAAATTAAAAAACCAAAAAACCTAAAAAAACAAAACCCAAACATATAATCTCTTGTAGCAGCAGTAAGAACAACAACAATAAAAAATACAATAATGAATATCCAAACCCAACCTAAAAGCCAAATCAAATTTAGCTTTAACCCTATCCCCAAGGGTTACCTCCCCCTCAAGAAGCACATTAACTCGCAAGCATGTTTTACGGATGGTTCGAGGGTTGCTGAGACTGTTGACTGACGAACATGTGTAATTTCAGACTTGGCAGCAAGGTCCTTGCTCACGACGAACCACTGTTAGTCCAAAAGGCTTTTCGAGACATTAATGTCCCACCTACGAGCAATGCTGATGACCAGGGGTTGGCAAAAATCGGCCAGTGGTAAATATAGTTTCGAATCAAGCATGCACCATGAGGACGTTTCTTTTAAAAAGCAGTGATGATGTCGCCAACGACAACCGTTTTATTCTTGACAAGCTCTTTCTATGAAATGATCAGGAATGGCACAGTGCAAATGTAATGTGAAATGGTGACGTCATCGATGCTCTCGATCCACTTGGTAAATGACGAAGTCACTGGTGTAAGGGAAAGAGGAACAATGGTGACGTCATCGAGAATGCACCACATTACTGTACCACATTACTGATAAACGTGATGACGTCACATATATATCTATATACCAGGACGGAAGAACAATAGTGACGTAATCCGCAATATCGCATAACTTATAACGTTGACTACGTACATTGATACAACGCGAGACAGGAATAATAAAATTTCATTAGGAGCTTTTCTTCGAATTCTTGGGAGAAGACCTCTCCTCTCCCCCAACCCTTTAAAAGCATAGAAAAATAAGAAATGTCTCTGGCATGAGACTGCTTTAACCTTACAAGATAAGCGCACCTTACATTTTAATATACCCTGGTGGTGATTCAGTGAATGAAGAAAAACAGCCAAGAAAACACCCGACATCAGATGCACTGACGTTCGAGAGCATTTGACAAAAGTGAGTGATAGGGAGCAGATATCTCCAACCTGCTCATGTTTTGCTTTCTTAAAAAGCGTAAACAGGGGTGGGTGATGGTGGTGGAAAACACCCACCAGTCTAATGACTACCCACACTTACCGCCCCTGAATAAGCCATGTTTACGGCAGGAAAGGATAGCGTCGTCTTTGAGTGGTGTTTGCAGGATCAATAGATAGAACCGTGGTCTTGGCCCCCCTTCCTTGTATATGCAATCGGTCGCAGAGGCTATATTTTGGAGTTGTGTATGTGTGTGTGAGTGTGTGTGTGTGTGTGTGTGTGTGTGAGAGAGAGAGAGAGAGAGAGAGAGAGAGAGAGAGAGAGATGGAAGCAGACCAACCTTCTCCTTTCCACCCACTGCTCTTCACTTTTCTCTTTCTCCTCCCCAAATGCATCCCATTCTCTATCTTCTCTTAAAATATTCCTCCCTCTACCCCGCATCTACTAGGACACCGAACTGGATGTGCTCCTATCAAGAACATGACGCCTCTTGCGTTTGAACACGCACGCACGGCCAGTCAGTCAGCGCCTCCATTTGACTCAGGGTTCTGGGTTTGAAATTCTAGAAGTAGAGCGTGCACCTCTCACGACTTCTTCCGACACTTCTCACCCCCCACCCTCACCCCCAAGTACTCTGCCGCCTTCATCTTAGTTCCAGCAGCATTAAGCAAGAGAAGAAAATTACTTTTATTACGACTGAAGCAATTTAAGGGTATTCGACTATCTGCATTCGACGAGGAATTTTGTCCATTAAAGAGGTACTGATTTACAACCAACCAACCAACCAACCAACCGACCGTCCGACCGACCGACCAATCGACCAACCGACCAACCAACCTCTTTTCAAACAGTCGTTCATATATTTTGTACTCATTTTTATTTAAGGTAAGCACTCCGTACACAACGATTGTGTAGGGAGACACTTCCTTTATCTAATGTAAACACAGATATAGAGTAGTATTCAAGTGATTGAATGTAAACACAGATATAGAGTAGTATTCAAGTGATTGAATGTAAACACAGATATAGAGTAGTATTCAAGTGATTGAATGTCGAATTGCCTAACTTAAACTATTCTCTTTACTGGTCGGTAAGAATCCCCTTGAAAATTATGTTGGTTTGATGATGCAGATTTATATTAATATTTTACATAATTAAAATTAAAAAAAATATTTTAAGTAATACTTGTAAGAGGATTGGAGGATAATGGTTTTACACTTATTTTATTCCTCATTTGCTTTCTACAACCGTAAGTATGTTACATTTAGAAAATACACATATGGTTGAATGTTTGCAACTCAAGAATACCCCCCCACTCTTTTAGGCCTACTATCGAGGCTGAGATAGTAGGGAGAGTCCAATTCACTTCCTTATTCAGTTTAATAAGTTAGTATTAGCCTTCAATTATTCCGCGAGGTCACGAAAGTACTAGCACAACGAATAATGCAAGCGTAACTTTGGCAACAACTGGCTATCGAGAGTTTCATTAGTCAAGGGAAGTAAGCCTCTGGAAAGACTCTTTCATTCATCACTTTACAAAATCATGTAAATCATGATGGAATATATTATAACGCTTACTGACAATTACACCAACCATCTTCGGAAAGTCAAGATGCACGATATGCTGCCTGGTTTGAGAGGAGTTTTCAACGAACCGCAAAACATTTTCTGACAGTACAAGTGAAAATCTGTCATAATTGATGCCTTCTTTCATGAGTTAGATGAGAAATGGTTTGATTAGACAGGCTATTTCATCCGCTTCTGAGAGTAACTAATAACGTTTCTAAAATGATTTCTGGAGGAAAAAGCCTATGACGTAACTTCGTTAGCTTCATGCTCTGGGAGATCTGGACGAAAATTCTGTAGGGTTCGTTAGCTCTTTCGTTGGCAATAGTTCAGAGGTCAAAGTCAGCGCACACAGCTTTGCGTCGCACGTTAAATGAAGTCCTGCTACAAGTTCCGCTAAGGAAACGAAGTGAAATGAGTCCCCTTGCTTCGGCAAAGAGGATGCTTAACACTTATTTAGTTATTAATAGTGTACATTTTGCTTCGTCTCGGAGTCGAGGCTCCTCTGCTGGATGAGAATTGTGCGCCCCTCATTTCCGGTCGGCTAATTTAGTCATCATGGACTAGAGATAGGCGTGTGGCTTCGTGATGTAACCTGTGTCACAGGGGCTTGAAGACTCAAGATTGGTATTAGTCGCAACAATTAAGGATTTAAGAAAATAAATACTTTTCAGTCACTGAGCACCTTTATGAGAAATTTTAAAATTAATAGAAATTATTTGTTTATTTTTAATCATTCTTTAAGTTGATGTACCTACGGAACCCAAACTGTCTTTTGGGCTTGATTAATAATCGTATTTTCTTGACTTCCTGTCCTTGTGATTTTATTCGTTATTCATTACCAGTCAGCCATGAGGGCGTGCATTCAGACAGTATATTAAATCAAAGTATTTATTCTGAAACTGAAATCAAGACATAATGCATTTTCCTGTTTCGACGGCTAGCATGATCTGTACCCAGTTGGTATATGACTTACGCGATGCAACATTGGTTACAGCACCATTATTATCTTACTTTTACCTACACAACATTGGTTACAGTACCATTATTATCTGACTTTTACCTTATCACAACATTGGTTACAGTAGCATTATTATCTGACTTTTACCTTATCACAACAATTCATATTGTTAAACAATATGTTTCTTTAATTCTTCATTAAAATAAAAATGCCTGCCTGTTATCTTTCTTATCTTACAGTACCATTATTATCTGACTTTTACCTTATCACAACATTGGTTACAGTTGCATTATTATCTGACTTTTACCTTATCACACCAATTCATATTGTTAAACAATATGTTTTTTTAATTCTTCATTAAAATAAAAATGCCTGCCTGTTATCTTTCTCACCGCCTTGTTCCGGTTCCAAACCAGAGTACTGCACTATGTGGTCCGTTCTAAGAAGGGTAAGATTTGTGTACTTCTTGTAATGGCGTTCGATTTGCCCCAGTTGATTCATTGAGATTTTAAACACCCACGCCTTCTCTGGTGAATCACTTTAGATCTTAATTTACTCTGTATTCAACTATGCACTGATTTTAAAGCTCAAAGAACGACATAAATACGTGTTTCTTAAGTGTGTCTTAACTGGTGTTAAATCTCAGAAAAACGACAGAAATACATGTTTCTTAAGTGTCTTAACTGGTTTTAAAGCTCAGAAGAACGGCAGAAATACGTGTTTCTTAACTGTGTCTTAACTGGTTTTAAAGCTCAGAACGACAGAAATACGTGTTTCTTAACTGTGTCTTAACTGGTGTTAAATCTCAGATAAACGACAGAAATACGTCTTAACTGGTGTTAAATCTCAGAAATGTCGTTTCTTAAGTGTATCTTAAATGGTGTTAAATCTCAGAAGAACGACAGAAATACGTGTTTCTTAACTGTGTCTTAACTGGTGTTAAATCTCAGAAGAACGACAGAAATACGTGTTTCTTAAGTGTGTCTTAACTGGTCAATACTGTTCTCGCTCCCCCTGTTTGCTCTCGATTTAACGGAAATCACTTTGTTGGTAATGTCATCACAAGGTTTCTATTTCGGTACACATGAAAGACAAAACTCTTTTCTTTTTGCTGCTGCATAAAGCATTGCACTATAGTTTAATTCTTATGTAGAATTTCGTTGCTCGAACACAGTTCTAGATTTCTTAAGAACACTGCCTTGACGTAACACATCTTCTTTTGGGTCAGTGCGAACTCCTGTATGGTATGTGAAACTGCTTGTGTTAGCCAAATTATTCAAAATCACATTAAATAAGCAATTTATTTCGCTTCAGAAAAATATGGCTAGCAATTTACTTTGAAAACTTACACTTGGTTACGACTGATGTAGCAGCCAAACCAGCAGCAAATTTTATAGAAAAACGAAACACATTATTTTAACTCTTATAATATTTGTCATTTAAATCATATAACATTCGTCCTTTAAATTTTAGTGACACTTGAATCTTTATTTTAAATCTCGATATATCCTGTGAAGTTTACATAGATGTGCAGTGAAGCTACTTTGTGCTCAGTGTTAGAAAATAAAGAAGAAACTAATCTTATTAGTGCAAACTTTAAGCAAAAGTGACTTTTGAATTAATTGCTACAGTTATCCTTCGGACATCACTTCACTTACCTGAGAGAGTTGTGTACCACTGCAGGATACTATCTCTGGCTGTAGTCACATTGGTCACAACAAGGGTACATTTCCTTTAACAAATACATGACCATATCTGGCTACTTAATACTTCATTCATCATAAAGCTCACAGATGTGTTTATTATTATCCCAACCTTCACCAACTGACAACAAAAATGTTGTTTAATGTGCAGCGAGCCTTCATTCCAATAAGAAATGTCACATGGACGTCTTAATAGGAAGGAAGAAAATATTGAGGATTATGTACTGAACTTTGAACAGTTTGCCATAAGATTAGGCCTACTAGTAAATTCATGGCTTAACCATTGAGTGACAGTTATAAAAGGTCAAGACAGTATTATATGTAACAGACTTCCAGAGGAACATGCTATGCATGGGGCTTATAAGGCGGCTGTTAGCTTATTTTAAGGTGACTAGAAGTACATACAGACAGAGGTTCCACCAGTACAAATAAAGAGTTAACTAACATGTTCTTACAGTCAGCCAGTAAAATGCAGCACATTTTGCAGAGGTTCTTAGAGCTAGACAAGGTGAAAATTGACAGTGAGAAACAGGGATCACATTGTGATTGACAAATTACAGACGTCATGTCCACCAGTACTTTTAGCATATGTTAAGGACAAAGGACTGAAGAATCTGATGGGATGGTTAGATGATCTGATAATGAGCGCTGACTTCTAGCATTAGCATGTGTGTATGAGACCAGATAGGATTGAGGGCTGGAACCAGCGAGAGAAAAGTAACGTATCTCAGGTAGCCAGTGAAGAATGAAGACGTGGGGGTCACGTGCTCTGTTTTTGGAGCTATGATATATAAACCACACACACATAATATCACATCTCTCTTGGCTTGTAATACATTAACTATATAACATTCGACATATTAGGCTATTAAGTTGCCACTCCTTGTCCACTACATACAGTTTCGTTGACCCATGTTCTAAATGCCTGTGCAAGGCAAATTAAACCTGGACTGTTCTAAGACCATAATTCCTACAGATATCACTGCCGTACAGAGAGGTTTTAGAATAAGATGTATATTTCTGAAACACATTAAGAAAATGTTACTTATACTTTAGAGAACAATTTTTTGTGATTAGGGCTATTTATATCTTACAATTCTTTACACGTATTTTTTTTACAGGATACGATGTGTCCCATATTTTGCATCATTGTGTGGCGTAGAACAATAGGAAGAAATGTGTAGGTATTTTAATGTAGGAATGTTTTTGGTAAATGTAAATATTAAGAGTACCATTACCAGAAAACCTCATCTCAAAAGAAGCAGTTTGAAGTGGAGAATACTATGAAAGTGTGCACTTGTATGTATGTTTGATACAACGCCACACTAGTTATTGGTTATGATTGTTATTATTAATTAATTAATCATATATAACTCAATAAAAGTGACGAAAATATTAATTTACTTAATTATGTTATTAATAATTCTCTAGAAGACACCAATATTTTCTCTCTCACTTGGCGGATACTCGGGCACTGTAAACGTTTATTCTCTTCCACAACATTAAAGTCAAACAATTACCGTCACACATTTCTGTAGGTAGAAAACTTCTAAATAAAGTCGAATTAAAGACGAATAAGCCCCCATCCACTCACTGTCTTTCCAACATATGACAGTGAGTTACTATAGCTTGTTCCCTGTCTGTCTATATATTTATAGATCTATTTTAAAATTAATTCTGTCTTAATTATTTAATGGGGGTCGTCAATCAAATTGACAGCGGCGCACCACCATACTGGCCTAGCAGTTGCAGATAATGCATAATTAAACCAGTGGTCCAAACTCTGCATCGGAACTTGTAGACCTTTTACATTATTAACTAATTAATACTATTTGGTGTCATTCATTAGTACAACGTCACCCCAGAGTACAAGACAATAGACACACGCTTTATAATGCTGCTAAGCAAGTATATGTTAATAGTGAGTTCCTGTTTTTGAAAAGATTAAGGATATGGTAAGTAATGCTTAATTTAATAATAAATTAATTTTCACATCTCGGATCCGTGAATCGTAATATTTTAACGCTCGTTACAAAACCGAAAACGCTTAATATTTTTAAAAATGCCTTGTAATTATCAACAAACGCATTCTGATAGCCGGACATAATCCGCTTCTGAGTCCAACAACCGATGTCCATTTACAAACCATCAAACCAAAAGAATCCATCCCGTAAAATTAACTTAGTTCTTGCTTGTACCATTTTCTGTCGATCAATACTTGCAATGGCATTACCATTTAAACCATGACATTTCTCTTCGTATAATTGCTTAATATGTTTTCATGATTTATCTTTAGATTGACTCTAAGAAGATGGATGGAGAACAAATTAGGTTAGTTATCGAAGGGGAAATCGAAGACTGAAGTGACTGAATGCTGAACTCTAGTTGATTGTGTGCGTGTTGTTCACTTTTTAATACAAAACATTTATATATATATAATATTGAAATAACTATCTTTGAAAAGAGTCAGTAACAAAATGGCCGCCGCCAGGTGATGGTTATGCGTATCCAGACCACAAGAACGTCAGTGACAAACATATTTGAAACAAAACAAATTGAGAATAATCAATATTTTTAAAATGTGTAGGAATGGGGCTGTAGAAGTAAAAATATTCGTTTGATCAAATAACGTAATGTCATTTTTCATACATTTGAAAAATAATAAATCTTAATTGGCGAAATGTTGCTAAAACTACATTGTATGTAAATTGTATCGGACAAATATTGTATCGAATATATAATGCTACTATGAAATTGCTTTGCTCAAGAAAGCTTTTATATGCCTTTGATTATAAAAAAAGTTCTATATCCTTTTGCTCATGGAAGTATTTTATATCCCTTTTTTCATGTTTCTTTAGACACCGTCTGCTCTTTGGTACAAGTGCATGAATTACCTCTGCTCATGCATGTTGGGTACTTTAGTACAGTCCATTATGAGTTTTAGAACGTCTGTACACACTATAAGCACGCACGTAATAAAGAATTTGCTCTAAACAAGTTTTAGTTTTCTAAATCGAAGAACTCGGATGGAGGCCTCGCCTTTTAAAACTAGGATTAAAACTAAAAATCTAAACAAATAATTGTCCCACACAGATAGTTACTTAAAAGGTTAGTCAAAGTTCACCCATGACCTCACGGCTCACATCATGTGGTCAACGTTAATGCCCTGATGTGTATCTCTCGACCTTCGCAATCGAAGGATTCACCTCGCTCATGGCTACAGAAACAAGTGTCTGAAATCTATATATATGTTTCGTTGATCACTCAGAGGAGCAAGTGAGTTCGTGAGATTTTTGCGGCTTTGGTTGAAGAATAAAACTGTGAAGTGTTCCTGGTATTTATTTGTATATAACTAAGGTTAAATGTTTTAGTGCAACTTTGAATGGATATCATCCACTGGCCTTTTCAATCCAGCTTTAAATGACCAAAGAGGTCTTTCTTCTTTTTCTTTTTTTAAGCAAGCACACATATGATCGGAGTTATCGTCCCGTCATGTATCCCTCTTTTAAAAGTTACGCAGTATTTCTAGTGCAGAAATATTAGAACAATTTCCAGCAAATGCTAGCTTGTTCTTCAATGAAACACATAATTGAGGACATGACTGAAAATTCTTTATGACTTACCAAGGACCAAAAATAAAACCAATCACTAATTAAAATAAATTTATAACTAACAACATGATGGGTACATGAAATGCACACACAAAATTAATATTACTTAAAATTCCCATGGTCAAACAACTGTTGCAAATACATGCATTGTGGTTGAACGTTTGGACAAGGATTGAAAATAAAAATGTTGGAAGAATGCTTATTATTAATACAATGCATAATTAAGTGAATCCATACATTAGTGCATTCAAATACGAAGGTCATTAGGACTACATGACTAATTCTGTCTTTAAATGTTTATACAGATCTTAACACGAATTCTGATCTCAGAGCTTGTCAGATGCCCACTTATCTTTCATC
This sequence comes from Sinotaia quadrata, assembly GCA_028829895.1. Taxonomy (NCBI): domain Eukaryota; kingdom Metazoa; phylum Mollusca; class Gastropoda; order Architaenioglossa; family Viviparidae; genus Sinotaia; species Sinotaia quadrata. The sequence goes on along the minus strand of CM054180.1, from coordinate 64,774,090 downwards.
AGCAGTTATCGGAAAAGTCCCTCAGGCAATTCACGCATCAACATTCCATCGTTGAATGTTCTAGCTGACTGGTCCACATAATTTGTCACACTCGGCATCAGATCATCAGTTCAATAGCTGTAGAACTCAACATCAACTGAAATGCCAACCTGGAATTCCCAAACTGAATTCCAACCAACATGGAACCAAAATGAAAACCAGCAAAAACCCACTCTGAAACAATAGCAATTATATTTTCAATGAGTGATAAACCTATAGTTCACTGATCGTATGTGGTGGGAAATGAAAATAGGGTCCTATCACAGTTGACCTCAATTTGTATTTTTACAAGGAAGATAAAAATGATTGAAACCATGCACATGCTTGCTACAATTAAAATAAAAATATCAGACACAGGTGAGTTATAATTATGATATTAGCGAAAATGTTCCACCCTAGTTAATGGTTATGATCATTATTTATCATCCATAACTAATTATAAGTGATGCAAAACTTAATTTATATTTTTAATATTTCTCCATAAGATATCACTCATCTCTCCCACTTGGAGAATATATGGGTGCTGTAAACGTTTTCTCTCTTCCACAACATTAAAGACAAACATTCACTGTCACACAATATTTCCTTAGGTGGAAACCTTCTTACAACAGGAAAAGCAAATCAATATTTAATCTATATTTAGCGAGCCCCCATCTATCCACTATCTCTCCAACATACGTTTATCAATATGTTTATGAAGATCAGATAATTTAATAATAAATTTAATAAATATTGTATAAATCTTAAAATAACATATTGTGTACTGTCATTTGGTCAACAAGGAAACATTTTCTTTTTGCTGCTACAACATAAACAAAATACACCTTTACAATATCTCGAAATTAAAACTCTGAATTCTGATTTTTCAAGACAGTTTCACCAATATTAATTAACCTTATATATATAGCTCCGTAGGTTACATCTGTAAAATAATTTTGAATACTGTTTCTATGCGAAAACGTTTCTGAACCTGTAACTAATTGTACTTTATTTTATTCTTTTTACAAAACTACATCTCATATTGTTACCATAGCAACACTTTGGCAATGCGAATATTCAATTATTCCAAAAATATTAACAATTTACAAACTACAACTTTAGTAATGCGCCAATGGTGTGCTCAAATTCCACGCCTTTCCACTGAAAGTATTATCGCAAACTTTATCTACAGTAACACTTTCGCAAATTTTCTTTATAATACACAATCTCACATTGTTTGTGATGGTAGTGAGGGGGTTGTGTGTGTGAGGAGAAATTAGATAGGAAAAAAACAACAAACAAAATAGATTATAAATGTTTAAATGATTTCTTTTGATTTCTTACTGTTTACTGGTATTGACTATACAACTTACACAAGATTATACTAAAGTTGTTATGTTTACACAACGTCTGCTAATAGTCAAACAATTTAAACACATTCTGCTGATTGTTTATTTTATACAGAGCCTGGTAATGATAACACAATTTACACACACATTGTACTAAATATATTACAGTTTACACACATTCTGCTATTAATCAAACAATTTAAACAGATTCTGCTAACGACATATTACAGTTTACACACATTCTGCTATTAATCAAACAATTTAAACATATTCTCCTAATGACAACCCATTTTACACAGATTTGGGTGATGAGCAGATAATTTGCATACACAAATTGTGCTCATGATAACACAGTTTGTAACAATTATACTGATGTTCACAACAGTTACACAGATTATGCTGCTGATAAACACAATACCGAAAGTCGCTCGCAGAGATATTAATAGAAAGATTTTCGTATTTGCCACTTTTATTTATTTTTTTCTTTCAAATAAGTCAAAGGAAACAAAAGAAATCATTTAAACATTTATAATCTATTTTGTTTGATTTTTTTCCTATTTAATTTCTCCTCACGCACACAACCCCTTCACAACCATCACAAACTCATGCAAGGAAATGCAAAGGATAAAAGGTACAAAGCACGTCAACAAGATCAATCAACATATTTTGTTATACCTTGAACACGACATCACGCTATCTTGATGTAGGCTTCTGTGACACAGGTTAGAAAACATTGACAACAATGGAGATGCTGAAGATGGAAAGAATGCCCGGAAATAAAACAACAACAAATGCTAAGAGCAGCAGGAAATTAAACTAAATACATGAAAGGACTGGTTATCATTGAATTTTGGACGGGAAACACACGGGCGGCGAGTAGAAAACAGGAAGAGGAAGAAAACGAGTATCAATAAAAGGTAAGTGATTAGATGAACTCGTTTCTTTTCCTTTCCAGCACAGCAAAAATCAAAGGCACGCACACGGAACAAGTTCGGACGTATGAAAAGAAACCTTTGCGCTTTTCGAGATTGGATACCTTAATCTGCTCTAAAGGTCGTTCATCTTTCTTACACTCTTTCATTGATTTCAGCGCTGCAAAGAATGCTGGAGTGGTTATTTAATTGCCGATAACGAGCCAAGCATAGAATGGTGTGATGCGTGACCTTTGAACTACACACTCGTGATTCTTGACCGAAATACTACTGACCATTAATGAATGTGAAGTCAAGAGCACTGTTGACGTAATAAATGAAATAAGAAAGCTAAAGAGACCGTTACGTTTCCAGTATTTCTTTATAGACCCTGCATAGGATTTAAGGACTTTAAAATATTTAGATTAAATTAACTCCTTCTCCCCATCCTACACAGACTGGTTGCCCAAATTATCATTCGACTAACATTAAAAATGCGTCTTTGTAGCGAAGACGACAGACTTACGAACTGACAACTTGCGTACAAAAGCTGGCTTGGAGTCGTTAAATTCCTCTTAATTAATATGCATTCATTACGTCATTCAGCTCAATCAGCCCCCATCCAAACCACGTTTAAAGTTAGGTCTATTATGCATAAAAATTTACTACGAAGAGGTTTAACAATTAAAAATGAGATTTAATAAGATTTAACAATTAACAAGATAATCAATATACGAGCGCGAAGTCTAATTCTACTCGTGACTGAAAATATGTGCTTAACAGTTCAAATCAATTGTTCTAAATGTTCGAGAAATTTGCCACAAAAGTTCCTTGTGATTTTTGATCAGTTAGCTATCACTTAGCTGTTTGTTTGACGCCACGCGGTTTCCAAAGCCAGTCCAAACCGGTCCACCTCACTTAATCATCGCCAGCAAAAATGCCCACAGCATAGGTAGAAACTGTCTCTCAGTTACCAAGCCGGACGAAGAATGCAAGTGTAGACAAGGGTGTGAAGACCTACACGTCAACACGTGTCCAATGGCAGTGGGACTGTAATTGGAGAAGAACTCGACTCTAGTAGTTCGGAACAAGGCATCGAAACTAGGAACCGACCTGGAGACAAGAATGTTCCCATGATCGTTCTGCGTTTTAGGTTCGCCAACCTAAGCATGATTCATTTTTAAATGCACTGAGTTAGAAATTCGACTAACGCGTCGTTTACAATTTATATTTGAAGATATAAATGATTTCACGTATGTTACACTTAACCGTACGTGACGTATGAATTACCAAATATTTACAACGTTAAAATTTAGAAATTCGTACAAAGAAACAATTCAAATCAAGCAAAGTGCTTCACAATTTAACATTAAAATTACACGCAATAATTTGAATTACAAAGGAAATTCATGTCGTGCACAGACGCTCCTGGCACTAGTGAATTAAGTTATATAAATTAAAGTTACAATGATTTATATACAATAACTTATAGGTTTTGTCATTTACAAGCGAACACGTGCTTAGGCTAAAATGTAGCAATAAGTAGCACAAAATTACATACGTGGTTCAAAATGCAAGATACAATTAATAAATGCAATACCTTTGCAAGAAGTGGACATGTTATCTTCAAAACAATATAGCGTCGGCTTTCCTCTATCAACTCACGAACATGCAGCTGTTACAGGTAGTCGGTGTGACTGCTTGCCATTTCTGGATCGGAGTGACGAATTGGCGCGTGCTACTGTATTTATTAAATTGCATAAAGCGCGTCACGTGACGGGTCACGTGGTATGTAGTCGGTTCGAGAATCTGGACAATGGCCTAAAGTTACATAACGTCCTGACCTCTTTGCTAGAAGCTTCTCGATACTGATGTATCATGGGAGAGCTTTAACAAAGGAGTTTTCAAAATTTGAATTTTGAAAACAGCAAATAGGTTAAGAAGTCATGACACAGATTTTATCAGAATCGTAACAGAGACCCCACCATATATGTATAAAGGAAATAGAGGCAAGACACCTAAATAAGATTTTAATTTCTTGCACATCTTGCTAAAGATAAAGAGAGTCTATTGCTGTTGGGATGATGAAATGTCGTGGTGGAAGACACAAAGAATTCTGTGGTTTGTAAAGGTACTAAGCAGTACTGATGGACAATGTTTTAGAGACTGAACATTTTTAAAAAGTAACCACAAACATTTCTCATTGCATTTCTACACAAGTTTCTACATATGTCTTATGATACCCACGATGACATATGCGATTAATCATATGTACTTAACAAACTAACCCCCAACTAATCAGCCATCTGATGCAGGTAGTCGACTTATACTTATGGCGACGATCTGGTATTAATTGTGATCGTTGTTTGATTTGGCGCCACTCCCCTACCCCCCCCCCCAATTGAACTAAGTACTCTGATAATAAATACACAATTCACACTAGTCAGGTTACGCTAATATACTATAATACGATGCTACACTACATTTAACAATGCACTAACAATAATACGGAAAGAGATAATTAAATCTTACAATTTAATATTAAAGAGAGTATAAAGAAATCATCTCACAAGGTCACATATCAGTATGGAAAACAACACAAACATCCTGTTTACCGTCTAATCATTAAATCAAAAACCCTCTGCAGTTTTCAAGCATAAAAGGCAAGATTCATTGACTCTCTCTAACAAACACTTAGCTTTCAATCATGCACAATGCACTATATTGTAAAAGCAAGACTGATTGACTCTCTAACAAGCACTTAGCTTTCAATCAGACTCAGTATACAATATTCTAAAGTTGCTACACTGCTGACACTCCTCGCATCAGTGGTAGCGTCTTCTACTGACGTCTGCTGAGTGGCCTCAACCCAAACGTAGAATTTTGAACACATCAACTGCATCTGTAAGACAAAATAGACTAGGCTAAAGTCATTCAATTAGGAATGGGAAAATCTCACTTGAAGTAGGAGCTAGAACTCCAGACAAAGTAGGAATGGAACCCTGTAGTACACAACTCGGATGTCCCTAAGTTGTCTTCTCTTGATTGTTTTACCTTCTTTTAATTTCTCCTAACCAATCTTTGAAGCGAATTCTCATTAGGAATACAACTTACAATAATCATGACCCGTTTTCCATTCACATGTTCCAATGCAAATACAATTTATACTATATTCTCAATTTTATTCTGATGGTAAGGCTTACCTCCCAAATCCAAACAGGTAATTTTTATGAACTCGACGGTTCTGACTTTTCACCTGGACTCATAACAAGGATTTGCCTACCCAAGCACATGTCTATGTATTTTTAATGCTAGAGCATATGAAGGTCTGGATGATTCTCTATGGTCTGGGGGAGGGGGGGGGCTTTGTGAGTGCAACAAAAATTCTGGAACAGTTGTGTAATGTGCCTAGAAGGGGTACATTGAACCATCATCTAATTAAGAAAGACTAGTGACTTGTTGCAAACCACGTGACTGTGAACACTTATAGTGATAGCTGCCATCATTGAAAAGGTTATGTACATTGACTTTAATTATTTCTCTAAAACTCAAGTGTGATTTTTGTTATGAATGATATCCACGAACTTGATTATATGTTAATGTGATATCTATGCTAGGATATGCTAAATGTTTGTCCAGCATTAATTGAACATTTTTTGAAGTGATATAAATGTCAATGTACTTTTGATTATAATGATATGTTGTATATTTTATTATTGATTTAATAAATTTATTGACCTTTTTACACATATTGATAATCATATGTTGTAGAGATAGGGGGTGGATGGAGGCTTACGAAATATAGATTAAAGATGGATTTATTTTCTCCTTTGGCAAGACGTTTTCCACCTATGGAAATATTGTGTGATGGTAAATGTTTGTCTTTTATGTTTTGGAAGAGAGGAAATGTTTACAACGCCCGCATATCCACCAGTTAAGAGACACGAGTGGTGTCTTCTTTAGATTTATTAATAAAATAAATTATGATTCTCATCTTGTAATTAGTTATTGATGATTATGTAATAATAATAATCATAACCAATAACTAAGGCACACTTATTAATCATATTTTTGCTTCTCTTAAAGTCCTAAACATGACACTTTGAGTCGGTTTGTTTGCTTGGATTTTATTAGTTTTTTCCATTTGTTTCTTATTATATAAATACGATGTGTTTCTTGACTGTTCTGAATATTATTTACATCTGCCGTACTTATAAGCACTTCAACCTAAAAGTAGCTGAAAAATCAGCAACATAAAGTAATCTGATCTGTGAAATTTGCGACGTTTTCTTGGTAAATTAATTCTCGTGAACAAACTCACAATCATGGCGCAGTTAAGCGAGTAGAATTATATATTTTTCAAGAAATATTATTGCATACTCATACATATATTCAAAGATGTTTATGCACAGGTATACTTACTGTTACATATACGTAATTTGTGTCGTTTTCTCTGACATTTTACTAGTAGAATGTTGTGATTTTCACCTGCCCACGCCCTCAGTAACTCAACCCCCACCACACACACACACCACGGTAACTTAATTTCCGCTCACCGATCTGTCTAACTTCTCTTAACATGACTTTGTCCTCATATATCGCAGCACAGCTTCTGGTGGCAGGTATGTCCGCTGCCCTTTTCCACAAAACGGAGGGGCCCATGAAAAACAGTTTTGACTTTTTAGGCGTTTATTTTGTTCATTGCATTCATTTCTAACAGCATTGTATTTCAATGTAGAATTCTTATGTACAAAACGTAGCCTGTCTTCACTCACTTTGTCTGTGGCATCACAGCGGTGAACTGTTAGCAAAAACGTTTGGCGTGTTTGTGTTTATCAATTTAATATTCGCACGTGAACAGTTTTTCATTTTTAATACTTAGTAGGGACCCTTTAGTTCTAAGCACAGCCCCCCCCCTCTTTCTAGTTTAGGAATAGTACTAACCGCTTATCCTGGCACTACTGCTGTTAACGTCAACAAACCGTTCACCGAGATGTCAATAAAGCCTCCAGGTTACTGGTGCCACGACAACCAAGCTCAGCGCTCTCGAGAGGAGGTCGGAAGTGTACACCAAGATGGAGGCGTACCCCTCCTTCACTTGCCCTACGTTCTTTAATTATTACATGGTCGCTGAATCAGGTGGCAGAGAAGAATTTTGTGCCTGTCATTAAACTCTCTGGCTATCTCCGCTTTGCCACCCATGAAATCGATGACCCACGTCTACTGTGTGAACAACAGATGGCTTGGGTTTACTTTATCGCCCAGATCAAACCGTTGATTGCTAGGACAGGGCGAACGTAAATAGCACACAGCACTCGGCATCGATCAGGAGGAAGTAACCCAGGTTTTTGGTAACAAGCCGTGAAAACATCAAAGCGAAAATGCCGCGCTGGTGTTGTAAAATGCTGAATACCGATAAGAATGACCAAACGATTAAGATTGAAATCAATTTAAAAAGAATTATTAAAAAGATTGCTTTAAAAAAAAGTTCAGCAACAAGAATACAATACATTGAGCGAAGTAGCAGCGAAGAAATTGTGACAAGAGACACAAACATCATGACATATAACCTTACTCTTTGCAGGAGGCTTGGAGATAAAGGATTACAAGATAAAATGCAATCAAAGTTATATTGTAATACAGTAGAATCCCAGAAAGAATTTCATTATTTTAATTTCACATTGTAGTCTTTTCATCAAAAAACTGTTTCGACATTTGAGAACATTTAATTGGATGCTTAATCCGCTTTGGTGAATAAATATCATTACTGTAAAGTGTTTAAGTATCTGTAACTAGGAATACTAGATTAAAAAAGTAATCCTGCTGTAGCGATTGCAGGCACCATCAGCCTGCTTTAACCATCACTTACTTCTTGTTAAGTTCAGGCACAATTTAATTGGTACATAAAGTTAAGGCACTATGTAAATGCTGTAAGAACTTTAGACACACTTTTCGCCTGGTTAAATGTTCAGTCACAATGTACTTGATTTTTGGAGTTCAGATACCATTGTCGCAATAAAGGTTCAGGTACTATTCAATTGCATAAAGTTCAGGAACAATTGATTTTTGTCGAAGGTTTGGGCACTATTTATTTGCTTATCGCAGTTCTGGTTCCAGTTGCTTGTTGTAAGATAACACCAATTACTTACAAATATTAAATGTCTAAAATCTCTACAAGTAAACTCTATCTGTGGCAAGCAAAAGTGATACTTATATACTTCAATCACAATAAGAAATGAAAGGTATCATGACTCTCTAAACATTAATTAGTTACAACATGTTCATGCAAATAAACGGTTCCTGAACTCCTTACAACAAGTACATTATGCCTGGTCTCTTTACAACAGACAATAGCGCCTGAACTCTGTACAATAAATAAATGGTGCATAAACTCTTTAGAACACGTACATAATGCCTGAACTCTTTTCGACAAGTACATAGTACCTGAACTCTGTACAGGAAAGAAGTGTGCCTGATCACTTTACAAGTACACAGTGTCTGAAATTTTTACAACACGTACATAGTGCCTAAACTCTTTACAACAAGCACATAGTGCCTGAAGTCTTTACACTTAGTGTACAGTGTACACGGTGCCTGAACCCTCTACAACAGGTACATAGTGCCTGAACTGTGTACAAAAAATACATGTTGCCTGAACTCTGTAAAAACGTACATAGTGCCTGACCTATTTACAACACGTACAGAATGCCTGAAGTCTTTACAAAAAGTACATAGTGCCTGAACTCTGTACAAGAAAGAAATGGTGCCTGAACTCATTATAAGTACACGGTGCATGAATTCTTTACAGCAAGTACATAATGCCTGAACTCTGTACAATAAACAAATAGTGCCTGAACCTTTACAACAAGTACATAGTGCCAGAACCCTTTGCAACAAGTACATGGTACCTGAACTCTGTACAATAAATAAATGGTGTATGAACTCTGTACACCAAGTACTTGTTGTACGGAGTTCAGGCACTATGTACATGTTGTAAAGAGGTCAGGCACTATATACTTCCTATAAAGAGGTCAGGCACTATGCACTTGGTGTACAGTGCCTGACCTCTTTATAGGGAGTACATAGTGCCTGACCTCTTTACAACATGTACATAGTGCCTGAACACTGTACAACAAGTACATAGTGCCTGAACTCTGTACAGCAAATAAATGTGCCTGAGCTCTCCACACCAAGAAAAAAATGGAGCCTGAACTCTTTATATCAAATACAATGTATTTGTACTCTCTATCACGTAAACGCTGACTGAACTCTCAAATAAATAGTGTCTGAATCCTGTAAAAGCAAGTGGTGTATGTGCTAAGAATTTAGACTATAATTAACCAAGTTTTAATTGCTCAGCACGAATGTTTCCATGGTGTGTCCACTGCCTCTAAGAGAAACAGTCCAATGTTGCGTAAAACCGTTATCAATATTTTATTTGTTTCGGCCGCCATATAAAGAGAATGTAATAAGACTAATGGATGGCATTAATTCTGTTTATGACTCAGTAGGCATTGCTTTGCTGGATCAGCAGCGGTTGCGCAAGGGTGACTTGCAAATACAGTGTCTGTTCATCGAGTCCGAGCCGTTCCATACAATGCAGGTCGTTGACGTCAAAATTGTTTGGTCCTGGTTGAGATTAAATTTAGGGCAAAATTTTAACACATTCTGCAGGAGTAGTCTTCGACTTAATTAGTTCATTAAAAGAAATAAAGTAGGGTAGAATTATGCGTACCACCACACCCCGCATCACATCACACCACACGTCACGTCAAATCACGGTCACAAAATACACGACCAGATTAGATCACATACTGTTTAGCTCCGCCGACTATGTGCACGAATGCTATTAGCTGCATTTGATTCACAATTCTATTTATAGCAGCACTCAGAAAGTGGTATGATAGACACCCCGCCTCTTACTTATTGAAATAATAATTATTATTATTTAATTTTTCATAACCAACTACAAGTGAAGATAATCTTATTTTATTTTATTAATGACCCTCCAGGAGACACCCCTCGTATCTCACTTGTCAGATATGCGGGCGCTGCACACGTTTTCTCTATTCCATAACATAAATTCATAAAACAACATTTACGGTCATAATAATGTTTCTGTGAGGGGAAAACTTCTTACTAAAGGAAAAGACAAATCCGTCTTTAATCTATATTAATTTAGCGAGCCCCCCATCAACCCATTTTCTTCTCCAACATAAGAGTATCAATATGCATAAGAAGGTCAATAAATTTAACAATAAATTTATTAAATCAACAACGAAATATACATATGACAATTACAATGAAATAGATTACTTGAAATCAATATTTCATGAACTCACGTTCAGATAATATTACACAGATTTTCTCTCTCTATAAAATATAATTACAATTCAACAATAGAGTCAATACAAATTGCAGGTTAGTCCTATCAGAGAATAGAAATGGAGTTATTAGAAGTAAGTAATTTAAAGTCTTTTTCTTTACATGACTTGGATTAAGTGTTGCTTCAACAGTCTTGACTTGCTTTTGCAACAATGTCATAATGTCACAACGTCTGTGTCAACACATGTCTCTCGCCACACGTGTGGAAAATACTGATGCGTATTGTATTCTCCAACGAACTTCAGTGCTCTCCTCACCATATCAGTTCCTTCAAGCAGAACACAATGATTACAGTAATTCTGGTAACTTCAATGTACCAAAATTCTCCCCATATATCCAGCATATACATAAAACCATACAGTATACTCCTTCGAGTAGACATTAGTCATTCCTGCACCTTGAAGGTCATTCAATTTTCAGACTGGTGAACATGTGAAGGGTAACTGGAAACTTGAGAGTTGAAACTCTAAATTTAAAACTTGGAACTCAAACTCAAATTCAAAATTTGAAACTCAAATGGCCACTTGTTAACTGCATTATACAATTAGGGACTAAACCTATGTCTCATGTTCATCACAATATAACTCCATTCTATCTTACATCTCATTCTCAACTTATAATGTCCTGCAACAGTATTTATTAGCCTGATTCACACATGGTAAAATAAATAGAGCATAACAAACAATGTCAAGTGTTAACACACTACATGCATGCAGCTTAGTTCAAACATTTGTAGAAATAAAAGTCAACTCACATAGTACCTCTCTACACAAGTATAATATATCAATAGTGGCAATGCATGAAATGTTTCTAGGTCCATTCTCTCTCAGTTAGTCAGTTTAACTCACCACCAAGCTAATGGCCACCTTTCAAAGCTAGACGTCTCCTTTCTCTTCCAAATTCAAAGTGATCATAGAGTATAATTTTCTACAGCAAGTGAATTCTGTAATCTCAGCCCATTGGCTGGTCTCGTTCTCTTAAATCATGATCATTGGATAATAGAAAACTACTCACTCAGTTTGCATTAGGCAGCAATCTAGAATATTCTTGCCTCGAGCTGTTTACTTCAACTCTGACACTTTCAAAAATAGCACCATAAGGAGTGCCAGGTCAGGTTACTCTGACAATTTAGCAATTTATATAGGCAAATTTACTCTGTCACAAGTGGTAAATAATTGTACAAGTATTATGCAATTGCATCAATTGCATTCCACTTTGAATGAAAAGCATTTTTTTTTTGCCAAGCAATCCATACCAGCTAAACATAAATCCAATAAAACATACGTATATAAATAATAAATAGTACTACAAACAAACATTGACGGGTTATTATTCCCTATACATGATTAAATGTTCTGTTCCCTCTGAAAATACGGGCATCTTTCATAAGTTCACCATATAAATATTTTGACTCTCCTTTCTCAATGTACAATGTTATGTTCCTATTTATGGCACACACTTTGAAAAAAAAAACTTTTCTGTCTATTACACATTGGTCTGCTCTCGTTAGAGACAAAAGGTATTTTGATTTGTCTGCTGGTATATACATGTTCTGTTTCTATTAGAGAAGCAAAAAATCTATTCAGATGTCTGTGTCTTGCTAAAATCGTTTCTGTTGGTACTGTGAATACTGGCAGCCTCTTATTTAACTAAGCATTCTGATTTCAAGCCTTCAAAACTAATAGACTCTTACAGACATACCCATACATGCATACATTAATTCAATACATACGCACGTATCCTTCTGCAACAGACAAAAGAACATACATATATTACATGCAGATATACAAACATGAGCATTATTACATAGATAAAACAAATAAGCAAACAATTATCTTTGACATTTTTTAATGCAAATGATTGCTCACATAACATAGGAAATGTTCATCATCATCATCATCATCATCATCATCATCATCATCATCATCATCATCATCATCATCATCATCATCATCATCACCACCACCACCACCACCACCATCATCATCATCATCATAACCGTCACCACCACCACCACCACCACCACCATCATCATCGTCGTTGTCATCATAATCATCATCACCAACGTCATCATCATCATCATCATCATCATCATCATCAGCAGCAGCATTTTTATCATCGTCGTCGACGTCACTATTTAATTTTCACTACCACCACCACCATCATTATTATCTTCATTCTCTATTTAAGATTTTAAAATAAATTATGATTTTGATACTAAAGAAAGAAATCTAAACAAGCTAGAGTTTTTAACTCTATGAATTCTTGCCCTTTCTGGCTCAGTAAGCACTAGGCCTTCTTTCCCATCATTTCAAATCGCATTCTTCAATCATAGGAACGCTTCAGCACAGCGACAGAATCTCCTCAAGAGGGCAAACTCGTGTCAAGGACAGAACTAAGCTTTGCCTAACATCTTGGGTTCCTGTCATCTTTTCTCAAGGGTCGTGAGAAATATTTCCGGTAAATTCTCAAATCACTACGAGTTAAAAGGGTTAAAATGACACAAGATATGACGTGCATTGTAATACCACATTCGACATGACTTTAAAATGTCTTGTTCATGTATTGAATGCATTACGTATTATACTTTGTCCTCTAATTCTATTTCATTAGGTTTACCGTCGACCTCGATTGACTGCATATCAGCGCCTGACAACAAAGTCACAGGATTGCTTAGATATTAGTTTAAATCCGCCTCCAACTTCTGCTTCTTTCGCGAACGGAAGTTCAAGTTAGTTTACAGTTAATCCTGTCAATTAGATCTTTGCCCTCACTCAGAGGAGCTTTAGATCTCTATTTCTTTCCATTTGTCCAGCTGCGGACATGCGTTGTTCTCATTGACTCGATACCTTAGCGATATATTAAAGTCACAGATATTGCATCTTTATTACAATGATGAATCTCATCAATGATGAACGATGAATTTCATTACAGATGGAAGCTCCATCGCATCCGAATGTTTTACTCAGAGACCGGGCAAACGTTATGGAATTAATAGTCTGCAATATTAATTATGAGATTTGTTTGCACGTTGTCCTCCAACAGGTATCGGTTACATGTGAAGTTAGAGATTCGCGAAGATGATGAATTTAAAATAAAAATTAATATATATCATTTATCTTGCTTATATATCCACGTCATGATATATTAGTATCTCTAACTTCACATGTAACCGATACCTGCTGGGAGGAAGACCTGCAAATTAATCTCGTAATTAATATGCCTAGATACTGATGGCAGTAACGTAAATTCACATTACAACACAGGTTGAGGTGTGGCAAGGGTTTGTAGGGAAGGACACTGATAGTATATCATTATTGATGTCTTCATACACACAACTCTCAGACCCTGTTCATCCGTTTCTCCGCATGACGGATTAAGAACTTATGTTCAAGAGTGTAACAATATAATTATTAGGAAACTAAAGGATGTAAGATTTACTTTGTTAAATACCTCTTGCACTTAAAATATAGCAGCATGACAGACTTCAATTAAAAGTGACAATATTAGTCCCGAGTATTCCATTCAATCCAACCAACCAGTCAACTAACCAACAACAACAAAAAATCTGTAAAATCCTCATCATAATGCAAACATCCGTAGCCAAGAGAACAACTTCTTGCAGTAGCCATCTTATTGTTTACCTGCAGGCAGTAAGATTGATGCTCAGTTCTGGTGGTATGCACATCGCATAAGGGGTCCGCCTGACTTGTAAGTTATACAAGCATACCTGCTTTGCAAAGCCAAAGTACCCGTAAGCTCCACCAGAATTTTTCACATACATCCCCCCTCCCAGCCCCACATAAGCGCCTAACATCTCTACATTGGCACCACTTCCAGGGAGAAATTTAGGTCAAATCCAAATGACACGTTTCTGTCTTTAGTGTCAAATCACGTGTCTTGAGGTTGGTGTCAGCACTGTATTCTTTCTTCTAGAAGCAAGCCAGATTGATTCAAACGGTACCAACAAGACACAGGTGCCGTTAACAAAGGCAGCCCCCCCCGCCCCCCCCCCCCCTTACAAGCGCAATTTTTGTTTTTAATTAAAAAGAAGAAAAGTTTTATATTATATTGCCGTTAGCAAACGATGATTTCAGTGCACTCGGGATGACCCCCACGTCTGACGTGTCCTATCGGTGCACATAAACATTCTAAAGTGGCAATGAAACACTGAGTTGAGTGATATAATAGCGCGCCCAATGGAATGGGCAAACTGGCATACGCATTGGGATGCGATAATGATACCAGCAGATGACTCAGTTAATTGCATAAGTGAGGGAAAGACACTGAGTGAGCGACAGCAGCTGAGGTAAGAAATGGCATAAGCAGGTGAATAAGAGAACGACTTTAAGTGAGATAATGATACAACCTATTTGAAGGCGATAATAATACAAACAGATGAACCGTTTAACGGCATAAGCCAGCGAGTGAGGGAAAGCAGATGAGCGAAGAAATGGCAAAGTGAGGGAATAGCATTAACAGATAAAGGAGGTAATGACACAAAACAAGTAAAGGTGGTAATAGCACTAACAATTAACTGAAGTAATGGCACACTTAGTGAAATGAGATAACGACATTAAACTGTTGAGAGAGGCAATGGCACGTAACAGATGGGTTAAATGAAGGCACAGTCACTGGAATGAGGGTGGTGTATAAGTGCTGCCCACCCCACCCTCCCAAAAAGGAAATCCCCTCCCTTCCCGAAAAAAAAATAATAACGTTGAGCGAGGCAATGACAAGAGATGCCGAGTGGGGGTAATTGTACATATTACAAGAAATATTTTGCCAAGAGGTATCATATGGCCCAGCGCTGGACATCGGTACCGGAGAACCTTCCATACTGGCTGTTCTGCTTCAATGCATGAGTACTTTCATAACACTGAGCATAAGTTCACGTGAGCCGCTTTAATTATCTCTAGCTGTAAACTATTAACTTCCGACTTGCTAGAATTGTTTAGTAGAATTACAAATGCGTCTGATTATAACAAGATGACATTTACTATGTTCAAGCGCACACACGCGCACGCACATACGCGCCCACACACACACACACACACATGCGTACACACGCAAGGATAAATACACATACACATACGCGCTTACACATATTTATTAGCTATTTAAACATTTATAAAAATTCTCAAGGTCACTTGCTGACGTTGGGATTACAGGGTGCAAGTAAAGCTAAAACAATGGCAAGGACAAGAGCCTTTAATCAGAATTATGCCTAACGTTTACAGTTGACCTTTTGCAACACTTCTGGTAGATAAAAGGAAGCTTAGTTCATGTTTGTGAGTGGGTGAGTGGGGGTGGGTGGGTTGTGTGTACGTGTGGGTGTTGGGATAAAGGAAGAAGATGTAAAGGTGTTCAGTACTCTGTGAACTTGTTACCCTAACCGAGAAAAGGCGAAGGAAAAAATGTAGAACTTAACACCGATCTCACTCGCCAGCGCTGCATAGATTAAATATATTTTGCCATTATGAGCCATTAGGAGCCACTATGTCTGTTACATTCATATTTAAAATCATTTAGCGGGCAGTGGAATATGAAATGTCTTTTCCTTTTCGACTAATTAGGGCTGGAATGGGCTATTAAATTTGCACCAATAATCCGGTTATAAATTTATGACAGCTTGGTGAACAACCCCTCTTTTGCCTTTACATACAAAGAAAGACTGTTGAGGCATGGCTTTGAAAGGTCGGCAGAAAATAATTTTTACAGAAGTTTTAGTTATTAATGGTCACGTAAACGGCCTGCATAGAATCATTGTACAGAGATTTAGTTATCAATGGTCATGTATAAGCAATTGAAAGCAGCGTTATGTGAATTTGCTTCACATGATAATTATTTTTATGCTTATTTGTAAAAATAATTTTATAAAATATATTTTAATTTTGAGAAAAAGAAAGGAACTTATTTCTTTTTTAAGAATTAGAGGAAAGGTATTTACGAAATAACTATGTCCGTCTGTCACTGTTTGGTTTCTACATTCAATTTCGTGACGTAATGTGACAGTCCAATTGCTCCAATGAAAAAATTCTATTCACTTAACCCTTTATGACGTGTACACCAGGACACGCAATTCGTCATTATCATGTGCGTCATTTGTACAATACACGTACAATAAAAGTTAGGGCTTGCCCTCTGATCTAACATTATGAATGAATGTAGACAGTATCTGTACGCTGAACTTGTCTAAACCAGCAAATGACTTATCTGAAATTTTATTTCTGTAGTAAGAAATGACCTTTGCAATTTTTCCTGGCTAAAGCTTAAGTGGAAAAAGACACCCCATTTATCAGGCCTTAATCGCTTCAAAATGGAAGAAGACCAAATTTCCGGAATGGAAGATTAATGACACTAGCTAAGTGAAAATCCGACTTAAGAGTAAAATAATTTCGGTATCTTTGGAAAACAAATAAAACAAAACAAACAAAGCAATGAACTCACCGATGGACAAACAAACAAGGAAACAAACGACAAAATAAACAAAAAACGCCCCTAAAGCAGGAAAAATTAACTGTTATACAAGCAATTAACCACAAACAAGTAAACAAACGCATAAGCAATAAAACTGCAGATTAATTAGATGTAGACAACGGACCAATAGTTTAAAATAAATGAAAAGAGTGCTCTACAAATGCAGAATGGCAATACTGACAGATAAATCTATTTAAAAATTCATCTCATGTATATGAGTATATAACAGATAACTCTTGCATATGTCTATGAACTACACACACGCGCACGCGCACCTTACACATACACACAAGCAGACGCACACCAAAGTACACACACGCATGTTTACAAAAGAACACAGATGAATATATATGAATGAAATCGACAACAGATGTTGGTTTCGTATCATATTGTCGCGCACCGTGATTGATTGCACACCAGACATCAATACACAGACAGCGGCAAAGGAAACAGTGTTTTATGATTAGTTTTCCATTCTCAAATTTATTTTAGAAAACGTTATCTGTCCTTTTCTTTTACTCCGTTGGATGCTGACATCACACACACACAAACACACACACACACATGCACACACAAACTCCAATATACACCACATACTCACACACACAAGCAAACACACACTGATACAGAAAACGACACATGTATTTACGCATTCGTATAGCATATATTTACACATACAAACACAACGAGTGCTTAATCAAATGAAATTTGATCATTAGAATTTAGGATGCATGCAACATATTGCTGTTTAAACGCGCGTTTTGTAAACACACGATTATTCTGAAATTAAGGGAAGTACAAGTACGTATGTACAAATCTCACGTAAGCATTCACCAAACAAAGCTTATGACAAGGTAGGCATCTAGAGACAACGTAAACATTCACCAAACAAAGCTTATGACAAGGTAGGCATCTAGAGACAACGTAAACATTCACCAAACAAAGCTTATGACAAGGTAACCGGCTAGAGACAATAAGAGATGATGAAAGATTAAAAGCTTCAGGCTTCACATTAAGAGAAGATGTGACATTACAAGTATCCAAGATCCAATTTATCAATTAATGTGACATGACAAGTATCCAAAATCCAATTTATCAATTAATGTGACATGACAAGTATCCAAAATCCAATTTATCAATTAATGTGACATGACAAGTATCCAAAATACAATTTATCAATTAATGTGACATTACAAAACATTAATCTTTCACATTAGGAGAATATGCAACATTATATCAAACCTCCACAGTAAAAGGTAAAGCGAGAGTTAACTACGCCCAAAACTTCACACTGAGTGGTGATGTGGTATTATCACTTTCCTCCTACATTACTAGTCTTCAGGTTTCACACTAATATTAATTCGTACTTGTGAAAGTCTCATTACTTTCTTTCACAGGTTACATAAGACTATACATTTTGTGAACTGAAATTGAAATCGGATGCAGTTTTACACTGAGGGTACAGGCAATTGTACAAGTCTCCATCCACAATACTGTGGGAACATGCAATTGTACAAGTCTACATCCACAGCAAAGTGGGTACTTGTAATTACAAGTTACCATCTACTATACTGAGGGTATAGTATATATGCAATCGAACAAGTCTCAATCCACTACACTGCGGGCACATGTAATTGTACAAGTTACCATGTACTATTCTGAGGGTAAATGTACTTGTACAAATCTCCATCCACTACATTGTGAGTACATGTAATTGTACAAGTCTCCTTAATACTGCACAAGAAACACAAAACACAAGGAAACACAAAATTACACAAGGAAAAGGAAGATCTTTCACATATTGATAACCTTATATTGGAGAAGAAAGTGAAAGGGCGCTCGCTAAATATAGATTAAAGTCAGATTTGTCTTCTCCTTTAGTAAGAAGTTTTCCACCATGGAATACTGTGTGACGGTAAATGTTTGTCTTTAATGTGGTAGAAGAGAGAAAACGTTATAGCGCCCGCATATCCGCCAAGTGAGAGAGATGAGTGGTGTCTGGTGGGGAATTATTAATAACATAAATTAAAATTCGTTTAACTTGTAATTAGTTATGGATGATTAATTAATTAATCAATCATAATCATTAACTAAGTGGCGTTGGCGTCACAGAATCCATTTCAATATATATATATATATATCTAAAGCTTCGAACCCACATGGGGGACAAATCAATCAATCAATCAATCAATCAATCAATCAATCAATCAATCAATCAATCAATCAAATGGAAGGGTACAAAGGGTTCCATACGCTACAGGGTATAATGCATGCTAAATATGGTATGGCAATTGAAAAAGAGAAAAATATCACCCGACTGACTAGAGCGAGTGCTTGTACTCCTGCAAATTTAGAAGATGGAAGAGACGTCATATCCTATAGCAACCCCCCCCCCTCACTGTATGACGTTTCAAAGAATTTCTTTCCGATATTCAAATTTCACTTTATACAAGGAGCAATATTATTAATTATAGACTGCACTGATAAAGCATAGAAAGAAATCCACCACGTTAACTGATTATGTGCGTGGCCGAAAGGTTAAGAAAACAAACAACCTCAACCAATCGTCTACAGTCAGTTGGTGAAGTTGAAATCGGATGATATAACGCTTCCAGAGATTAACTATTATCTCCCCTTCCAGAATCTGAATGGCTAGTTAAAGTGCTGTTGTTATTCATTACTTGAATGCATGTATTTGTCCAAAAACATGTTTTTCGGATTTATTTCCTTAATTTATTGAGTAAAACATCTCACAATTTCCTGAACATAACACATTTGCCACTTTCTGTTGCTTTATTGAATGCCTGTTTACTTGCTTGTCCGATGAATGGAAATATTTTAATTTTAGGTCATTTGCTCAATCTTACAGAACTAAAAATCTTGTTTTCTATGTTTCCTTCCAGTCCTTAAAGAAATCAATACTTTTGCGGTCAGTTCCTTACTCCTAATTTCTGAGTAAATTTTGAAAGCTAGAGACTGAAATATTTACATTTGTTTACCAGTCTCTAAATTTTAAGGACACCAGTAACCTCTCGAACAAGGTTATTCTGTAATCTTCAAACAAAGAAACTTTTTATTTTAGTCTTTGGCCACTCAACCAACTGAAAGCAAATAGTATATTTCTATTCTCAGTTTCGTTAATATCCTTATGGAATTCTCCTACCATCGTGCTTTGTCGCTCTCTGATCTTTCAAAAAACTGAATCTTGAGGCATTTGGTTGCTTCGTCACTTTCTAGTCCTCCAAGAATTAAAGTATTGATTAAATTTGGTCATTTTCTAATTCTCCAGAAACTGACATATTTGATTAATGTTTTATCATTCCATGATTTCAAAACTCTAAAGACGCATTTGTGCCTGGTTACTATAAGATTATTGATTTGGAATAATGCCTAGGCCTTGATTCTCCCAAACCATGGAAATACCCGTTTCACTTTCGTTCAGCATGTAATCTTTGTACAGCTAATAATGATCTACACTCTATGCCTAAGTAATGATTCTGTAAGAAGTGAGGTATACCATTTACTTGGATAATGATTCTATAAGAAGTGAGGTATATATTTCTGGATAATGATTCTGTAAGAAGTGAGGTATATATTTCTGGATAATGATTCTGTAAGAAGTGAGGTATATATTTCTGGATAATGATTCTGTAAGAAGTGAGGTATATATTTCTGGATAATGATTCTATAAGAAGTGAGGTATATATTTCTGGATAATGATTCTGTAAGAAGTGAGGTATATATTTCTGGATAATGATTCTGTAAGAAGTGAGGTATATATTTCTGGATAATGATTCTGTAAGAAGTGAGGTATATATTTCTGGATAATGATTCTGTAAGAAGTGAGGTATATATTTCTGGATAATGATTCTATAAGAAGTGAGGTATATATTTCTGGATAATGATTCTGTAAGAAGTGAGGTATATATTTTTGGATAATGATTCTGTAAGAAGTGAGGTATATATTTTTGGATAATGATTTTGAAAGAAGTAAGGTACACTCTATGCCTGGATAATGAATCTGTATGAAGTAAGTGCATCGTGCAAAAATTTTCATATATATATGAATGATGAATTGCAGTGCATGTTTATTCTTGCTATTAACGCTGATGTAGCGATGTTTAAGTAGACGTCGTGATCTGCACGTTAAACGCAACCAATAGCGAAAGTATTGCAAGTTGTTTTCTAGATTGTAATAGAACATTCATAGAGGCGACATTCCATTCTAAGAAGATTAGCACCATCTTTAGAAATCCCAAGCCAGAGGCTCCCAAAATAGGTATACAGAGTACCTTCCCCTCTCCAACTGTTATTGTTGGCCGCATTGCGCTATGACAATGAGTGACAGAGAGATAGATCATATCTAAAACAGGGCCGAGTACTGGCCGACTGAAGTTGACCAATAGAACCTTCTATGTATAGAAAGCAAACTTGGTCCCCATGAAAATATTTTAGTTCAATTATTCTGAGAATGTTCATCCTTGTGTAAAGACATATTTCGGAATCCCCATCACGGGGTGCGTGGGTAAGCTGGTGAATACTGTGAGTTAAAATTCAGAATTGCAAACTTTATCTTGTAAACATTTCATGTTTTTAATCTTTCAGCCAGTAGCTATGTACTTTTTTTATTCACACATATAAGTGATAAAGATATATGTATAATGATGTGTGATGTTTTATAGCTGAAAGATTTTCTCACGTCATATTTTCTAGATTCAGTAGAGAACGACATTTGGTTATTATAAATATATTTTTGCAAATAGCGTGTTCAGCCAGTTTGAAAACTTTGCAGCACACCTTAGCCTGGAGATTATAGTTTTTCTGTCGAGTGTCATCATTAATGATCTAGAGATCTAGTGAAGGGTACTAATTCTTAATTATAGTTAAATACATGGCATATTACCATTGTTATTACCCTGAATTGTATATTGTGTATTATAAGCTAATTTTGCTAAGAACACAACACCTATTAATTATATTAATTTTTGTGTATCTCTCTCTCTACCTATCTATCTATCTATCTATCTATCTATCTATCTATCTATCTATCTAATTTACAAGATAATCGTATAGTGTTGTCTCATATATTTGCCAGAGTGATGATGTAGAATAAATCAGTGTAGGCTGAGAGAGCTAACTGAATTCATTTAAAGCAGTCAGTTAAGTTGTTTTATAGAAAGGGCGGATAATATGAGGTAGACAGGATTCTTACAAAGAGACCCTTATTATACGGGAACTGAGGGAACAGCTGTGCCCTATCAGCATCTTATCGTCATCTTAATGTTTCTTAACGTCATCCTATGAGTTTATCATCGATCGAGTAATCAACCATGGCTTTCTTACCTTTTGCGGCCTCGTTTGAGTTTTGAGTCGTAACCTGTAACCCAGTGACCCGAGAAGTGTATGCAATGAGTGGGCTACCGAACTGCCACGTCATTTCTACTCTGCCGCCGGCAAAAGGGACAGGGGAAGACAACTCTATGGAATTCAGGTAATGTAGTAATTTTAGCCACCTGTTTATCCTTCTCTCCTACTTTGTGATGTAGTATATGTGGTGTCTATACTGAGAGTAACGATATTTCAAACAGCATGCAGCAAGTACTGAACGAACTCCCAAGGACGAAGAATAATACAGCAACCCATGGCTGTCAAAAACTTAATACAGCAACCCATGGCTGTCAAAAACGGAACTGTATTTCTTAACTGGGACAGCAAAGTAGACTACTATTACATTTCCAATTCATGTTTACATATACATTTATACATATGTATATATGTTATATACGCCCATATTTGATATGTTGTGTAGTGTGTGCAGATAAATTTATATTGTTAAATAACTTATTTTTTTTCCTTTCATTATTCACTCTTCTTAGTTATATTTTCAGAAGAAATAGGTGATCGCAGTGGTAGTGGTGGCTTGCATAGTAATTAGAAGTCGGACATAAATTAACCTATAAAATGTAGATGACCTAACACAGCCGGAGTTCTCAGCAAATATTCTCTTTTCTAACAATTCACCACCTGTCACCAAATTTGCTTATTTCTCTATCTGTGTAGTCTCTACTTCAACTCAGATTTGATGTAATGCAATTTGATTCTCTGTAATAAAATGTACCGAGTTATTGTGCGTCTAAACATCGGCCATCACCAGCTGATAGACGCAGTAGGAGGAGAAATATAATAGAAGAAATAAATTATTTCTCTTTGCTGAAATATGAACAATATTAGAAAAAGCACCTTTTATGTGCTCTTTGAATAATAGTGAAAGATAATATTGCACTGATTACAAAGCAAACGATGTTAAGATACATCTGTTTACTCAAGTTAATTCTCTGAGTGGGGTTTTTCCCTGTTGGAAAAAGAGAGACATGTAAGATGTGCCAGCTGCTAAAATATAATGATTGCTTTACACCTATTCCTGTAGTTGAATTTATTTCCGATTTTAACTCACAGTGCACAAAGCTTGTCGCACAAGTAGCAGACAATGACTATAGTATTAAATGATAGAATGCTTAATGCGTAACTGTGCACATGAAACCCAGAGAATCTCAAGAAAGCATCATTTATGACCCAGTGCGAATTGGTTGCAAATGAAATATGTCTAAAGGAGAATAAAAATAAAATACAAAATACAGTAATAGCATTCGAAATATTAATGAACATGTTCGAATCTTCAAAAGTGATATATGTGTATGTGTGAGTGAATGTGGATATAGTTGTTCAATCCATGTACCACAGTCACTCTAATCCAAGCTCTCTCTTTCTTTTATCATCAGCTTCTAATCTGGCAAACAATACCTCTCGTTTAAGATCACTCCAATTTTTAATCTGTTCTCACTTTCATTCATTTTTAATTTCTCTTTCTTTCTTTTTTATTTCTAGTTGTTCTCTTTCACGATCCTATTTTATTTCTAGCTTTTCTCTCTCACATTAATTTATACACAGCGTAACATAACCCTTTTAGCATTCATTAATACACAATATTCTACTTGTGCAATTGATATATTTGTTATAATTGTCAAAATACGAATTAAAAAAACAGAAAAGAAGGAAATAAAACAACAAATCAACAGAAATAGAAACAAGGAATTGGGATAAAATTAAATCAACACAAAAAGACGTAAAAATAACACAATAACCAACTTCAAATTGAAATAAAACACCCAAATAGTGAATCTTCAAATTGAAATAAAACACCCAAACAGTGAAACTTCAAATTGAAATAAAACACCCAAATAGTGAAACTTCAAATTGAAATAAAACACCCAAATAGTGAAACTTCAAATTGAAATAAAACACCCAAACAGTGAAACTTCAAATTGAAACAAAACACCCAAATAGTGAAACTTCAAACTGAAGTAAAACACCCAAACAGTGAAACTTCAATTGAAATAAAACACCCAAACAGTGCAAACTGAAACCATCCTACACGACCTAATAAAATGGCATGCACACATACACACAAACACATTCAAAAATAAAGAAAACAAATGAAATAATTTTAAGGAAAAAACCCAACACACCAGATAGAAATTTGCACTCAACAAACTCCTGCCATGAATACAATTTTAAAATTAATGCATGTGGAGCCTACTCACACAAATGAAGGAAGAAAACGGAAAAAAATAAATTAGAAATAAAGGAGAATTTAATAAAAAATAAATAAAAAAGAAGGAAAAAAAAAACAAAATGAAAAAAAAAAAAGAAGAAAATTCTCGTTGAAGCGGGCAGAAGCCGTTTTGCGCTTAATTCTGGTTTCCTCTTGACTGTCACGTGATTGCCTAAGATGTCTGAAAAATCTGTAGTCAAGCCTTCGTAAGAAAGGTCGCCAAGATACTGGTGAAGCCTTTATTGCAGGCAGATCACCACGACCTCCCTTGTCGTTGGCAGTAAGGTTTCACCTTGTCCATCACTGCTTGTTATCGACGTTAAAAGACTACAAGGAGCAGCATTTGAAACGAACTGTCGTTAACACTTGAAGACAAAGTTAGAGTTCTAGTCCAGTCTTACGTAGTGTTTACCACGAAGCAAAGAAATATTTGTTTGAAACGTTGAGGAAGTAAGTGAGAGTTATCTTGAAATGCTAATGAAAACAACGATATGACTATGCCAGGGAGTTTAGTTTTCTTCTACAACATCCACTTTTCTCACATGCTTTTCTCTCTGTCTTCCAGTAAAACATACAGACCTGAATACACCCCCCCCCGCCAACACACATGCTATTATAATATTGCTACAGTCATTTTATATTGATAGATTTATTAACATAGACACTTTGTTTCATTGCACATGCTGACACATTCCCATAGTGACACCAACTCTTTCTGACAATTACATAGGCCCTTTACCTCTTGTGTGGTGGAGTAAATTTGCCTGTCCCTATTTCTAAACTTAATAATAATTATATATTTGTTGCCAATGGTAATGTGACCTGACCTTGGGCATTTCTTATGATGATTTCTTTGTAAGTGCCAGAGTTGGAGTAAACAACTCAGGTGAAGAATATGCTAGACCTTGCTGGTGCAATCCTAACCAGGTCCAAGAGGATGAATAGTTTTTCTGACTAATAATCTCACACTTTTTCATAACAACTTCATTCGAAGGGGATGGACCAAAAGTTATTTTGTTGAAGAAGTCCTATATTCTAATCACTTTGATTTTGACATAACTCGAGTCCAGTCATAAAGGCGATCATTAGCTTATGGTAAGTGACTGAGAAAGAATAAATGGACTTTGAAATATTTCATGGGGTTTTATGCTATTGATCTATGATTTGAACAGGAAAGTGCTTTATGTAATTGTTCCATTATTTCTATGTTCTCTAATTTGAATACATTGTACATTATACTTGTGAATTTTGATCAATGCTATATTTCGTATGCTGCTTGAATATTGTTGCCGGTTTTGTAAGTGAGAATGTGTTTGAGAGAGAAAGGTGCCTGAAACTTAGCACTGCCTTAATTTGACTGAGAGAGAGAGAGAGAGAGAGAGAGAGAGAGAGAGAGAGAGAGAGAGAGAGAGAGAGAGAGAGAGAGAGAGAGAGAGAGAGAGAGAGAGGGGGGGGGGCGGGCGGGATCCCGAGAGAGAGAATGAGGGACGACAAAAATAGAAATAGAGAGAAAAAATGGACACTTTAAACGAAATAGGGACAAAATGTTAATTTTAAGCAAAAGTAAATAGACAAACATGGATTATGATGTTCTAATCTAAGGTAAATACAAGAAAAGCAGAAGATTATTTTTAAAAAAATGTTTGCTATTCTTGGTAATGTTGTTGAGTGGTATATTATTTTAAAATTCCTTTTCTTTCGAAAACATTAACAATTACATATAATGAGCTTTCCTCTACAAAATGATTAAGGTCAAATTGAATGCAAAAAAGATTATAGTTTATTATGGTATAAGAGAGACTGTACAAATCGGAGATTTCATAGCATTCTTTCAAAATCACCTCCCTTCCATGCGACTTGATTCCTTTCAACAAGACGCTTTGGACAAGAGCGCGGTTTCTACTAATGACGTTGGTCTAGCCTAACTTAATCTAGAAGTAATGTTGTTTGGCATATCTAATATTTATCTTCAATGAAGTCAGGCAAAACCGCAGTTCTTTAGACTTAACAAGACCGGACTTGAAATCAATGAGTGAATAAAAAAGCAACAACAATTCTCCCCATCTCAATTTACCTTTTATAGCTTATATGTACATTTAGTCGTGTATGTGTGTTTGTGGTTTGTGTGTGAATTTATACCTGTGTATGTTTACATATGTGACCTTGTGTTGCGCATGTATGCGTATTCTTGTGTGCATGTCATGCGTGTTCTCTTATGTATACTTATATCTTTTTGTATGTATATAGGTGAATGTAAGTTTATATGCATATACATTTGTGAATGTTAGCGTATGTGTGTGTGTGTGTGTGTGAGTGAAAGTATGCATATATGTATGCGTGTCTGAAGGTTTATGTACGCATATATAATTATGTGTATGTTTGTTTGTGTGTGCGTGCATGTATGTGTGGTATTTGCGTGTTTGAGTATAAGTGAGAGTATGTACGTATGTGTGCATTGTTTGTGAGTGTATATATTTGTGTGCGAGAGTATACGAATGTTTTATATTTTTAAGTGTGTGGTATATGATGTAAGCTTATGTTCACATGAAAGAAATGTAAGTGAAAGAAAAAACATTGCAATTATTGTACCGTAGCAACGAGTGACCTGATGTGCATACATAGTTACTTATATCAACTCCATTTCCTGTGTTGATTCTGCACTACTATCCGAATCACAGGAGTAGTTTGTGGATGAAGATAAATACAAGTTTGAATTATAATAAAAATAATGATAAAGATGACAATGTTTCTTTATTTTCTCCTAAAAGAAGTTTTATTTCTCTATCGGCAGTACACTAACAGATAATGATAGAACTGTTGATACTCAACTGTTACTCAACCGACACTTTTGATATTGCTACTCCTACGACACAAAGGTACTGCTTTACTACAGTTACTACTAATACTACCACCAGTACTACTATTCTGCCATTACTATAATCTTTATGTCATATACAAACATTAGTATTTCTACCATTTGTACGTCCACTAGCACAATTCTACTGACACTGTTACTAACACTCTGACGTAGGAATGGTAAAGGTAACTCTAGATGGCGATGTTGAGTGCCACACTCACTGCACTCGCTTCTTGCATCTCAGCCACAAATCGACTTTGATTGGTCACTTACCAGACAAATCGATAGACGAATATAAGGCTCGCCCTCAGTTGCACTCAGTCACGTCTAGACAGGTGGAGACAAATCACAGATGCTGATGTATAAGCTGGGAACTTGAGATTTATATCAAAAGGTAGATTACCTCCACGAGCCACGTTTGAGATTTTAAAACAAAGACGATACAATGCTGACAGTTTGACAAATACACATTTTATTTTATGATATATATTTTGATAACAATTGTTATTGTTGCTCGTTCTTAAGTATGCACAGGTTGATGACAATGAAATATAGAATAACTTGTGATACATCTCCATTAGAGAAGCTGCTGTCTCGCAGATGACTTCTTCCCATTTCTAGTACGAGGATGGTAGCAAATAAAGAAGCTCAAGTCTGGGATGGTAGTACTCAGCCTTGAGCCTGAAATTGTTCAATCCGAAATAAAAAGCCTCATTTACTTACATACAGGAAGTATTCCAGTACATACATATGCACGTACGCACGCACGCACACACACACACACACACACATATATATATAAAGTACAGTCTCACAATAAGTTGCAAATTATTAATTGTGCACTAGTCATTTGCTACAGTACCAGGTTGATGAATACTTTAGTGGTGTACTAGAGCAGGATGGTAAGGTCTCATATTCAAGCATAACTCCCTTCAAGGCGTAAAAGAGTTATTTAACACAAGCCAATGTGCCATCTATCTATCTATCTATCTATCTATCTATCTATCTATCTATCTATCTATCTATCTATCTATCTATCTATCTATCTATCTATCTATCTATCTATCTATCTATCTATCTATCTATCTATCTATCTATCTATCTATCTATCTATCTATCTATCTATCTATCTATCTATCTATCTATCTATCTATCTATCTATCTATCTGTCTGTCTGTCTGTCTGTCTGTCTGCCTGTCCTTCTGTCTATCTATCTATTTTTAATGTAAGTTTGATATTCCTTTTATAAACTATTTTACTAACCATATATTACGTGAAATCATTTTGTACAAAATTTTAAACATTTTAATAATAAATTTCTTTTGCAAATAAAAGAGAAATTGTATGTATTTATATCTATATGTGTGTGTATGTATGTGTGTGTGTGTGTGCGTGTGTTTGTGTGTGTGTGTGTGTGTGTGTGTGTGTGTGTGTGTGTGTGTGTGTGTGATAGAGAGAAAAAGGAGATTAAAAGAAGTTTGGAGAGAAAAAGAGAGAAGAAAAGAGTGTGAGGGAGAAATGAAAAGGGACAGATTTTTTTTAATGTGAGACAAGAATGATAAATATTAGTTATTAACGAACTAAAACTAACTAATCCACTTTATAAAGAATGATGCTTTTATCATTCGACTAGTAAAAATATACGTAAAATAGCAACGTCTGAATTGCGAAATAATTTTTTTTAAATTAAACGATTGTGTGCGTGCGTGCGTGCGTGTGTGTGTGTGTGTGTGTGTGTGTGTGTGTGAGAGAGAGAGAGAGAGAGAGTGAGGGAGAGAGACTGAGTGAGGAAGTTTAAGGAATAAACAGAATGCTGAAATTAGATAGAAAAGCTCTAGACAGAGAAAATCGTTACAAAGAGAAAAATATACAGACGGAGAGACAGACTAAAAGAAAAGAGAATTCGATATTTAACTTCACATACACTTTGATCATGAAGACTCTTACAGTTTCACCCCCAACTCTACTTCTTTTTAGATCTGCTAAGGGTTTTTATTTTTTTCCACAGAGCAAACACGCATGTTTGGATAATGCTTAGCCCTTTTCAGTTCTTGCCGTTCGTGGTTGGGAATATATTGAAGGCATTACTGAGCGTCTGAAAGATGTGAAATCAGCTTTCCTAGATATCACTTCTTGACGGCACATACTACAGCAGTCCTTTTACTGACAAGGGAGTTTATTAGACGATTATTTATTACAGACTTCCTCTTGGTAAAACGAATTGATTACGAAGAGTGTTTTAGTTTTCTTTTGAAACATTACTCCCAAGACGTCATCTAAAAGAGAAACACAACAAATATCTTACAACAAAACATTACTCCC
Source organism: Sinotaia quadrata (assembly GCA_028829895.1). Taxonomy (NCBI): domain Eukaryota; kingdom Metazoa; phylum Mollusca; class Gastropoda; order Architaenioglossa; family Viviparidae; genus Sinotaia; species Sinotaia quadrata. Next base: position 64,744,156 of record CM054180.1, on the reverse strand, counting down.
AAGACGTCATCTAAAAGAGAAACACAACAAATATCTTACAACAAAACATTACTCCCAAGACGTGTTCTAAAAGAGAAACACAACAAATATCTTACAACAAAAGCACACGTAAAGAAGCAAACAAACGAACAAACTAGTAAGCATTATCCAAATAAACAAGCACCCACCAGATAAGCAATTAAGCAAGCAAGTACATAAATAATTATAAAATCAGACACGAACCAGCCAACCAAGCACTAAACAAAATAATTAAAAAACAGTAACTACAACAAGTGCATACCAATAGAAATGAACAGCTTAAATAATCAAATGAACAAATAAATGAATGAACGAGTGAACAAAAACAGCTGTGCATTGGATGTTTTGCAACCTTGTATCCACTTCATACTACAATGACTACTGTGCTCTACGGGATCATGTTGGTGTGTGTATCCAGTGTTGTCATCGAACTTATAAGTAAATGTGCTGCTGTAAAATGATTCCTGTGAATTCCATTTGAGATCCAATATGATGGAAATTGAAGTTTGAGTTTGGTCTAGAGAATTCACAAAGATTTATTTGAACATTCCTTGTGATGTGCTTGAGTAGTGCACATTCCTTGTGGTGTGCTTGAGTAGTGCACATTCCTTGTGATGTGCTTGAGTAGTGCACATTCCTTGTGATGTGCTTGAGTAGTGCACATGAAAGTTCTGGAACACTTCTTGTAAAATGTGCTTTGATGGCGCACAAGAAGTTCTGGTGATTCTCCATAGTGTGCTTTGTGAGTGCATCGAAGATTCTGGAACAGCTGTGTAATGTGCCTAGAAGGGGTACGTTGGACCATCATATAATTAGAAAGACAGTGACTTGTTGCAAACCACGTGATTGGGAACGTACACTAGTGACAGCTGTCATCATAGAAAAGGTTATATACATTGACTATAATTATCTCTCTAAAACTCCACTCTCATTTCTATCATGAAACTATACCCACGAACCTGATTATATATATTTTAGTTTGACTGCTGATGTCTATGCTAGGATAAACTGAATAAATGTCAAACGTTTAATCAAATCATGTTATGAAATGATGTAAATGTCAATGCTCTTTTGATTATATCCATATTTTGGATATAATGTTGGTTCAATAAAGTTATTGTTAACTTTATTTACCTTCTTACATATATATTAAAACTGTATGTTGGAGTATTAGTGGGTTGATGGGGCTCGTTAAATATATTTTTATTAATCCTTTAGTAGGAAGTTTCCACCCGCAGAAACATTATGCGACAGTAAAATGTCTATCTCATTACTGTAAAGAGTTTTACGACACCCTTATAATCCGTCAAGTAAGAGACATGGTCTAGTGGGAGAATTATTAATAACTATAATAATTAGTTATGTGCTGTTAATTAATAAATAATAATCATAACGAGTGAAGTGTGCCCAGAGGTGTCACAGAATATGTTTTTCCACCCGAACAGTAATCCTTCCTTTTGCTCCTCAGTAAATTACTGTTCCTGGAAATGAACAAAAACACAGCAAAGCCGCCAATAACAATGAGGTGAGTCTTGTTCCTAAGCTTAACTTAAACGGGTAATACACTTTCTCACAATTAATATTCTTATATTTCATCATTTGTCGATGATACCAAAATGATGACTTTTTATCTTAGAGCACTATAATTAATAAAGATTTAATTCGTTACCTCAATGAAAAGATTTTAAATTAAAAGTTAATACACCTTTGCATTTGGAAACTAATAGGAACAGTAATACTAAATCCATTGTATAATTATGTTTTAGCTTTTACAGAGAGGAATTACCTATCGTTTTTTTTAAAAAAATTCGATATAATAGCGACTCTCTTAGTGTTCTTTTTGCAGAGCCTACATCATATCATATTACCGATACGTCATGACTGATATATTCATTTAGTGTTCCTTTTGCAGAGCCTACATCATATCATATTACCGATACGTCATGACTGATATATTCATTTAGTTAGGTTTCTCATTATCTTACATTTCATCATCTATAATTCAGAGTGCCTATTTGTAACATTTTACCAATGAATTAATGTATGTATTTAACTGCTAGGTCATTGATATATAATACAGGTGAATCTTGATTATCTCCCATTGAGTTTGCAGTTCTATACTTACTTACATAGACACTACTTCACACTAGCCCTCAACACTTCTCTGCATACAAAAGTATAAACCCGACATTAAATGAAACACGTTTCCTTTGGTAGTCTTAATACCTTGATACAGAGAAGAATAGGACACGTTACAGTTTGGTGGTGCCCCTGCCACCGCGTACTTTGATCTGACAGTTTGGTCTCAGTGGTCTTTCCTTGTCTACAAAAACGTGTTCCAGGATCTGGGATCGATGAAGAAGTGTCTGGCATCAGTCGGTTCTGCTTTGCGGATTCTGCCTGGCCACCTACGACATCAACGCAATTCTAGCGGTGTGGACACTGTAGAGACATATGTACTCTTCCAGTGCAACTTTGATCAGTCACCCTCAGTGAACACGTTGGCCACTGTGTCCATTGCAACTATGTTCAGTCACCCTCAGTGAACACGTTGACCACTGTGTCCATTGCAGCTTTGTTCAGCCACCTTCAGTGAACGCGAATGCCACTGTGTTCATTGAACGTGCAGTTCATTCTGTTTAATGAAGTTTCGCAATTTTGGTTAACACACTTTCACTCATGTCTCCTCGTTTTAAAATAATTTGTGTTCGGTCAAAGCACTGTTTTAAAATTATAATCTCACTTCTAATATCAAAATATATTGTGTTCGGTTATTGAAACAATGTCACTGTAGTCTCATTGCTAGTTTCTAAACACGTGTTTCGTTATAACACAGCCATTCTTGGAATCCTTCTTGCTTTAAAACCCGTTGTGTTAAGTTAAAGCAATGCCAATCTAGTTCCTCTTTTCGTTTTGATATACGTTGTGTTAAGTTAAAGCAATGCCAATCTAGTTCCTCTTTTCGTTTTGATATACGTTTATTGATTTAATGCACTTGTCAATCTAGTCCACACTTACTTTGTATAGTACAGTGAAATACAGTCACGCTTCTTGTTTTAAAATACGTTGTGTTGTGTTAACGCACTCTCAGAGTAGTCCCATTCTCGTTTTAAAACGCATTGTGTTAGGTCAAAGCACCAATATAATTTAACCAGTCATTTTAAGTAACGTGAGCGTAGTGTCAGACTCAACATTCTAGGTAAAAATGCCATCTCTCTATTCACTCTCTTGTTTTAAAGTTAAATTTACTCGGATTAATATGCTACCAGTTACTTTCCTTGTAAGTAAGTACGACGAGTCAGGTTACCATATTACCATTTTTTTGGTCATTCTCTCTCTTTAAGGAATGTTGTAGGATTAATGTGTTATCAATTTCAAGGTGATCTATCTTTACCATTTCCCCGACTTTTAAATTAGCACACAGTCTCTTCTCTTTTAGTTCGTTGTGTTAAACTAGACGGCAATCAATCCTCCTTGTTCCCCAGCCATTACTGCATTGTATCAGATTATCCTATTTTTATTCTTTTTATTCTCTTATTTTTAAGAAAGTTGCACGAGTTTAACACTCTAAGTCTAGTTAAAAATGTTGCGTTAGGTTAAAATAATATATTTTAAAAGAACGTTGTGTGTAATTAACACACTGCTACTCCAGTACTACTTTTCTGCGAGTTCTTTTAATTTAGTTTCCTTCACTTAAACCACTCTCTTAAATTTAAGCACGCGTCATGGTAAGTTCCACTTATGATCTGTTTGGCAGCGTTTTACACTTCCATAAGGTATGCCTTCGCTTCTTGTAAGTTTGTTTCAACACGTTTACTTAAATTGCATTTTTCCATAAGGTATGCCTTCGCTTCTTGTAAGTTTGTTTCAACACGTTTACTTAAATTGCATTTTAACGTCAGCTAGAGATTTAACTGCACCATACAATCCTTTTGAAAGCTTGTCAAGCTTCAGAAACATTAAGCTCTCATCTTCAAAAGACTCAAAGTACATTCGTAACGACATGCGCAATTTTATGGCCGCATTCCATTTTGAAAGAAGTGAACATTATTTTTTTAAAAATTCAGAGCCTGTTATATACTAAGTTGCTCTCAACGGCGTTTGTGTTCCCTCACACCCCAAGGCATTTGATATTCGATATTCGCACACACCCATATATAAACACACATGCATACACGCACACGTAAATGCACACCTTCATACACACACACACATACACACACGAGGAGGTGATCAAAATAATACTAAATTTAATAAAATAGTCACGATAAAAATTTAATTAATTGCTTTTACAGGATAGTTAGAGTTGCAATGGTTCGGTAATAAACAGGAAAAATTAGAGCTTTTCCCCTGATTATGATTTTCAGAGATATAGCATGCCTTTCACATTCTATATGAACCTCCTGGCTTACCTTTTGTAAATCACTACAAATGACCCTGATAAAGATGGGAACTGATATTCGTAAAATACAGAGACACTGAATGCTCTCTCTCTCTCTCTCTCTCTCTCTCTCTCTCTCTCTCTGCCAAATACCATTACAGATTAAATATAAACTCACGAAATCCTAAATAATCACATGCTAAAGCTGTTGCCTTTAAAGTATAGACCCACATTAAATCCTGAACAATCACATGCTAATAGTGATTCTATATAACATGAAATATAGACACACTAAATCTTATATGTTCAAATGTTTATCTTATTTATGTAAAATATAGACACCAAATCCTACATATTCACATGCCAATAACTACTGCCTATAACATAAAATATACACACTAAATCGTAGATTTTCATATGCTAATAATTATTGCCTCTATAGACATTAAATCCTACATATCCACGTACTAATAGTTATTGCATATAACGTAACACATACGTGTCATCTATATGCATATTATTGCGCGTGCTGAAAACTCCCAAGCATCTCTCTCTCTCTCTCCCTCTCTCTCCTTCTCTCTCTCTCTCTCTCTCTCTCTCTCTCTCTCTCTCTCTAAAGTTTTCCAATTCTGTGTGTCCGTCTGTGAGAAATGCTAAAGCATCCTTGACCTTCGAGCACATGGTAGTTTTTTTAGTAAGTTGTATTTTCACATGGCCAGCTTTATGTTGCATTGTCGCATTCGTGAAACAAGAGACAACATCAAAAGTAATCGTCAATAAAACCGCGGCCAAAGTCATTTGCTAAATGATGCTCGAATTTTCACTCACAATGAGACTTATAATAAAGCCTTACAGTAAACAAATTCATTTATGTTCCTAGCAATGCATTCATTTTAATTTCCCACCCGTCTAGTAGCACACATTAGACCTTTTCACTTATTTGAGGACTGTAGTATACTGGACGTTCACGTTTCTAATTACTATAATATTAACTCTCTGAACTCTATAAATAAAAATCTAGACTTTAGCACACTGTTAACTGCCGATTAAAAACTAGTGTTTAACATTCAATCATATTATGCCAAGACTAAATGTTAGTGTCTAGCACACACTTTTATGCCGACAAGTCTAAATACTAGTGTTTGGCACACAATCATATGCCCGCAAGCCTAAATACTATTGTTCGGCACACAATTTTATGCCGCCAAGTCTAAATACCAGTGTTTGGCACAGCCATAGCTATACATTTCAATACTGATTTCTGCTAAAAAGTAAGTTTTGTTCAATTTTTCTTTCTTCCATATAGTTATGGCTGTTAAATACTAGCTTCCCTCGAATAGTCATGTACACTAAATACCACGTTTTTCCCATATAATATGATTGTGAAATACTAGTTTCTTCTATTAAGTCATGTACACTAAATACCACGTTTTCCCATATAATATGATTGTGAAATACTAGTTTCTTCTATTAAGTCATGTACACTAAATACCACGTTTTTCCCATATAATATGATTGTGAAATACTAGTTTCTTCTATTAAGTCATGTACACTAAATACCACGTTTTCCCATATAATATGATTGTGAAATACTAGTTTCTTCTATTAAGTCATGTACACTAAATACCACGTTTTCCCATATAATATGATTGTGAAATACTAGTTTCTTCTATTAAGTCATGTACACTAAATACCACGTTTTCCCCATATAATATGATTGTGAAATACTAGTTTCTTCTATTAACTCAAGTCTGCTAAATATTACAATCTGTCATAAAGTCATTAATTAAGTACTAGTTTCCCATTTTAGTCTGGTATGTTAAATACCAGTTTATAATTTTAGTTATGTCTGTTAAATGAAATTTATTGTCATACAGTTAATCATAGAAATACTGATTTTTGCATTATACATGTCTATTAATTATTTATTTCTGTTATGTAATTATGTCTATTGAACAGTAGTTTCTGTCACACAATCAGTTCTATTAAGAAATGCAGTTTGCCGTATAGTCACGACTATTTAGTACTGGATTTTGCCATATAGTAATGACTATTGAGTACTGGATTTTGCCATATAGTAATGACTATTGAGTACTGAATTTTGCCATATAGTAATGACTATTGAGTACTGAATTTTGCCATATAGTAATGACTATTTAGTACTGAATTTTGCCATATAGTAATGACTATTTAGTACTGGATTTTGCCATACAGTTCAAGATCTGAATCGATGATGAGAAAATATTATTTGTGCTTGTTATTCTTCTAATACAAAGATTTCGGCGGACGTCGTTGGGAATTCAAATTTATTTATCAAATGCTAATTGGTAACTGGACAAAGACCTTTCTTTATATTAAAGAAAACGAAAACTTTCATAACTCACAGCCTCTTTAAAAATGAAATAAACAAAAAGTACAAAAAAATCTAGCCAAAGTTCCGACTTTTCATTTAAAAACAACTGTTTAAAAAAATTCACAAAACATTCAGGGAAAATGGAAAGCCAAGTTACCCTTTAAGTTTTCTCCAATAACACGTTACAACAATAAAACTTCCCCTACACTTTCTGCAAATTGAATTTTCTAACATTTTAAATCTATCCTCAACTCAGCAGAAAAGTGCAGATATTTTATCGCGACTTGACTGCGATAGAAACTTGAAGATCGAACGTACCCTAACTCACGAGATTTCAGGCGTGCGATTGTTTGTTCATAGCATTTTGACCTTGAGTGCAGTTGCCCAGGGGTCAGAGCTGTCGCCAATCTGTCATTCCAAAGCCAGATCCCTCAATTTCATTTCTGCATCATTACCAGTTCTCTCGAGTCCCAGGTCCATGGAGCCTGATGAAGGTCCAAGAATTGTGAATGTATGGATTCTTGAGAAGAACATACGAACCAGCATAGAGGAATTTAATTTGAGCACAAATGTTAAACTGAACACTCAAAAGGAAAATTGAAAAGCGAAAGAAATATTTAATGGATTTTCTGTAGGAATTTAGATATTTCCATATTTTTTAAAATGTCTTAAATTTAGAAATACGACTTAAATATACGAGTGAAATATTTTGCGAGCTATATATCTTCACTCTCTCTGTATATATAATGATATAAAATGTATTGAAATTGAAATTTAGGTTGTAAAGAAAGATTAAATTCAGAAGACAAATTACAAAGAAGAAGTGAGATAAAAAATTTAAAAAAAAGAGAGAGAATGATAGAAGGAAAGTGAAAAGACAGAAAAGAAGAAATGAGAGTTAGGTCGAGCTAGCAGGCAATTGACAACGGATATTTATCAACAGACGCATATAATCAGACAATAAGAAACAATAAACTAGTTGCTAATCAGATGGATACCGGCGAGGCTGAAGCAAGCAAACAAACCATTTATCTAACGGGAAAAAACAAGTTACCCTATTCTCCATTTTCCCCCCCCCCCCACATTCCTCAGAAAAAGAACGAAGATTAGAAGATTAGACAGAAGGGCATGTGGGGTGAGGGGAGAACGGGTGAAGAAAAAAGAATAACACTACACATAGCAACACCCTAAGAGACAATTCCAAAACTGACCATCCAACAGACACCGCAGGAGAAAATAATAAAAAGGTAATACAAAATAAATCGACGAAGAGAACTTTTGAACCACTCTCAATCACAGCAGGTGCAAGTACAATGTGCCAATCTTTTCTGCTCGAGATCGAAGCCTGTACTCTCAAAACAGGGTGACCAGTCCCAAAAGCCTCTTCCAAGCCCAACTGATGCAGTACAAAACGGACAATTGTAAAAGAACATCGAAAGCTGACCATTTCACTTCTTTGAGTTCTCCGATATTCTACTTCCAGATTTTAGCCGCCATTATGTTTTGCACTATTTTCATATTAGTGTTACCACAGCACTTTTTATATTTTTGACATTAGCCATAACAAAGTTCTGCAACATCGTGTTATCAGTGTTTCCTCAGCTTCCTTGATATTGTAAAAATTAGACAATATCTACAACATCATGTTATCAGTACTTCCTCAGCTTTCTTTGCATTCAACATGTAAGAAAGAAACTAGAGAGACATATATTTCTTTATCTGAATCACTTGCTCTGTAGAGAGTGATAAAAATCAAGGTCATTGTTCACACTGCAGATACATCCTAATTTAAATAGGTAGGTGATGTCAGTGTGATGGGGTGTCGGGTGTAATGTTATGGGTCACCACAGGATGCGAGATGAAAATCACGTTGATGACGCCACATGCTTGACGGTAGTCACAGTAGAGAGACACGGCTTTCATGAGGCTTCATTCGTGACGATGCACGGTAACCCATTCTCTCCTTCATGACTACATGGGTCGCTGTTCTTCTCTATGCATACAAGTATTCTTACGGTGGTGGTGGTGGTTATGCTAATAAATTTTACGTCACCACTAGAGCTTTCGTGGATCATTTCATTATAAGACGTTCTCTGATCTGTAGTGCTCCAGTGGAACATGCTCTCTTCACGAGTATTCGGAGAGCGCTGGCGGTGGTGTTGCTGTTGTTGTCTTGGTGCTTGCTTGGTGTTATCGTCAGTTGTTGATTTAAAAAAAAAAGTCGTTGACTTATATTCCTGTTGAGTTATGTGTCCCTATTTCTTGTATCTGTGGCGTTGAAGTTGTATTTTTGTTCCTGTTGAACGTTGTGGCTATATATATATATATATAGCTATTGACTGACTAATCTGAGAGAGCGTTGGCTTCCATTCTTCGCTGACCACTCTCCTAGCACACAAAGTATGCTGATGTACACCTGTCACGTAACCTCTAAACATAATTTGCTCACATAATCTATCTATACACCAACATACAACCCCCTTCCCCCACAACCACATAAATTGCTCATGTGTCTGAGATAAGCTCATTGAACAAATGAACCCTTCGCACTTTTTCAGAACACACGATCACGCACTCTTGAACGAACCCGCAGAAGTCAATGATGAAAAAAATAGAGTTATGCAAGGTGGAGGGTAGGATGTGGGGTGGGGTGATAGAGAGTTACGCAAAGTGGAGGGTAGGATGTGGGGTGGGGTGATAGAGAGTTACGCAAGGTGGAGGGTAGGATGTGGGATGGGGTGATAGAGAGTTACGCAAGGTGGAGGGTAGGATGTGTGGTGGGGTGATAGAGAGTTACGCAAGGTGGAGGGTAGGATGTGGGGTGGGGTGATAGAGAGTTACGCAAGGTGGAGAGTAGGATGTGTGGTGGGGTGATAGAGCAGTAACGAAATACATGTCCTTCCAGCTGCGAGGACCAGTTACCGTCATATTACATTTTTCTTTTAATTATTTTTGTCTGCTTGGATAGGAACACATTAACAAACCGTCATAGGTCAAGAAAATAATGTGTCCTTGTCTATCATTTCCTGTTAAGTAAATTTTAATGGCTTTAATGGCCATTCCTGACTAAAGGGCACAAGTGCAGTGGAAGGGTTAACGCAAGTGAAAATGCGCCAGTTAGAATGGCTGAAAGCGCCCTGACATCACATTTCCAAGCAACAGGTTAAAAAAAAAATTAACGGCTGTCGTGCAGCCCACTGTGTCAATTTCACAAGAGACATGCATTTAACGGTTCCGTGCTAATAGGCAATTTCACCTGGTGGCGGTAAATTTGCGATGACAGATGTGTAGTGAAGGTGGGGGTGGGGGAGAGAAGGAGCAACATGTTGCTAGGCTAATTGTTAAATTATGCACTCGTTATGCCAGTGTTCGCTTGGTAACATTTCTCTGAGTGCAGTAGTTTGTGTATCTCAGAATTTCACTACTACAATGAACAGTTTCAGGTAAATAAAGAAAGAATTCAATTAAAACAAATTCTACAATGAGTAAAATTAGAAAGACTGAAATAGAATATTCCGATGAAATAAAAAATACTTTAACTGAAATGAAATTTGTTAATGACGGCAGACATTTTGCGAATCCCCTGTTAATCCTCCAGCAATATCGCGTTTGAAGGATGCAGTTATGGTGTACTGGATTTTAAACAACTACTACAAATACAACAACAATTTCTCCTAATACTATACTACCAATAACAATAATATAAAACAAACTGAAAATAAAATAAAATAAGAACACCGATAGCAATATATAATAATATTAATATCAACAACCATTACAATAATAATAGCCTTATTATAGCTATGATTACTAAAAAGTAGAAGAAGAAAAAGAGAAATAACAACAATAACAACCGCATTAATAATAATAATATCGAAATGTCTAGATTGTGGATATGTGGAGGGTAAAATACCCAGAAAGTTAAGCTACCTATGTTGTGTCGACAACAGGGATGGGTGACAGCTTGAAATTCCACCTCCGGACTATCGAGAGAGGGGAAAGTGGCACCCTCCAAACTACACCAACATCTATCCCCATTTATGATACAGAAAGCTAAATTTGATTCTATACCTGATCAGACTTCGCCCAGGTTAACAAGTTCTGCGTTCGGCACTGATTTTTCAGGGTGTTTAGTGAACAATGGACTACTGAAATGCTAGCAAAACCTCGGAAGTGTAAGTGGAAGGCTGCTTGTGTTCAATGCAAAATATAATTAACTTTCCTATTTATTACAATATAACTCCATTCTATCTTACACTCCATCCTTAACTTACAATTTCCTGCAACATTATTTATTAGTCTCTCTCTCTCTCTCTCTCTCTCACACACACACACACACACACACACACACACACACACACACACACACACACACACACACACACACACATGGTGAAATAAATACAGCACATCAAACAATGTCAAGTATTAGCACACTACTTGTGTGCAGCTTAGTTCAAACATTTGTAGAAATAAAAAGTCAACTCACATAGTACATCTCTACATAAACACATGTATAACATATCAATAGTAAAAATGCATGAAATGTTTATAAGTCCATTCTCTCTCAACCAGTCAGTGTAATTCACCATCAAGCTAACAACTGCTTTTCAAAGCCGGACTTCTCATATCAGTGAGATCGTTTTACTAGTGTTGTTATTTATTCTGACGGACGACACTTGCTAATAATAAACTCATATAAGTGTTAACGTTTTACTAGTGTTGTTATTTATAGTGCATAGTTAATACAGGCATGGATTAGAAGATGCGCGAAGATAACAGGAAACGTAAAACCGGAAGGTCACGCCACATCTTTGAACAGATGTGCACTTACCAGAATAAAGTTAAATCGACTAACTCTGAAAAGTGAGCCCACAAGAGTTACATTAGGCTGCAATCATTAGAAACTGGAATGGCTGTTCCTCTTATCACGCATCCTGAACGTATCGGCGCTGAAAGACGTTTTAACAGTCCATTTGGAGACAAATGGCAATTTCCGTGTTTCAATCTATCTATCTATCTATCTATCTATCTATCTATCTATCTATCTATCTATCTATCTATCTATCTATCTATCTATCTATCTATCTATCTATCTATCTATCTATCTATCTATCTATCTATCTATCTATCTATCTATCTATCTATCTATCTATCTATCTATCTAACAGTGACAACTGCGTGCAAGTTCACTCGCGTAATTCTCATGAAATTTCATTTATTTACTGAAATTAATAACTCAGTTAAAAGGGCTTCTAATTTATTCCAGCCACTCGCCCCTATTCTCTCTACATACACATACACACACTTACAAATCATAGGAATATATGCACAATCGCATTCAACTTCCTACACACGCACACACAGGCATGTATCAACATACATACTCGCTTTTAAATATGCATTTATATGATATAGTTACAAATTTTAAAATCACCCATGTGAATAATATATATTTTAAAATATATAATTTATATATTATATAATATATAAAAATTACAAAAGAAAAGAAAATAGACAGGAAACCTACCCGCAGACAGAAACGCTAAAATATCTACCACATTAAAAAAAAAAATCCGAAAAGGCAATATTGAAAAGACTTTGCGCAAAGACGCTGCATCGAAAGATAATTTCTAGAACCTTTCGATGATAAAGGAAAACCTACCAAATACAAAAAAAAAAACCCCACAAAAGAATAAATTAGAAAAAAATGTTCTTGTTGTGTTTACACTGTTATATTTTCTTTTAGAATTGCAGATGCTGTATTTACTTCTGGCCAAATTTGTTTTCCCGAAATCTATTGCCGTCCATAAATAATTATGATACATAGAAGTATTTTCATAAGTCCGCAAAGATCGTATACTATTTTAACGAACACAAAATCACCATACACATATGCACATACACACAGCAAAGAGATATGCATATAACCACATGTATACTCACGCACGCACATATACTAAGATATAAATCATATCAACAGAAAAATAAAAATAACATTACATGCATTGCCTTTGTTTTGTTGGTACTTTGGACAATTTTGCAAGTTGCGTTGGTTACTACACTACACGACACGACACGACACTACACTACACTACTACACTACACTACACTACACTACACTACACTACACTACACTACACTACACTACACTACACGACACTATACTACACTACATTAAGTTTACACTACACTATACTGCACTACACTGCACTACAGTAAGTTTACACTACACTACACTACACTAAACGACACGACACTACACTACATTAAGTTTACACTACACTGCACTACAGTAAGTTTACACTACACTACACTACACTACACTACACTACACTACATTAAGTTTACACTACACTACACTGCACTACAGTAAGTTTACACTACACTACACTACACTACACTACACTACACTACACTACACTACACTACACTACACTACACTACACTACACTACACTACACTACATTAAGTTTACACTACACTACACTGCACTACAGTAAGTTTACACTACACTACACTACACTACACTACACTACACTACACTACACTACACTACACTACATTAAGTTTACACTACACTACACTGCACTACAGTAAGTTTACACTACACTACACTGCACTACAGTAAGTTTACACTACACTACACTGCACTACAGTAAGTTTACACTACACTACACTGCACTACAGTAAGTTTACACTACACTACACTGCACTACAGTAAGTTTACACTACACTACACTGCACTACAGTAAGTTTACACTACACTACACTGCACTACAGTAAGTTTACACTACACTACACTACAGACAAAGCTACTCTACTCTACTTTTTGCACATGAAAACGTTACACATAAAAAAAAAATATATGACAGTACAATAAAGCAAAGAAAATCCACATTAAACTATAATGCGAAAGAGTATAGTACAACGTTATAATGCACTAGGCTATGCTATAATACTATACAACAGAAGTGAGATTTTACATAATACCAAGCTATATTTAGCTATACTAAGCTATAATACCTTTCAGTTTAGTAGACTAGATTGTACTACATTAAACTAAACTAAACTATACTATACTGCAACACATTAAATACTAAATACATATTGTTGCTTGGTGATTATATAAAAGAGCAAAGAGTATTTCTCTACAGAGGATTGGAATGTGCTACACTGTACTGCGATGCACAGTAATCTACTATAAAAATATATACTGTTTTACACTGCGATGCACAATAATCTACTATAAAAAAATATACTGTTTTACACTGCGATGCACAGTAATCTACTTGTCACATGCCCGGTCTACGTTTAACTGACCCTGTCCTATTTTAGATTCCAGTTATCAATATTGGTTTATTGAATAATTCCTAACAATAGTGACAGCTTGATGGCCTGACTTATCTTTCACAAAATACCACAATATTCGGCCAATTATTCACGACACCTTGCCAGATAAATCAGTTGACTCGCCCCAATTGATAATGTTATCTCCCCTTATTTATAAATTAAGATTTATGATTCTTTATCCCTTTATTATGGCTCACCCCAATCAAACGGATCTCTGGTCGTGCTACAAACAATTATGTAACAACGGGTAAGATAACAATAAATTTAATAACAATTCAATTAAAATAGAAGAAAAATGAACAATTATGATTCACAATTAACAATAGAGGACTATCGTGCAGCCCAGTAAATTAATTAACTAACCACACTGTCTCAGAGTTTTGTGTCCCATTTGGCTAAATAACTTAGCTTATTGTCTGTGCAACTATTGAACATGTTGTCATCAATTATTCGATATGACATGGACATCACATAGCAAATCCTCTAGGGGCCTATCGCAGTCCTTGCGGCTTCAGGCGTAGACTGCGGATGTTGCCTCTAGTATAGAAGATTATGCACCCAGTCGGGTTGCCTCTAGGTCCTCGTCTAAAGACTGTAGATCTTGAACTCTGATCCGATGTTCCGTTTGTGACTCAATGCATCTTAATTCGTTAGCTCTTCCGTGATAACAATTAATCAACAGAAGCATGACTACATACACGTGGTGACTTTACTTCCCATTTTACAAGTGTAATAATCACTAACGCCACTTAGTTTCTGTAAGGGAAATATAACATTTGTCAACATTAAAATCACATAAATATTCTACACAATATATATAATACAGAATACATAATACATCAATTTTACAAGTAAGAAATACAATCTAGAAAAACCAATTATATAACCACTGTGTGAAATTAGGTGCGGTCATAATAGGAGGACGCAACTCTCTTTTTACCATTTCGATTATTATAGCCAGGACTAATATAGAGCTATAAAATATTGTTGCAGTTCCATGTAAAATAGTCAACCATTTGGAGTGTAAAACAGTATACTTCTTTATAGTAGATTACTGTGCATTGCAGTGTAAAACAGTATACTTTTTTTTATTTTTATAGTAGATTACTGTGCATTGCAGTGTAAAACAGTATACTGTTTTAAAGTAGTGTCAGAATATATTAAACAAATTATGCATTTTAATACACATTTTTATTATTCTTAATCGTTCATTGTATTAACGGTTTCCACTGCCTATATGATTATCGAGATGATTTCCGTTAAGCGAGTAAGGTCCACTTCACAGTACACCAAGTTACTATATTACTTTGTAGTACACTAGACCCTGCCATATTTCAGTGTAATCCACAACTCTGTACTATATTATGCTACAATACTCTAGATGATGCATTACACTATTCAATACTAGATTAAATTAGTACTATTCCCTAAGCAATACATTTCTCGTCAATGCACTGGATACCTATATTACAATATAATAAAATAGAATATATACTATATATTACATTACACATACACTTGTAATAATCATTATTATCATATTCCAGGTTTAATGTAGAAAACATTTTCATAACTTTACTGGTTGCAACATTGTAAATTAAATTAATTATTTAATTTTATTTTTTCACATGCTTCTTCCTGGGAAATAATATATTTCTTGATTTAGTCGACATGTGCTTTATCAATCACTGTTCACCTGCTAGGATAATTTACCAGTGAGCAGGTGCTAAGACATCACAGACAACTCTTCTCACTTGAGCGATGATGTCTGTTAGGAGTGGTATGGGAGAGAAGGAGTGTGATCACAAGCAGCCTATGTCAAGAACTATTCCTGCCACCACCCCCACCCCCGCGCCCATTCCATTGTCACATGTGACACATCTGACCAATGGGCTGCAAAGTTTAAAACTGGCCTTGTGCGTAGAAACATAAATTATTTGTCTCTGTCCACTGAGAGCGGCTGTTCACGAAATCAGTATTAGAAATTATGCAGCTTCGTCATCACCCACTAGTAGGATTCAAATTCCTGGAAATTCTACGAGGCTTGAAATTTAATCACTAATCTGCCAAGAGGGTCTGAAAATGGTCTAAAACTCTAAATTCTAGTATATTTTCAGAAAGTCTATTTATGTTTGTATAGAGATTTGAGTATAATTTATGCAGAGTGTTGTTGGAGCTGAGCCCCCATTTATTTGATAAGTAGATTCGTATTAGTAGATCTAGGTAATAATTACATTTACGACTGGCTTCAATTTCCTGCTTTGGAATATCACATGATTTAAAAAAATATATTTTTCTTACTCGTAGGATTTCTGTGTTGAAATATTTTCTTTCAGCAAAAGAAATATTACCAGAGATATAGTTTGTTTTGACTTTGTAAGATGCAACTTTGTTAGTACAAGATTAAGTTTTGAAAGAGCCAAGTTTTCACGGGCTCATACTGTTTATCCCAGACTTGACAAACTAAAGCATCTTAGAACGTGTGCTCTGACTACAGCTACGTCATTTGGTAACTACTTAATGTTTCAAAGAGGACATAGCAAGATGCCGAAGAACTGCATATTCAGAAGACTTGACCACTCTTTGTAAATTTGCAAACATTGACAACTAGGTTAGGTATCAAAGTGTTTGAACAAGAACTAAAACACAGTAGTGCTATTTCATGCTCACCCTTCACACACTGATTCCAGGAGACGAAACTCCAGACACATATTCCCATCAGTAAGAAGTCAGTAGATAGCAAATTATGTCTACACCACGTTGTATATATCTAGAGTTAAGTGGATGCACTTATATACATGTTGTCTAGTCAGACGTAATATAACACACGAATGGTCTCTTTCTATGACTATAATTGAGACACAATTATGTATTGATTTTATGTTATGTAGCACCTTCATTAAAATCTTCATATTTTAGACAACATGCTCAATGTAGCCTTGAACCTTCACCTCACTAGTCAAGTCGTCAGAATTTAAGACCCCGCTTATACTGATATATCCTTTATTTCTCGCCTTACATGCATTCAACTTTCATTTTCTCAATTTTTCTTTCGTACTTCTACTCCACTAGCACACATCTCTAACTGTAATCAATCCGACACCGATTATACGTACAGTAAATTGTTCCAATATGTTGGTTCGTGAAATCACAAAAGATACCTCCATCCACCCATACACAAGTTAAATAAAAGCACCACGTCTACATGCTTAGACTATATCGATATTATTGATTGTCCCCACCTTAAGAATTCTACCTTAACGAAGAGGCACATGAAGACATATCAAAACAGCCAATCAAAACATTCATATCAAAGATCATGCATTGCAGGTGAGGGTGGGGAGCGAAATAAAGACATTCGTGAGAAGGTTTCGATCAGGGGAGCTCATTTTGTTGAGAAAGAAAAAGAAAAAATATAACGGGTGTTTGGGGTTGTAGGTGGGGGGAGAAGAAAGGGAAGGAACTGATTTTGACAGAAAACAAGGGTGGAAATTAAGAGAGGTCGTGAACAGCACAAGATGTAACGTGTGCGCAAGCAATGGGGAGCTCACTCTGCCAACCAGTATGTTGACTTGCTTAGAAACGCCGAGTGCGAGTGAAGGGAGTCGAGTGAGAGGGAGAGGGGGAAGACTTGGGGGTGGGGTGAAGGAGGTGGCGAAGGAGTTGTGGATGGCGGGAAGGCAAGGAACAAGGTAATTTTTCACGCGCAATCGTGCTCTAGAACTCAACCGTTCGCTAACGGCTTCGTCCTGATTCTATGCAGTTTGTAAAAAGTTGCTTTACCCACAACCCCACCCCTCCCTTCCCGCCTCGAGATGTGGAGTATTGACGTGTACTCTGTCGATTTCATTACATCGACGTACGCGTTAGGACACGCCCTGCTCATACGGCATTGAAGAGGTTAAAGGTCTTCGTGTTGACTAATTACTGCAGGATTCTATGAAAAGTCGTACAAAAAGGCTAAAGGAGTCTGGAAAAGGAAGACGCGCTTAGCATCAATAGGAAAAGGGAGAACATTCACACATACACTAGCAAACACACAAACACGTTCACACGCGCAGTGCCTTACAGAACGCAAACAACAAATCTATACAGTATCAATAATAAATACCATACTTTCCTAAATAAAGCAATGGAAGTAGAAATGTACAAAATGTGAACATCTGTTTCATTCATATTTGCTTACTGTGTCCCTTCATTTAAACGCAAAACCATACGCACGCACACACACACACACACACACAAACACACACACATACGCACGCACGCACACACACACACACACACACACACATACAAACATACAAAAACACGAATTTAAAAACGCGCACTCTCTCTCGTATTCACTTACACAGACACACACATTACACGCTGTCTTTCTAAATTTGTTATTATCAGTGGAAGAAATATTTTCAAGCATTCAAAAGACCAAAAAAAAAAAAAAGTCAACTTCAAGAACATCACAAAATCTCACTCTGAACAAAGTAACGTACAGGGGTTAAAACATTCTAGCTTCAATATAAAATAAAACAATATTCGCTCTTATGTTCTCATTTGCTTTTCTTCGTTTTGATGCGTTTTGTTATTATCTATAAATGTTGAATTCTGAGATCTGTAGTGAAAGAGTTACAATCACTTCACCCTTGGATGATGTAAATCATGTAGTGCTAGATTTAAATGATTATCAAATCAATCACTGCACGACAGACTGAATGACCGAAATAATCAATCATCCATACAAGTCTGGTTGTCATAGTAATCGCTTGACATATGTCATTAGATTTACTAAAATAATGTGTTTTAAATAAACAAACCATAATATTTGATATCTATGTGATAGAGAGGAAGCAAAAGATAGACACCCCCCCCCCCCATGAAATGCACTTACATTTTAAAAGTTTTCTGTGAAGTAAACATGAATTAAATAAATAAGTAAAATATATACAATCCTTTAAATAAACTTTTCTAAATGTTTAACTTTCCTAATTAATTAAAAATAAATCCACTCGCATGTTTGACTATATACATAAACCAACCAACCAACCAACCAAGAAACACACACACACACACAACTGCGTACAACAAAGGCCCAAGTACACAAAGTTGCAAACTCTCGCATACATATATATTCACGCATGCACGAAACACAAGCAGGCAGGAAATCATACTCAAGGATCCGTATATGACTTTCAAATCGACCGCGTGCCGTAGCAGATAGACCAACAGTTTGTTCGACTAGTAGACAGCAGTTAACTTCCAGTGCTACCACGCCATCAGTGTGGAGTCGACGTGGCGTCCACCGCTGGACGTGGTGTAGCTGGAAGATGTGCAAATTGTGTTGGGGGCAATTAAGGCGACCAGAGCGCCCCCTGGTAGCGATCGATACCGCTAGCAAACGGCAAGAACCGCGCGAGTCAAAATGGAGTAAAGGAAACAAAGACAGACAGGGATTTGGACGGTAGGCCAGGGTCAGCTGAGAAATAACAAGGGCAGAGAACTGGGAATGAAAGTATGGAAGGGTGATGGAGGGTTTTTGATTGAAGATAACTTTTCCTCCCACTCTCTACCTCGCTGCCCCACAAACACATACGCAAACGCACATGCATATATATTTTACACACGCTGTGAATAACGAACATTTTAACTACATGATTAAGTAATTATTTAGTATATGACGTCTTATCAAACTAACAACATCTACTGTAAAAAAGACGACAACTTTTTTTTTTTTTTTTTAACAAAACGCACATCGACTAACAAATAAATTGATTTCTCAGGGTCATCTGAGAAATGACAGAGAACTGGGAATTAAAGTATGGAAGTAGATTGTGGGTTTGCTTGAAGATGATATGTTTCCCACTTTTCACCCTGTTCTACCACAAACCCACGCCCACCACCCACGCAATACCTAAACACCTGTAAAGTTTAAGACAATAGGAATCCCATCATTTACATACACAAGCATACATAGATAGAAAGTTTGATGGATAGAGAGATAGACTGATGGATAGACAGATAGATAAATAGATGAATAGATAGTTAGACAGAAATATATTTATATATAGAGAGAGAGACATATATACATTTATACAGATAGATAGATAGATAGATAGATAGATGGACAGACAGATAGATAGAGGGATAAAAATAATCACACAGATGGATAGACAGATAGATTACGTTTAAATAGCTTCAATTTTTCTGAACCTCAAAGCAGAATTGAAATAGTGAACAACTTTCATAATTGTTGTTATTATTGTATGAAAATTAAAAAAATAATATTCTCGTTGATACATTTGATCGCCAGGGTGCTAAGTACCCGGTTATGGCTTGTTTCTTTTGTTTCAAGTGCAGTTAAAGATTGCAAGAGCAGGAAACGTTAGTTCCATGCTTCGAACCTTCAATATAAACCCCCAAACCTAGCTCTTTTAATTGCTTATATTTGAATGTCCTCTGGGACTGTGTCTTCAATATAAAACCCCCAAACCTAGTTCTTTCAATTGCTTATATGTGAATGTCCTCTGGGACTGTGTCTTCAATATAAAACCCCCAAAATCTAGCTCTTTCAATTGCTTATATGTGAATGTCCTCTGGGACTGTGTCTTCAATATAAAACCCCCAAATCTAGTTCTTTCAATTGCTTATATGTGAATGTCCTCTGGGACTGTGTCTTCAATATAAAACCCCCAAATCTAGCTCTTTCAATTGCTTATATGTGAATGTCCTCTGGGACTGTGTCTTCAATATAAAACCCCCAAAATTGAGCTCTTTCAATTGCTTATATTTGAATGTCCTCTGGGACTGTGTCTTCAATATAAACCCCCCAAAATCTAGCTCTTTCAATTGCTTATATTTGAATGTTCTCTGGGACTGTGTCTTCAATATAACCCCCCCAAAATCTAGCTCTTTCAATTGCTTATATTTGAATGTTCTCTTTGCAATTTGTAATCGTAATTGTAATCTTAGGTAATCGGGGAAGCATTACAACACCACCTTGTAAATGATTATGGTTATTATTCTTAATTAATCATTCACTTAGCGGATATGCGGGCGTTTTAAACGTTTTCTCTATTCCACAACATTAAAGACAAACATCTGAGAGAATAAGTAGCAGAAAAGTGTTCTCAAGACAAACATCTAAGAGAATAAGTAGCAGAAAAGTGTTCTCAAGACAAACATCTGAGAGAATAAGTAGCAGAAAAGTGTTCTCAAGACAAACATCTGAGAGAATAAGTAGCAGAAAAGTGTTCTCAATGTTCAAGAGAAACAATAATCGTTATCGCATAGAATCCATAAAGCTATAATTAAAGTATTATCTAACAACCTCCCAAAAGCTATAATATCTATCTCATAAAGCTATAATTTCTGTCTCATAGAATTCATAAAGTTATTATTGCTATCTCATTAGAATTCATAAATGTATGATTGCTATCTCATAGAATCCATAAAACTATGATTGCTATATCATAGAATTCATAACACTATGATTGCTGTCTCATAGACTCATAGAAATATAATTGGTTAGTAGAAGACGAAAAGTCGAAAGAACCAAGTCTTTATGGGCTCATACTACATATCCCAGACTTGACAAACTATATCTTATAACGTGGCGCTCTGACTGCAGCTACCTGAGTCGGTGACTAATTAATATTTTATAGCTGACATAGCAAGATGCTGAGGAACTGCTTATCCAGATGACTGGAACACTCTTCGTAAATTTGCCTGCATTGACAACTAGGCTAGGTGTCAAAGTGTTTGAACCAAGAACTAAAAAGACCCAGTGGTGTTATTTCATGCTTATCCCAGCCCACCCCACCCACTACACACACTGATTCCTGCGGTGAAACTCCAGATACACATTCCCATCAGTAAAAAGTCTATTGATAACAAAGAGCTCTACAAATCTGTAGTTGCTGTATAATAGACTCACAGAGTTAGAAATGGTCTCTTAGAGCTATAATTGTCCTCTCAAAAGCCCTGTAGAGTAATAATTGCTGCTTCATAGCCTCCATCGAGCTATAATTACTCTCCCATCATCTCCAGAGAGCTATAAAGGCTATCTCATAGACTCCAGAGCTATAAATGCTATCTCATTGATTCCATACAGTTTTAATTTACATGACTGTTTCAAGGAAACGATCTAGTATCTAGATCGTTATGTTAGACTGACTTATGTCATATCTCTGTATTATTAATTTCTAGATGGTTAATGTAGACTGACCTATGTCATATCTCTGTATTATTAATTTCTAGATGGTTATGTTAGACTGACCTAAGACATATCTCTGTATTATTAATTTCTAGATCGTTATGTTAGACTGACCTATGTCATATCTCTGTATTATTAATTTCTAGATCGTTATGTTAGACTCACCTTTGACAAATCTCTGTATTATTTACTCTTAGATGGTTATGTTAGACTCACCTTTGACCTAACATCCTTATTATTAATTTCTAGATCGTTATGTTACATTGACCTTTGATATATCTACGCACATTGGCATGTCTTTATTAACAACTAACCGCAAGAATTCTCTTTTCACCCGCAGCAAAATCATCCGAAGCATTTTAACAGCTTTTTCCTTGACAAAGTTTGACTGTAAAAAGACTTGGGTTCAGTCAGCCAATCAGCAATAATCTCTTTTCAAGAACAAAATCAAAGATGGCGGAAACTATAAACTGTCCCTCTCTCCTCCCCGCCCCCCCCCCTTTTTTTTTTTTGAACAGCATTGAGTTAGGAGAGTGGTCGTCCTTTTATTTTTCTTGATTCAGTCAGTAAAATCGATCGCCACTTCCGCGTCTGTCGCCCCGTTTTCTCTATTGTGGCTGTACACGACTGTTAGGATTCCGTCTCCGTTCGAAAATGACGTCACGTAAATTAATGCAACATTTTCCTTAGGGTGCATTCGCAAAATAAAATATTCACTAATTTTCTTCTCACTGTCACTAATTATAACTTATGGAATCCCTATATCTCTACTCTCTCTTATTTATAAAAGGGCTGTAAATATTCATTCAAAAATTCACATCGATAATGCTTAGTCTAGATCGACTTTATGCACAGTCTCTCATTTCACACTCTTGTACAGTAATATTTACACACTGACGCGAATATACAAACACACACAAAGAGCATACAAAAACCACACAGACAAACACACACTTGCGCGCATTGTCACAGTAATAATAAGATATATATATATATATATAAATTATGGCGATATATAAACTAGCACAATCACGCTATCTCTGTTGATTCCATACATGTGTACCAAACACACTGGTAAAACATGCGTACATATGCATCATAATGTGTGACCAATAGTGCATATGTACTAAACACAGTGGTGAAAATACTTAACTTTGTACCATAACGTATGACCAAAAGTGCATATGTACCAAACATAGTGGCAACGTGCGTACATTTGTCTCATAACATGCGACCGTCATTGTGTGGTTCCTGCCGCTCCCCCTCCCCCGACCCAACAGTAAGTGCATAAATCTTCTGTCATATTACGCCAATAAAACTTGCATCCTTATAAATATACGTGACCAACCCGATTAAAATACACTCCACATGAATATGGAAATAAAAAAAACACTCACGCACCATTAAATGTGGTCATCAGCACGAACAAATGCAACTTACGTCTTGACCAATAACAAATGCATCATACGTCTTGACAATAACAAATGCATTATACGTCTTGACAATAACAAATCATCATACGTCTTGACAATAACAAATGCATTATACGTCTTGACAATAACAAATCATCATACGTCTTGACAATAACAAATGCATCATACGTCTTGACAATAACAAATGCATCATACGTCTTGATCAATAGCAAATGCATCACACGCCTTGACCAATAACATGTGCATCACACACCTTGACCAATAACTAATGCATCACACGCCTTGACCAATAACAAATGCATGAACTGTAAGCTTTGACAGACAGATCATATAATGTACCAAAAGGTACAGTCAGAAATATATGTACATGAATAATAATATATTGTAAACAGTGTGCATTATATACCATAACGTTGTAATATGCATGCTACATGTCAAAATGTGTAGTTAGTCGTGAAGGATAGAGATTATAATTAACTTGTATTTAAACAATAAACATATATTATTTTTTTTTATTTAATGAAGTAATGATTCTCTATATTTCGTTGTCCCATAGCACTAATCTCTCTCTCTGTCTGTATGTATTTGTGACGGTCACGCCACTTAGTTAATGAAAATGATTATTATTATTAATTAATCTTTCATAACTAATTACAAGTGATGAGAATCTTAATTTAGTTTATTATGGATCCTGCAACAGACACCACTCATCTCTCACTTGGCAGATATTTGGCGCTGTAAACGTTTTCTCTATTCCACAAGATAAAACAACATTTACAGTAACATAATGTTTCTGTGAATATCAATATGTGTAGAAGATCAATAAATTTAACAATAAAGTTATTAAATGAACAATCAGATATACATATGAAATGGATTCCTTGACATCAATATTCCACGAACTCACATTTGGATAATTTTATGCTTTTACAGTCTCTCTGTCTCTGTCTCTCTGTCTCTCTCTCTCTCTCTCTGTGTCTCTCTCTGTCTCTGTCTCTGTCTCTCTCTGTCTCTCTCTCTGTCTCTCTCTGTATATATATAATTACAATTCAACAATAGAGTCAATACAAACTGCAGTTTAGTCCTATCAGAGAAGAGATATATAATTATTAGAGGTAGGTTATCATAATCTTTCATGACCTGGAATAAGCACTGATTTGACAGTCTTTCACTTGCTTTTGCAACAGTACTTCACAACCGTTACATACAAACACTTCTTTAAAATAGCTTCAGTTTCAGCAGTTTTATACAGAAAAGATAGAAAGAAAGACCCAACAAATAAACCTAGAAACAAACAAAATAAAACGAACAAACTCGTCCCTCCCAAATAAAATAACAATTCAAAAGAACCACACACGAACCAAGAAAGAAAAAACCAAATAAACACACCAACAAGCAAATAAACATCTGCAATCAACCACCAATCTATCGATCAGAATGTTACAAACAATACTAGGTCAAGGTCTGCTTTCTCTAAAACAGTTTCATAATTGTGAGATTATTATTCAAAGTGCTTTGCAGTAACAGATCTATTCAATTTGTCAATGTTTATTTTTCAAAAATTCACGCTTTTAAAAAATAAATATAACATCTTCAAATTCACTAACACAAACATCTTGGTATCCACACAAGTGAGCTGTAATAATTATAATTTATGAGATTCTACATTTTTTTTTTGTGGCGGACAGAACCACCATGTCAGAATTATTCATAGAAAACTCAAAGCTTCACCTCTCATACAATCTGATCCAGAATGACAAAGTTATATCTCATCTGCACTATAATGTAGAAAATGGGGTATTTGACATGATGTTTTTTCTGATGATTATATTTTTAAGGAAATACGTTATATGTCTCATCTGAATAGCTTACTTGTAAGGAGGCCTTTGACTATTTTAGTATTTATTGTCATTTAAATAGTAAAGTAACTAATGTTGATTTAACTTTAAAGGAATAAATCCTTTAGTACCGATTGACATAACCGCCAACTATATTAAAATGTACTGTCATAGGACCTTGCAAAATTCTGTTTGGTGAGGATGCTTGAAAAGAAATCATTCAAATTATTCCTATGCACGCTTTGAGGATGGTAGAAATTTGTGGAACGATGGGTATCATTTGAGCATGGTGTGGGCAAGTTGAGTGATAAAACTGGCAAATTAATATAATACGTAGCACACACCGTTCAAAACGCAACTGCTAGTCTGACCCACTCGTATAACCTCTGGAGACAATTGCCCTAATCTTCCGTACTTCCTAAACTGGCAGCCTATTTGCCTATCGCTACAGAATCATACACAATATCTACTTATTTTGCTGTGTGTCAGGAACTGATTTCATTCCAAACTATCTCTCGGATCTTACCTATATATGTACTCCATCTCGATATTTGCATGCTTCGTTAGAAATTTGTATCCTTAGTGTACTTACCAAGAAAACCTAACACATTCTTTTACATTTTAGGGCTTTGCCACCGTGAAAAAAAAAACGGTGTCATGAACTTGAATATAACTGCGTCATAACTTCTTTCATGGAAAGCTCGTTAAATATATCTTTGTTACCCTCAACAACCGCCTCTACTCTTGTGGTTTCCTGCTTGACATTCTGTAGATTTTACTCTTACTGACTTAATTACTCGCCATATTAATAACTGCATATTATTAATTATAAATAAATAGTGTCAGTGTATATGCTTATAACTGTTTGCTGATGTTCGTTTCTGTACATTTATATAACTTAAAAGTGTAAAGAGATTAGAAATTTGTTTAGGTAAAGATTAAGCCACCGCTGCCGCCACTACCACCACCATCATCATCACTGAGGTATGAAATGCTTCGAATTACAAGAACATGACGTAATGACAAGTTTATGACGTAGGTTGCAGAAATATCACACCTAGCATCGGCATTATTTGAGGGCTTCTTTGACGTCATTGTTATTTTAACTGAAATAACATCACTCTTGTTACAAAACTAAACTCTGGACTGTAGGGGCTAGCATTTCAATGACTAAGATAAGCACTAAGGTCATATTCTGTATTTCAGGGACATACGATAAGTACTAGGACCATATTCTGTATTTCATGGACATATGAACACTAGGACCATATTCTATATTTCAGGGACATACGATAAACACTAGGACTATATTCTATATTTCAGGGACATACGATAAATACTAGGACCATATTCCATATTTGAGTGACATGATAAACACTAGGACCATATTCTATATTTCAGGGACATAAGAAAAGCACTAGGACTATATTGTATATTTCGGGGACATAAGAAAAGCACTAGGACCATATTCTATATTTCACGGACATAAGAAAAGCACTAGGACCATATTCTATATTTCAGGGACATAAGAAAAGCACTAGGACCATATTCTATATTTCAGGGACATAAGAAAAGCACTAGGACCATAAGCAAGTTGCGGGCAAGGACCTTTTAAGTAAATGCGCAAATGTGTTGTTCCAGGTACTAAATATCGATAACATGAATTACAACCATTGTCTGATACACGCTTATTCATATTCTGTAAGTAAAATCTGTTTTACTGTCGGGTATCTTTGCACACACAGCTGCATCAACAATTGTCTGGAATGAAGTGACTCTGAGATAGACATCAAATGATTGTGACCGTAGAAGTCACGTGATACGTTATATTTCTAGAGTCAAAGCAAGCACTGTCACGCACTATTTTGTTATTTGATGTGATATGAAACTTTTGCTTCAGGATACACTTATTTTATTGTCATGTCATTTCTTTCTTTTATTGCTAAGGCATATTTATTTTGTTTCATTTTGCCATTTTAGCTTTCTAATTATTGTTACAAATTATTTGTGATTCTCAAATTGTATGCGGTTATTACGCAAAATTCCTTTTGTATTGTTATGCTCAAGAGATTCGAATTTGTATAAAGTAAATGCTGTATTAATACAGCCTTATTTATTATTACATTATCACCACCACCTCCACCACTATAACTGTTGTCGTCACTGTCTCATCATCATCCTTTCTAAGACTCTGACATGACTGAGCCTATAAGTGTAAGGTTGGTCAAAATGGTCATTGAAATCACCTCCATCATTGCCTACAATAATGTATATTTGAAAAAGAAAAGAAAGATGGAAAGTGTTACTAAAGTTAGCTATGGAGTAGGAAAATGACGAAAAATAACAGGATAGAAACAATCTGACCTTTATGTCAGTGCGAATGTCACTTGAACAAATTCGAAAGAAGTCGTGATTGGAATTAGGGTGAAAGGGTAAGAAAATATGTGGCTCTGTGGCCAAACAAAAAAACCCACACCATCTCGTGAGCGGTCGGTGAATGATTTAATGGAGAACCCGGCGGGTGTCAAGCGAAGCAGTTCGTAGCATCTTCAGTTAGTTTTAGTTTTGTTCAAGTGAGGAACGGTTGGATGTCTTTATCACGTTCCTTTGACGTAAATGGAGAATATTATTAATTCTTATGAGGACCCGAATACAACTCGGTGGAATTATAAATGTTGGTTTTGTAGGCTTGAAAACAGACTTGGAATAGGAAGGGAAATCAGAAAGTTCATGTTTGAATCAGGGAAGTCGCAAAGCTTCATTATATTAGAGCAAAAAAAAAAAAAGAAAAAAAGAGGACATTTGTACTGGTGGGTGCGGGTGTGTGATAAATGGAAATCTGCATACTATTTACTGATGTATCATTTTGATATGGTTCTTGTTGCATGATAAAAAGGTTCTAGTTTCCTAGTGATTAGTTCATACTTTCCAGGATCTTAGAGTTCTTACACAGTGCGGTCGTGCATGACTGAATATGCTGTTTGTAGCAATACAAAACATTATAATTTTCTACAGCCTACTGGACCTTCATGACGTATATAAAGTCAGGTGGCGTACTAGAATTCCGACTATATTTTGTGGATGTAGGCATTTCCGAGGAGTGCTGTCTTGAGTAATGGAGCTATTCTGTAGTTTCCAGGGAGTATATTCAAATAGCCTTCCAACTCAGATGCTATTTACCCCAAGGCTCCTATCACTATAGGTATCATTTCTGCTTTTACATTCCACAGTCTCTAGCTTTCTAATCTGAAATTCTGGTGTATTTTTCTCTTTCTTTTGTTGTTAAGTTTCTATCACTTGGAATAGCGACATCAATGATTGTTGCAGTTCTGTTAGACTTATTGAGAACTACAATATCTGGTTTTCATGCAGACATCACTCGATCTGTTTATCTCGAAGCCTGACTATTTTTTGTCTTCTTCTGTATTAGTGATTGCTTTCGAGTAGTGCATCCATTCTCTTTCTGGGTTTTACACGCCATACTTCTCACAATTTGACTGTTGTGAGTGTCACGTGTCCGGTTATGTTTAAAGACCCTGTCAATATATCAGATTCCCAATTATCAATATTAGGTTATCGATTCTTTTCTAATACTAGCAACTATGGCGGCCTGACCTATCTTCCACGAATATGCCAAAGATTCGGGCTATTACTCAAATGACATACCAACAGATAAATCAGCTGACCCAAGATGGTAACGGTATCTCCACCTTTATTAATAGTTATGATTATTATTATTTCTCTTGCTCAGCCCCCAATACCAGCATCCTTAGCCGACGATTACAACAAATTGTATAACAAGGGTGAATTTAACAAAGTAAAATTTAATAGCAATAATAACAGCAATAAAAAGACATCAATTTCCATCACAGAAAATTCGAGATTTCGTCTATCATGCCCTGACCGATTATTTGTATAAAGGTTTTGTATTCGATTCATCAGTTCATTTGGAGAGAGCACACTTAACTAGAGTCTCATGAAGATCTGCAACAACTCACAGCATCCTTGACAGAATGTGACATCACGTTGCGGTTTCTTCCATGTATGACCAACTCGACGTCAAATAAGTGTGCTAGATGTTGACGTCAGAGGCTCTTGAGTCTGGCGTAGTTTAGACCCGGAACTGGCTGTAATGAACAACATCCTTCTATAGCAATCTATTAGCATGAATAATCATTTGGGCGTCATGGCGACAGTGATAGACTGTTTACAAATTCATCAAAACTTGTTAGCTACACACTAACTTACAATTCATAAATTCAATAAAAATATTTATAAGGGAATAATAATGATTTTACTTCTACAATTGCATAAACTCTCACATACAATACATCTAACAAATGGTTGACATTGATATTCATTAAACAATAATTTTCTCTCTATTTAGCTCTACTGGCTACAAATAGTTTAACAATGAGCGAGCATGGCGAATACATGTTTATGCCATCTCAACTTTCCTACATAAGTGTAATCATCGCTAATGTCACTTAACTCTGTGAGAAGAAATACATTACTTCACACAATCATTTATCAAATCACATAAATATTTTGCACAACGTTTGATCAAGAATATCTTCAATATTTGAGAGAAACTCAATTATATTTACCATTCTTGTAATTCCTGTGCGGTATGTACGAATGCAAGCAACTGACCCTTGGACATGTGGGTGCGGTGAAGTATGTGCATGCAGATCATGGGTCATTGATATGTATATATGAATAGTCTTTAGGTCAGCTAGCAGATTCTACCACTTCACAACACGGACCACAAATGACCAAATATGGGCATCTTGTATCCAGCTAGCGATTCCCCCATCCTGTCATTCCCCTTTACCCCTCTGCATCCTTCACCCTTTTGAGTGACCTACATCTAAATAGGTCATAAACATCTATTACACCACAAGTACTCAACCTAGTGACGGTACAATACTTCTTATAAAACAATAAATGAATTAGAAAAAATGTTTTAATTAATCAGCATAATTTGCCTAGAACTCCTCTGACAGTAAGGATGTGGAAGTTTCATTGTCTTCTATTTCAGTGCATTGGGTTGTGATATATGTTTGTTGTTGTTGTATCCTTTGTAGTTCTGGGATTGTAAAAAGTCTCTTCTGGTCCAGGAGTTGCTATTCTCTGTTAATATCACTTGGATCCTGTTTAAGCCCAGAGTTCATTTATCCTTCTTCTATATCTCTTACGGTGGGTTGACTTTGATAGTAAGAGGCCATTATTTGTACATGCTCTAGTCTGGTCCATTTCTGAGTTTTCACTAGCATTTCATTAACCCCTTTTCCACTAGAACATCATGAAACATTAGTATGTAGCGCAAATCTTGTTAACCCGGGTGAAATCTGATCCGGTATGTAATCAAATTTTGTTTAATTGTTTTGTTTAATTTTGTTTAATCCATCATGAATGGGATGGGTGTGGGTGTAGTTTGGAAGGAGCCACTTTTCCCTCCTTCGATTGTCCAGAGATGGGATTTGAAGCTGTCACTCAACAATGTTGCCGACATAGCCCAGGTAGCTCATCGTCATCATCATCATCATAATCACTATTATCACCATCACCATCACAACCACCATCATCGTCGTCAATGTCATCACCACCACCACCATCGTTGTCGTCGACATCATCATCATCATCATCGTCATCATCATCAATAATTAAGTTAATTCAATTGTAATAAGTGGAATTGGTAAAAATCTCACCTTTCCTATGTCACAGTAGGATGATGCTCAGTCAACCGCTTAAAATCTTCGTTTTAATTAGATTGTTTTCGTTGGAATGATTTATGCAATGGATACGCAATTAGCTTATGTTGCCTACTCAGACACTCATCACAGTGCAGTCTAGAATGGTTAAATACCGTTGTATAGATGCCGGAATGTTGTTTATTGAAAATGTCAGTTACTCATATTCGTTCTGATCCTACTGATGAATAATTTTGTAAGAAAATATTCGACTGTCAGGAGATCCCCCAGTTACAGGCTATTTGTTGGTATCGTAAAAATTCGCTTCCAAGCGTAGTCTGGATATTCGGTAATGTTCTCTCTAGTTCTGATGGAAAATGTAGGAGTATGTTTTACCCATCGATCTATAAATGGATGTCTGCCTTTTGCTAGATCCGAATATTGGCTTTGCCAAATTTGATTTACTTTTTCCATCACGGTATCTTCATGATGCCCATTTTCCACTTGTAGAAAAAGAATCGCCATTCCTTGCTGATCTCTTCAGCAGATATTAATGCTGCTGTATCCAACACTCTTCAATCAGCGGAAGGATGCCGCCATCGGAAAACTGTCGGGTTCAGCAAACCACAGCAAGCGCCGTACCTGATCGTCATCTGTCTATGTCCAGATTAGGCAGTAGGTAAAAGACTTGCTCATTGCTTAAGTGTTCCCACACCTCAGTGGTCAGCCCTTTCTAGACGCACGGTCTGGTAGCTCAAAGCTTGTCAGTCCTCATCGCTCAAACCCTCAGACGAGTCAGTTGGATGACTTTTCCTGCCCTACACACTCCAGCCTGAGGTAGGCGATCACCCGAGCGCTGTCGGATTGGGGTGGTCTCCCTTTCCCAGACCAATATGAGAAGTCCTTGGGGCCACATCGCGAGTCGTTTATTCGCAAGCTTTTTCGACTCTCCAGATTAGAAATGAAGTAAAACAAAATAAAAATAGCACGCAGAATAATTTTTTCCGTCGCAAGGGGAATGAATGCTCTTGTAATCCAGAATCCCCACCCTCTTTGTTCTCTGCGGTACTAAGACGTCACTTTCGAAAGTAATTACTTTACACTGGGTGAATAAAGTCACTTGTACTGACACTAACGCTTACCTAAGCAATGTTGTTTCCCTCACCCATTCTCTCCAGACACTCACACACTCAGAAAAATCGCAAAACTATCTAAACTGCCGAACAAAAATCTAAAGTAACCTAAAACACAAAGAAGAGCCATGCCATAACAAAATCAAAATAACAAGAAAAATAACGACATAAAGATTCGTGGACCAACAAAAACGCCCGTTGTTTTAATTGATAGCTATTAAGATGGATATGACCCCCATTTTGGGCAGGAAATATCGATATAATAAGCGAGATTATTGTTTGCAGTTCTACAAGTTGCAGGCGCCATGATGATGATGATATGTCTGTCTATACAGTCCATTCAACCCAACTGCACTGGTCACAACGTATTAAAACTGAAAAACACAGGAAACTGAATTAAAATAGTCAACGCATCTTTCTTGATGTGTATGTGGACTTTGGACGCACATCATCACATTTTATAGCTTGCAAAATTCAAATCTACAGCTTTGCTGTTTCGGATGTGTCTAATATTAAGATAAAGTGTTTCAACTAAGTTCTCCATATCTAACTATCGATACACTGCTTAGTTAGTATTAAAATTTCAACCAACTGCTACTTATCTTCATACTTAGTGCATTGATTAGTTCCTAACGCTACATCAAGAACTGTAAAGCAGTGAGTTCCAATGTTTTAAAATAACAAGTAATAATCATATGATTATTTACTCCGGCAATTTACTTTGCCTTTCTGTTAGACAAAATAATTCTGTTAGTCCATAACATTCATTTACATTTCAAACCACGTGATTAAAGAAAATTAATATTCATGAACCAAAGATGCAATGCACACAAAATAATTCACTGCAACTATTCTTGGTTGCTGCCACTAAGCAGGTCGCTGGCCTTCACAGTCGAGCAAAACAACATTTTTCTTTGTGCGTTCACCAGACTGATTGAACGTACAATAATTATAGAATAATGAACATAGCTTTAGCATGTAATTTAGTGACTACGGTCACATGACCGACACACTGCAGCTACTTTTGTTCGTTGGTAGAATGTGCTTTTCCCTGTATTACCCTGCATTTCCTTTTATCAGTGTTTATCACCCTGCACGTTCTTTTTTTTTTAGCTATTTATTTATTTATTTAGCTATTTAGTTATTTTTAACTGTTTACTGTTTACAGAGTATGTATATGGTTCCCTGTATCACTCTGCACATGTCTTTATCAATCTACTTAACATAACTGTTGTCAACCTAACCATAACCCAGCAAACATGTAACTATTGTATTGGTCGCTACGTCATCATTGCGGTTAGTTAATGAGAGCTTTTATTTTTATAGATCAGCTTAATGAAGTATGTAACAATATTAATTTACTTTCTCACTTTGGCGTTAAACCCACGACAGCTAGTTTGTCTTTTAGATCAGTTTAATGTAGCATTCCTATAGCAACGTCAGTCATTTTCTCAATGAGTGTTAACCACTGAACATGTTTGTTCACTGCTAGCAAGTAACGCACCATATAAATAAATAAAGTTTACTAAGTGTCATATGATGAAGAAATCTCTCACATATTTTAATATAAATGTTCATATTTGATCTTTAATTTTGAGATGTGTTGGTATTTGTAAGTTGCATGATTTTGAAATGTGTAGTAAAATTGATTTTGAAGTGAAAGTCTAGAAAGGGGTGGAGAGGGGAAATAAGCTGTCTGTGTGAGTGCGTGTAGGGTAGTTGCCGCGGGGTAGGGCTGTTGTTACTGTTCGTGAGAACTCTTGACTCCCCGACAACACTGGCTCCCCGACATCTAAGAAGCAGCAAGGTCGGCTTAAACGTTAGATCTTTATTTTTGTTTTTGACCTGGTTATGTGTCGTGCAATGTTAGACTGATGCAACTATGTGACATGGAAGATGTGAGAAAGTCATAAACATTAATTAGCTAAGGGTGGATTTTTAAATTTGATTGGGTCAAAGTGTGAGTCTAGGTAGTGATGGGCGTGGTTCCAAGTCTAAGAATACATGCACCTAAATGCATACTCACGCACACATATGTATACATCACAAATTCATGACACCATCACTGCCTTCAAAATCAAAACATATACGTGAACTATAAATAAGAAAAAAAATGCAAATAAAATAAACTAAGAACAAACTTGCATACATTAAATGAAGAATACAGACTACTATCTGAACAGGACATTTAAAATAAATAAGAAAGAAGTTAAAAACACACATGAAATAAACAAAATGAAAAGGAACCCCCGCAAATCCAAACAAAAAGAACACCTTTTCAATGCAACATTCACCGGCAACATATCGCGTCTTAAAGTTATCGAATTTTGCATCACCACTGACATCACAGCGTCAGCCCCCCCCCATCCCTCACCCCGAGCAGGAAGTTGTTCAGCGTGAGCGCGCATGACTGGGAAAAGTGGAAAAGAATACGTCAGATACAGTGATCTGCAGCACAGCGGATCGTCCATGGACTGTCAGTACAAATGGCGCCAGTCACTAAACCCAGAGAGTAAATCGTGAATTAAAACCACAACTAATGTACCACCCTTGCTGTCAAATCGTCTCAAACCAGACTTGCGTGTGCAAGAGGGAAATCAGAGAGCTGTTATCTAACCCACTGACAACGTGGCGTGTCTCACAGCCGGCCAAATTGCTTGAGGGCAATACAGGCGCACTATGCTTGTAAACACCCCTGCTCACATCTTAAAACAGAAAGCAAAGCCTTAGTACTTTAAAAGTTAGCCAAACTTTAGTACTTAAAACGGAAAGAAATAACTTTAGTATTTACTTAAAACAGAAAGCAAAACCTTAGTAGTCAAACTTTATTACTTAAAACGGAAAGAAATAACTTTAGTATTTACTTAAAACGGAAAGCTAAATCTTAGTACTTATAAAGGACAGAAAAAGCTCAGAATTGACCTGAGACGGAAAGCAAAATCTTACAACCTTTTAATAGGGAAAACAAAATCTTACAACCTTTTAATAGGGAAAGCAAAATCTTACAACCTTTTAATAGGGAAAGCAAAATCTTACAACCTTTTAATAGGGAAAGCAAAATCTTACAACCTTTTAATAGGGAAAGCAAAATCTTATAACCTTTTAATAGGGAAAGCAAAATCTTACAACCTTTTAATAGGGAAAGCAAAATCTTACAACCTTTTAATAGGGAAAACAAAATCTTGGCCCTAATATTATTTTGAGTACAGTAAACTTGGCGGATCTGTTTCTAATAATAGTAAAATTACCTGTTTGCAGAATGAGTAAAATAAATGCAATAAAAACTAATATTTGATAAAGATATGGATTATATGATTGTAATCCAGTTATAATATGTTAACAGATTATTAAATTATAATATTTAAAGGACATTTTATCTGTATGTAAGCGAGTTTTCAAGAGTATTTAATGATATTATTGCTGGATGAGATTTGAGGCAAACACAACAGATCGTTTCTTGAAGCATTAAACTATCTTGGCTTATAGATCGTAATTACTGGAGAAAAAAATACATCTAGATTTAGCTTTTTGATCACTTTCATCTCACAGCAGTCATTATAAATATAATGAGCTTCTTTGATTTTTGTGCTTTTTTTTAAAGTAAAAGTTGTTGTACATTTCAAAGACTTCTGTTTCTAGGCAGGAACACTGCTTTCTTTCAATCGAGGATTTGCTAGAAATCTCATTTCTTCCGCAGAGTATACATTCTGAAAGACGAAAACCACCCTAAAGGAAATGACACAAACAATGAAGCAAAGATTCACTCAGCCTTGCTCTCCATCTGACAAGGTCAGAGCTCTTATTTAGAATTCATCTAAGATCTCGTGATTCACACGATTTTATGCTGTCGAACAAAAATGGAAAGAAAATAATTAGTAAAGATATTTAAAATTGGGGTTTATTTAATTGTTTGTTTTTAATTGTTTACAGGGTTTTAATAGAAAATGGATTTAGAAGTGTTTTAAGAAGACAATACTTACACTTTAGGGTTTGTAAAACTGATCAAGGAAGTGTCGGCTAGCAGAAGTGAGGTCTAAAGCAATGCAAACTGAGATGGTTCAGAAATGAAATGCTGGAAGCCAATTCGTCACAAACATGATTACACAATCCAGTACGCTGATGGCAGAAGTCACTTTTAACATTCTGGCACGCGCAGGAACTCTCGTATTGTTTTTAATTTAATTTGGTAACACAACTCTTTCGGATTGCACCGCCAAAGCTCATCGCGATGAATTTTAAGTTGTTCCTTATTTAATGCAAAAGTGATGTCTGGCAGTTAAAATCGGACATTTGGCATTTTAAAAAAAATAACGCAAACAAGGAAATGTATTAGCCATTGTCAATGAAATTAATAATTCTAAGGTATTAGTATTATTAATTAAATGCATGTTTATTAAAGTTTTCTTCTTAGATGAACTTTTAATATTAAAATAGCACAGTAATGCGATTTAAAGAATATTTTGCTCCACTATCAAGGAGTCCCGCTAGTAGTTGGTCAAGTACTGTAGGCTAATACCCGGAACGAGAGATATTTACTTAATTTTGTGTGGGATATATATACATGAATATTCAACTGCGTCTCATTTATTTTCACATATTTTACTTCTAGTGATTAAAATAACCTTTGAAAATGCTGACATAGCGCTTCATGGCCTGATATATTCCATTAAATTTATTAAAAACAGAGACACCATTCTGCAGAAGTCAGTGAAGATCATAATTCTATTCCAAAAATCTCGTGGCCAAGGTTACACGTTATTGAATTGCATTGACTAAGCCTTCCGGGACAGTTGACCATTCTGCTTGATTAGGTTTAATTTGGACAACACAAACTTTGATTCAATATACTAAGCTCTGCTAACATTTCTTCGCGGTGCGATGTTTGATTGCGAAATACTGTTGCCAGTTTCCCATGATGTTGCCAACGTAACGCATAGCGTCACTTGAATTGAGTAACACACTGCTGTCAATGTAACTTATGACATCATGGATGAGCAACAGACTGTGCTGTCAGCGTAATTAATGATGTTACTTTTTGTTGGGAAACATGCACTGAATTTTTTTTTTTTTCAAGACATCAGCTTTGACAGGTTAAGAAACAAATGTCAACGTTTTTCATGTCGTCATGATTAACTGATAAATAAACAAAAGTAAATGTTTATCATGTATTTTATTTGACAAACAAATAAACACAAGTTAATTATTTTCATGTCGTTATGTCTAACTGATAATGAAAGAAAAGTCAATATTTTTTTAAATGTCGTTTTGTTTAACCGAGAAATAAACAAACATTATTTTCCATGCTACTATGTTTAGTTTAACCGAGAAACAAAGAGAAGTCAAGGTTTTTCATGTCGTTATGTTTAACCGAGAAGTAAAGAAAAGTATTTGTTTTTCATATCATTATGTTTAACCGAGAAGTAAAATGAATACTTTTCATGTCGCTATATTTAACCGAGAAATAGTCCAACGTAGATCGATGTTGCTTTCTGGTTCTCTATGGTCGCTTTGATAATGACCTGGAAATGTTTGAATAAACCACTTGAAAGTAGAATAATTACCACGGCTTATTAGTATGAAAAACAAATATAACACCGAGTCTTTGAAAGACAGTGCGCAAGAATGGTAACTCTGTAAAAATGTGATAACAGTGACTCAAGGATTAAAAGTATTCCTGTAAAATGTTATAACAATGACCTAACCACAGTAAAGTTATCCTGTGGAAAGTGATAACAATGACTGTAATAGTTAAAGTAAACCTATGGAATGTGATAACACTAACCTAATGCAGTAAAGTTAACACTATGAAATATGATAACAATGACCTAATGCAGTAACAGTATCCATGTCAGAACAACGACCTAACGTAGCAAAGGTAACCCATACGGAATTTGATAACAATGATCTATCACAAGAAAGGAATCTTTGTGAAATGTTATAACAATGAACCAATGTTGTAAAGTGAACTCTGCTGAATGTGATAACAATGATGTAATCAGCTTGATAAGTTTCCAGTGTTCTATGTAGCACTAATACAAAAAAATACTCACCGTGTTCAAGTTTCCAGTAACCGATGCACGGTGAGACTGTACAACACTAATTTTAGTATTGTGTAATATTGTGTAACAGTGTGTAAATTCATTATGATTTATGAATACTCAATAGTGTACTTTACCATGGTATTGTCGTTTCCTGTATCTTTATGTAATGTCTGTCATTGGAATCTATCAGACCCTAGTTACTATAGCAGCATTTATGTAATTATGTTTCTTTGTACCGAGCACAGTCTGCGGTTGAAATGCACGCCAGGCAGTTTTCTTTCAGTTCTGAATAATACTTTGGTTTCTTGGAAATCTTGTTTTATTTACCCCAGTGCCCATACATCACTGCTTACGTCATTTCTGTCGGTCTTTCTCATCAACAGTACATGCGTGAGTTGTGGAGTTCTTGTAAATGTCTCTGTTATTACATGTCTTACCAGCTGTTTAAAACTGGACCTTGCCTTTCCCGTTGGTTTAATAAACAGCTACATAATTCTCTTTCATTGTCTTCTGTGCTTTGAACACGTGCAGGTCTTGAATATACAGTTAGATAGTTAATGGCTAAAGAATTAAACAAAGTTCCTATCTAATTCATATTATATAAATTAATTAAAGATTTTAAGAGTTTCTCAATATTCATTCCTTTTGAGGATTTTCTTGTTTTTACTATCAATCTATCAATCAACCAACCAACCAATCAATCAATCAATCAATCTATCTATCTATCTATCTATCTATCTATCTATCTATCTATCTATCTATCTATCTATCTATCTATCTATCTATCTATCTATCTATCTATCTATCTATCTATCTATCTATCTATCTATCTATCTATCTATCTATCCATCCATCCATCCATCCATCTGTCTGTCTGTCTGTCTGTCTATCTATCTATCTATCTATCTATCTATCTATCTATCTATCTAACTGATTTTCCTAAGCTGAAACCTGTGGTTCGATATGTTCTGGTCTCGACGTCAGACATTAGTCTTTCTTTCTTTCTTTCTTTCTTTCTTTCTTTCTTTCTTTCTTTCTTTCTTTCTTTCTTTCTTTCTTTCTTTCTTTCTTTCTTTCTTTCTTTCTTTCTTTCTTTCTTTCTTTCTTTCTTTCTTTCTTTCTAGTCTTATTTACATAAACGTTATTTTTAACACAGCGAACTTACGCAAAAGAAGTCCCAAAAATTTCTTAACATCAGAAAGAATGATGCGGAGTAATTTCTTTTTTTTTGTTGGTTGTCTGTTGGTAAGAACATCAATCACTTTAGTGAAATTTGTAAATACTTTCTTTCTGTGAACATGCAGAACTTGACGCATTTTGTCGACAGGCAGTTTTTATTCTGACCGACCGCTTTGTTTGTAAGGCCAGTCAGCTGATTAGCCCCACTTTTTGGACATTCTTGTTGCCAACAGTAGAGAGAAAGAAAAGACGCTCGCTAAAAATAGAATTGTAGTTTACCGATAACATATCTCAAGTTATATCTCGTACACAGTGGCTGTGAATAACACACATCATGGATCATTTCAAATGATGCAGTATTCACCACTACTGGGGAGATGAAGAAGCCACGTTCAGAACTTTTGGCAGAGTGTTGAAAGGTATACGTTATCATTCCTCACAGAGCTCGAGGGGCGAAAACAGAGCATTGACAGCAAGGCGAATTTCAGACATATTGAGGAAATTAGTTGATTACGACCCAGTTCTGCGTGCACCACGATACCACGATCTAAATCTGCCATCCGCCCCCACTCACCCATCATCCACCCACAGAGCACTCAATGGTCATCCTTCCTTCTTTTACCCTCTTCCTTCCTTTACATCACGCCCACCTCCACTACTGTTGACATCGAGACATTTGGGAATTGAGAACGAAAGGAAGAAAAAGCATCTAGCATAGGTCAATACATCACTTCACACCCGCTCACCAATCCCACTCACATACATTTCCACACGTTATGAAATTTCTAGGGGTATATTAGTTAGTATGCACTGTCGTACTTTAATAATTAATACAAGAACTTTTGTTTGTTAATCCTCCTAGACTCGGGAATTCGACAAGTCTTTTTCTGCGTTCCACTGAAATAATTTACAATAAATTCCCCTATGACTCTGATCACCATACCACCGCATTTTATTCACTTGCAGGAAATTTAGGATTGCTGCATTTATTCATGTCTTCTTTGATATTTCAATATTTTATGACTCGTCTCCCGTACGTCCCACCCACCCGTTTATTCTAGCGAACATTTCAGTTAACGAATGTAAGAAATAGAAAACAATTGAGAGAAAAGTTATTGCATGGAATAATTTTCTGTAAATTCCCAAATAAATAAATTATACGCTAGTGATAATAATTTTGTGATAATCAACACAATTCTTTTTATTTCAAAACTGTCACGCTGTCTTCATAAACACCAATCATAATATTTTTTTTTCACAATATGATAATTAGAACTTATGTTTGCTCTTCCTCATTGCAAGGTCTTTAAAATGAAAACGATAGTTTTCTCTCTCAGCGAATGATATGTGTGTTTGTATGTATGTATGTTTGTATGTATGTATGTATGTATGCATGTATGTATGCAATGCAAGTATGTAATATAATGTATGTATATATATAGGTAAAACCGTAACATTGCTTTGTGGTCTCATTTCATACTTTGGCTACATGTTACATAATGTCACCAGTTGAATTATCATACTCTACTATTTATTCTTTCAACTTTCGACACACGCCTAAGCGTGACTGAGTGTGACAAGGGGCAAGTCAAGTGATCTGTCGGGCATGCGATGAATTATGCCAATTATTCAAGACCAAACTAAAGGGTGTGCATAGAGAGAGAGAGCGGGATACTATGTAACAATATGTAGTCACATTTATATACACGTACATCATAGTCAACATTGATCTCATTTCATGTCTTTGACTTGTGGAACCTTAATTCTCGTCAGAAAAGTCGTCACTTGTATATGCAGACAAATATATATATTTAGTACACCGACCAATGTACAATAGATTATACTGTCACATCAGTCACTTCCATTATACTTAGAAGCCTCATTTAATAGCCAGGAATACATGTAAACTAGTTAGCAAATAATTAGCATCAACAACAACAAATTGCACTGTATCCCAAAACAAAGCAAACTATTTCCTCACAACGCGTAAAAACTACGAAAAGATCTCTCTATAGATGTTTCTTGGATGTCTATTGCAGTAATATCTCTTTCTTGATGGCTGACACTGAGATCCTAGAAATTAAAGATATTCTAAATCGCAGGCTGGAATTCTTTTCTAAATTTCATTGCTATGTTGATCGCAGTTGAAATCTATCTATCTATCTATCTATCTATCTATCTATCTATCTATCTATCTATCTATCTATCTATCTATCTATCTATCTATCTATCTATCTATCTATCTATCTATCTATCTATCTATCTATCTATCTAT
This sequence comes from Sinotaia quadrata, assembly GCA_028829895.1. NCBI lineage: Eukaryota > Metazoa > Mollusca > Gastropoda > Architaenioglossa > Viviparidae > Sinotaia > Sinotaia quadrata. The sequence goes on along the minus strand of CM054180.1, from coordinate 64,702,250 downwards.
CTATCTATCTATCTATCTATCTATCTATCTATCTATCTATCTGTCTGTCTGTCTGTCCGTTCGTCCGTTCGTCCGTCCGTCCATCCGTCCATCCATCCATCTTTCCACCTATCTATCTATCTATCTATCTATCTATCTATCTATCTATCTATCTATCTATCTATCTATCTATCTATCTATCTATCTATCTATCTACACACGCACACACACACACACACACACACACACACACATATATGTATAAATAGCACATATAGCAAAATATGTATAAAAACAAAAGCCTGCTGAACACTTTAGTATGCATTACACATTGGCAGATTACAAACACGTGCACGTAAGATATGTACGTAAGGAAACGCACACAATAAGAAAAGAGTACACTGTGCAACAAAGCCGTCACATGCAAGCTAAACACAGAAGCCGAGGTAAAGCAATCTAAATACAAAGTTGACGTCAAGGGTAAAAACTACGCCGACGTCAAACAGGCTAAAACACAAAGCTGACATCAAACATGCTGAACACAAAGCCATTATCAAGAATGGCTAATCACAAAGCTGTCATTAAGAAGGCTAAACACGAAGCTAATGTCAAGTAGGCTAAACAGAAAGCCGATGTTAAACAGGTTAAATACAAAGCCATCGTCAAGTAGGCTCAACACAAATTGTCATTAAGAAGACTAAACACAAAGCCATTATCAAGAATGGCTAACACAAAGCTGTCATTAAGAAGACTAAACACAAAGCCATTATCAAGAATGGCTAACACAAAGCTGTCATTAAGAAGGCTAAACACAAAGCCAATGCCAAGCAGGCTAAACACAAAGCTGACGCCAAGCAGGCTAAAATCACTGCTGTTGTCAAGCAGGCTAAACAAAGCCGTTGTCAAGCAAGCTAAACACAAAGCCGTTGTCAAGCAGGCTAAACACAAAGCCGACTCCAAGAAGGTTAAACACAAAGCCGTTGTCAAACAGGCTAAACACAAAGCCGACTCCAAGAAGGTTAAACACAAAGCTGTTGTCAAACGGGCTAAACACAAAGCCGACTCCAAGAAGGTTAAACACAAAGCCGTTGTCAAACAGGCTAAACACAAAGCCGACTCCAAGCAGGCTTAACACAAAGCCGTTGTCAAACAGGCTAAACACAAAGCCGACTCCAAGAAGGTTAAACACAAAGCCGACGTGTAATGCATGCAGGAGCAAGAAGAAATCAACTCGTGACCAAAATTATTTGTGCAACGTCAAAACATTACATGACCATTCAAAAAAGAAGAGCCTTCTGTTTGTAACCCGAGGAGATTGAAAAGGACATCACGTGATCTTACATCAGCATCCACTAATCAAATAATGATAAGCAAGACAATATGTCTCTCTCACTCTCTCTCTCTCATATTCTCTCTCTTACACACACACACACACACACACACACACACACACACACACACACACATACACACACACACACACATATACATACACACATACACACACTCATTGCGCCCACTCAAACACAAAATATAACAAAAAGTCAAACAAAATGAATAGTAAGACAAAAGATTATGTGCCCATTATTGGCAGTTCATTTATTTCAAGACAGCACCACTCACAAAGCCTGGCATTCAAGAAACGAATATCCAGCACAAAGAAGCGATAGAATACAAAGTAGCTCATAATTATTTATTGATAATTTTACTTCCGTCCTAATTTGAATCCCCGTAACAAAATAACAAAATCCATATAAATGGGAAGAATACGATATAGAACAAGATTAAAGCTCAGTATTTTGTAGAAGTGTATTTTGTTTAGAAAATCATCTTTAAACAATACTGAACTCTAAGCAACGCAATTGTAACATGGCATTGAGGTGGGTATAGAGCAGAAGATTTGTTAACAGAGTTTGTGACACAAACACCACCCTAGTTAATGATTATGATTATATATTATTAATTGCAAGTGTTAGCGAATCTTAATTTATGTTATTAATAATTCTCCAGAAGACACCACTCGTCTATCTCACTTGGCAGATATTTGGGTGATGTAAACGTTTTTTCTCTTCCACAGCATTAAAGACAAACATTCACTGTCACACAATATTTCATTAGGTGAAAATCTTCTTACTAAAGGAGAAGATAAATCCATCTTTAATCTATATTTAGTGAGCCCCCATCCACTCACTATCTCTCCAACATATGGTTATCAATATGTGTAAGAAGGTCAATAAATTCAACAATAAATTTATTAAATCAACAATTAAATATACATAAAACAAATACAATGAGAAGATTATTTGACATCACTATTCCCATGAAACCACATTCGCTCGATAATTTTAATATCTATACAGTCTTATATCCTAAAACACAATTCAACAGATTAGTGTCAACATAAATCAGAAGATAATTCTTATCAGAGAGCGGAAATGGAGTTATAAGGAGATAGGTGATAATAGTTTGTATATAACCTTGTCTAGACAATTGCAACAATATTCTTTGCAGGCCTTCATAACAAAGTCACAAACTTATTGTTCACAACAGAATTACCAGTTTTCACCTTTTCCTCTAGTATGCTGTAGAATGTTCATGAGATGCTGTAATCTCTTGAGACTAATCTGAGTACTCTTTTGACGTATTAGTTCCCTCAAGCAGAATAACAATGTAGCAATTCCAGCAACTTCTTTTTACCAGAAATTCCATAGATGTAGTAGAGCATACTTTTCCACCATACGTCAACAGAGTGCAGTATATCCGTACACTTATACTGGGGGTAGAGACTTCTCGAATCTACTATAGTGTAAACCAATAAACCAATAAACCAATAAATCAGGAAAATTCTAGACATTCCAGAGATTCTAAAATAAAGGTTGTTTCTTCCCTGTAAAATACAGTCAGGGTACAAATGCTAAGTTTTCCAGTTTATTATTCATAATTCCATTCTTTCTTACATTCAAGCCTCAATTTAGTTTCCTGCAACAGTATTTATTAGCCCGATACATGCATACAGCATAATAAATACAGTTTATTAACGTGTTTACTAGAAACAACGTCAAGTGTAGCATACTACATATAAGCTTCATTGTTCACAATTTGTAGAAATAATTGTCTACTCACACCAAACATGTCTACGTAAAACGCAAGTATAACATATCAATAAGCAAAAATGCACGAAGTCCTCTCTCTCTCTCTACAAGTGAGTTAACTCCCCATTAAGCTAATGACCGCCTTTCATGACCGGACTTCTTCAACACTAAATTCACGTGATTAGAACATAAATCCTTTTCAACAGGTAAACATTTTTGTACGTCTTACCATAAGATAATCAAAACTACGTATCCACCTAAAACTGGTTTAGATTACATCAGCAAGCTCTAGCTTATTCTTTGCCTGAGTTTCTTTCTACTCCCAAAACATCATCATAAGCAGTGCCAAAGGTCAGGTCAAATTAACATTGGCAATATAGATATAATTTTGAAGTATAGAAATAAAGCTAGGAAAATTTACTCCGCAACAGAGTTCACCTTTCATTAATGTAATAGTTTAAAATAAAGTACGTATTGCGACTGCGTGCTGATTACGTTCTAACGGTGAACATTGATAGCACATAGGAGTAAACATTCCAGTGCTAATTACACATGCTATGTACGTCTTAGGAGTAAACATTCCAGTGCTAATTACGCATGCTATGTACGTCTTAGGAGTAAACATTCCAGTGCTAATTACGCATGCTATGTACGTCTTAGAAGGGCACCAGGTCAGTGAGAGTACTCACCAAACAGGTAGCGTGTTGCTCGCACTATTAACAGGTATCACAACCAAACGTTTTCGTAGCAGCTCTGAAGACAAGAAATTGAATGAATCACATTTTCACAAAAAAACTCCTTAGTGAAGAAACATCAAACGGGAAAAAAACTGCGCTGTATTACATTTTAATAGTAATCACATCATCTTGGAGTAGAGAGTTTAATGACCATTATGTGTGCTCATTTGCATCATAGAAATTAATGATGATACAACTTTGACGTAAACAATTCCTGATCGTTTAGTATAAGTACGATGGCAGAGAGATGGTAGTCGTGTTGAAAGATGACAACGATGAGAGATGAAAAGAATTAGGACAATAACTGTGCTAATGAATGTCTTAGTCACGTGTCAATCCTTCACTAGAGTAGCTGAGCTGTTCTCTCTGTCATAATTAAGCTCGTTTGTATTAATTGCCATGAAAGTTCGTTCAAAACATATTGCATGCTCGTACACACACACACACACACACTCACACACACACACACACGCACGCACGCACGCACGCACGCATGTGGAACAATTATCACTCGCTCATATACATACATGCACAACAGCACAATGAATAAGAACTAACGGAATGCAAATACAATGCGCTTACCATTACAATCAATGCAGAGCTTGTTTCACTAGTCTCCCTATTGCCACCATCAGCACTGAAATAAAACTGTAAACACAGTCAAACACTTTACAGATGCGTTTCCGAAACCAGTTTTCAAACTAAATAGAATCTATATGGCTGCAATCGTTGGACACAAGCTCAACACGACAGCTGGGTGATTAACTTTTAAAAAAATGTTTGATTTATAAGAAATATACGGAGACAGTACCGACTAAGTGTTGGAAAACTGAAACGTTTTACATGAGGTGTTTCTTTTTCCTTTAAGCGGAAAGACTGACACATTAAAAAATAAATGAATGCATTACAAGAGAAAGAAAACTATATAGGGGTTTAAAACGTCTGAAACAAAGGCTGTTAGCAAACAGTGTTGTTGTGAACTATTTTTAAAATGTCTTCAGTAGTACGATGCGCTTGGAATAAAACCCAATGACATGTTTCTGGTTAAAGTGGGAACAACTGCTTTTGCACCCAGCGCATAACTGTATCATAGACAACCACACCATTCCATTGTAAACTTTCTAATCACAACAAAATTCGTCATTAAAACATATTTTGCCCATTACATTCTGCGGATTTAAATACGAACATTTATGGACGAGAAAAAGTAGTCCATGAATGACATCTGTTCGTTGACTTTACAAAGACACAATGTCTTTAATTGTCGCTTTACCTGAATGAGTTACCATTTAATACAGTGTCACTAATTGTCATCTGAGTGATATACCATTTAATACAGTATCTCCTATCTGCTCTTTTTGCAATAAGCTTCTACTCAGTTGAATAAGTTAAGCTTATATAATTTTGTTTGTTTTATGTAAACCCTCTTTTCTGTGTGATGTAAACTTTTCTGTCTGTGTATAGCGCGTTCCTGACTATTACATAAACGGTCTGTGTGATGTACACATTCATGTCAGTGTGACACAAACATTCATGTCTGTGCGACGCACATGTTCATGTCAGTGTGACGTACACATTCATGTCAGTGTGACATACACATTCATGTCTGTGTGAAGTATACTTTCATGTCAGTGTGACGTACACATTCATGTCTGTGTGAAGTATACTTTCATGTTAGTGTGACGTACACATTCATGTCTGTGTGAAGCATACTTTCATGTCAGTGTGACGTACACATTCATGTCTGTGTGAAGTATACTTTCATGTAAGTGTGACGTACACATTCATGTCTGTGTGAAGTATGCTTTCATGTCAGTGTGACGTACACATTCATGTCTGTGTGAAGTATACTTTCATGTCAGTGTGAGGTACACATTCATGTCTGTGTGAAGTATGCTTTCATGTAAGTGTGACGTACACATTCATGTCTGTGTGAAGTATGCTTTCATGTCAGTGTGACGTACACATTCATGTCTGTGTGAAGTATACTTTCATGTCAGTGTGACGTACACATTCATGTCTGTGTGAAGTATACTTTCATGTCAGTGTGACGTACACATTCATGTCTGTGTGAAGCATACTTTCATGTCAGTATAACGTACACATTCATGTCTGTGTGAAGTATACTTTCATGTAAGTGTGACGTACACATTCATGTCTGTGTGAAGTATGCTTTCATGTCAGTGTGACGTACACATTCATGTCTGTGTGAAGTATACTTTCATGTCAGTGTGACGTACACATTCATGTCTGTGTGAAGTATACTTTCATGTCAGTGTGACGTATACATTCATGTCTGTGTGAAGTATACTTTCATGTCAGTGTGACGTACACATTCATGTCTGTGTGAAGTATGCTTTCATGTCAGTGTGACGTACACATTCATGTCTGTGTGAAGTATACTTTTATATCTGTGTGAAGTATACTTTCATGTCAGTGTGACGTATACATTCATGTCTGTGTGAAGTATACTTTCATGTCAGTGTGACGTCCACATTCATGTCTGTGTGAAGTATACTTTCATGTCAGTGTGGCATACACGTTCATGTCTGTGTGAAGTATACGTTTATGTCTGTGTGACGTATATGTTCATGTCTGTGAGACATCAACGTTCCAGTTTGTAAGAGGTAAACTTTCCTATCTATGTGATGTAAACCCTCGTGTTTGTAGCAGTAGTTTGTGTCTGACTGACATAAATTCTATCTTTAAAGAATACTCTTTTAACATTTTACTGTACAGGAATTTGCTCAAAGATCCTAAAATCTTTGCACTCTCGCCAAACTTACTGCCAGGCAACTGAAACTCTTTCGCTATCTGGCTCTCTCTGAGTATTTGTCTCAACTTTTCGTATTTATTTGTCTAAACATTTTTTTTTTAATCGGTCTAAACATCACATATTTAGTTGTGTGTAAACCTCTCATATTTACATGACTTAGCGTCGCATATTTATCTGTGTAACCCTCTCTATTTTAATCGGTCTAAATCTCTCATATTCATTGGCCTAAACCCTTCAAATTTATCTGCCTTAATCTCTCACATTTATCTGTCTAAATCACTCAAATTTATCTGTCTAAAACTATTTCAATCTGTCTAAACCTCTCACATACATCTGTTTAAACCTCTCACGTTTATCTGTCTAAATCCCTCACATACACCTGTTTAAACTTCTCACGTTTATCTGTCCGAATCCCTCACATTTATCTATCTAAACTGTTTAAATCTGCCTAAACCATATCAGATTTATCTGTCTAAAATTGTTTATATCTGTCTAAATCCCTCACATTTATCTGTCTAAATCCCTCACGTTAATCTGTCTAAATCCCTCACTTTTATCTGTCTCTCACGTTTATCTGTCTAAAACTGTTTAAATCTGTCTAAACCTTTCACATTTATCTCTCTCTCACGTTTATCTGTCTAAATCCCTCACATTTATCTGTCTCACGTTTATATGTCTAAAACTGTTTTAATATGTCTAAACCTCTCCATGTATCAGTCTAAAATTGTTTTAATATGTCTAAACCTCTCCATGTATCTGTCTAAAACTGTTTTAATATGTCTAAACCTCTCCATGTATCTGTCTAAAACTGTTTTAATATGTCTAAACCTCTCCATGTATCTGTCTAAAACTGTTTTAATATGTCTAAACCTCTCCATGTATCTGTCTAAAACTGTTTTAATATGTCTAAACCTCTCCATGTATCTGTCTAAAACTGTTTAAATCTGTCAAAACATCTCACATTTAGGCTATGTTTTAATCTATCTGAAGCTCCCTTGCCTCTGTCCATTTAAAATCCACTCTCTGTTCGAATTCTTTGTTTTTTGTATGCTACAGTGATAGACTCTCAAGAGGTTAACTGACGCACGGGCACATTAAATTCATTATTTTGTCAAATATACCTGACTTACTGCATGTTAAACATATTCACCGACCTGCAACATGATCTAATCTTGCTTGTTTGTCTGGCTCAATAAAGTTAATCTCTTTTGCCGCCTACCTCATTAACGTTTTCAGTAGCTCTTGTATGCCTGCCTGCCTGCCTGCCTGTCTTAGTAAATGTTCAGCTCATTCCCCGACTTAACGGACTTTCCTGACGGTTTGATTCGTGAATGCCTAAGTAAATAAGGTTAATCTTTTGTGGCAATTTGACAGGGTAATTTGTTCAGTTTTCCATCATGGAGAATCACTGAACTGAGACAGGCCGAGGAGTTTGTTAATTCCTTTCGTATGCTTGACTCGCTAATGCTGAAGTTTTGTGACGATCGCATTTACTTTACTCACTCATTATTAAATCCGTCCTTAAATGCCTGATTCTCACTCATTAATCCCTTTTGCCAAATTGATTCACTGATTTTATTAATTTCTTTCATTTGCTTGACACTGATAAGTTAAAATTCTTTATTCATTTTATTGTGACTCATTTGTTTCATGTATACATTGTGTCAGCGTGACACTGTAAAGTTAAAATTCTTTCTTGTGAATTATTTGTTTCATGTAAACATTGTGTCAGCGTGACATTTTAATTCGATATATTCATGTTATAGACAGTGGTTCAGATAGTAGTTCGAATTTTCTAACCTCTTTATATTCATCAATATCTTCATGACATTCTAACTTCGTAAATACCCACGATGACTGCCTGAGATACTAATTCCGAAAGCCGACATGCACTTTGTGACGATCTCCCTCGATAATGAATGTGCTGTGAGCATGGCAGCGCTGACGTCATTTCTATTATATGTTTCATTGCTGGCTTATCTCACAATAATGGCATTATTAAAGACATTAATGTTTAGAGAATCTATCTATCTATCTATCTATCTATCTATCTATCTATCTATCTATCTATCTATCTATCTATCTATCTATCTATCTATCTATCTATCTATCTATCTATCTATCTATCTATCTATCTATCTATCTATCTATCTATCTATCTATCTATCCATCCATCTATCTATGTATGTATCTATTTATGTATCTATCTATCTATCTATCTATCTATCTATCTATCTATCTATCTATCTATCTATCTATCTATCTATCTATCTATCTATCTATCTATCTATCTATCTATCTATCTATCTATCTATCTATCTATCTATCTATCTATCTATCTATCTATCTATCTATCTAATGATTTTATGTTTCACTCACTATATATTATATATAACTCAATATATTTATATGACATGTCTGTGTATGCCTCTATGACTCCCATCATTCACTATTGAATTGTATATTTGAGTTAATTAATTGATTGTAAATGTCGCTCTATGTACGATGCAGTATTTAAGAGACAAATGTATGTCTACATGACTCACTGTACTAAATGTATGTCTAAATGACTCACTGTACTAAATGTATATCTACATGACTCACTGTACTAAATGTATGTCTACATGACTCACTGTACTAAATGTATGTCTACATGACTCACTGTACTAAATGTATGTCTACATGACTCACTGTACTAAATGTATGTCTATTTTTCTCACCGTACTAAATGTATGTCTACATGACTCACTGTACTAAATGTATGTCTACATAACTCACTGTACTAAATGTATGTCTACATGACTCACCGTACTGAATATATGTCTCACTGTGTACCTGACACAGAGTGTAATATCTTCATCGGAGTCCATAGTACTCCATTAATATAGCTATCATTAGTTTGCACAGCAAGGCACTGGATACAGATAACTCCAAGTTTACTTGAATTGCTAATATAAACATCCACCACTATTTAAATAGAATTTATTACATTAAACCTCAGTGTCCACCGACTCACTGTGTGGAACACACACACACACACACACACACACACATACACACATACACACACACACGCACACACACACACACACACACACACGCACACACACACGCACACACACACACACACGCACACACACATACACACTACATACCATTGCCTTCATTAAGAATTGTACATATTATATATATCTTACTTAATGATAATGATTCATATCAAATGACATGATTCTCACTCTCTATGTGGCTTATGTATAATCATTTCATCAGTATCTACATAAGTCACATTTAAAATATACCTCAAAGTGTGCATGACTCACCAAATATAATATGTATCTATCTCAGTTACTGCTTAATATCTCAAACTGTCCCTCAGTATTAACATAACTCACTTATTATAATATATTCCTCACTGGCTACATAATTTCCAAAATGTAATAAATATATCTACATGACTCACGTTATTTAATGAAAATTCACCGTTTAATGATTTCAATATATTTAATATATAACTTAGTAATTATAAGACTCTCTCTATTTAATACGAAACTCATTTCACTGCATGTAATATATACATAAATATTTATCTACATGACTCGCTGGATTGGAAATAATATACATCAGTATATCTACATGAACCCACTACATTTAAATATACCTCAGTACCTTCATGAACCCAATATATTTAAATATACCTCTGTACCTATATTAATCCACTTTATTTAAATATACCCCATTTCCTACACGAACCCTTACACGTATATATATATATATATATATATATATATATATATATATACTATGTGATTCACTGTATTTACTAAGTAACTCAGTATTAGCTTAAGTACACTGAATAATATCTCACTGTATGTATGATTCTATGCATGCAATGCACACTGCCTGTATTATTCTAAGTACACTGTATATGATTCTTTGTACACTGTCTACATGGTTCTATGCATACAATACTTACTGTCTACATGGTTCTATGCATGCAATACATACTGTCTACATGAGTCACGGCATTAAATATATATATATATATATATATATAAACTCCAGTGTCGTCATGAGTGACTTAATATAACATCTCCTATATATCAGAATCTACTTAACTTATTGTATTTAATATATACCTCATATGCCTCAATATCTACACGACCCTCTGCATTTACCATATACCTAAATATCTATATAGTTCCTTAACCCTCTACATTTACCATATACCTAAATATCTATATAGTTCCTTAACCCTCTACATTTACCATATACCTAAATATCTATATAGTTCCTTAACCCTCTACATTTACCATATACCTAAATATCTACATAGTTCCTTAACCCTCTACATTTACCATATACCTAAATATCTATATAGTTCTTTAACCCTCTGCATTTACCATATACCTAAATATCTATATAGTTCCTTAACCCTCTGCATTTACCATATACCTAAATATCTATATAGTTCTTTAACCCTCTGCATTTACCATATACCTAAATATCTATATAGTTCTTTAACCCTCTACATTTACCATATACCTAAATATCTATATAGTTCTTTAACCCTCTGCATTTACCATATACCTAAATATCTATATAGTTCTTTAACCCTCTGCATTTACCATATACCTAAATATCTATATAGTTCTTTAACCCTCTGCATTTACCATATACCTAAATATCTATATAGTTCTTTAACCCTCTACATTTACCATATACCTAAATATCTATATAGTTCTTTAACCCTCTGCATTTACCATATACCTAAATATCTATATAGTTCTTTAACCCTCTGCATTTACCATATACCTAAATATCTATATAGTTCTTTAACCCTCTGCATTTACCATATACCTAAATATCTATATAGTTCCTTAACCCTCTGCATTTACCATATACCTAAATATCTATATAGTTCTTTAACCCTCTGCATTTACCATATACCTAAATATCTATATAGTTCTTTAACCCTCTGCATTTACCATATACCTAAATATCTATATAGTTCTTTAACCCTCTGCATTTACCATATACCTAAATATCTATATAGTTCCTTAACCGTCGCTACATGCCAGAGCACAATGAAATACATGCTGAGTTTTCTCGGCCACAGTCCTGCCAAACATGTTTTGGCCGCCCAAGAATAGACTTCATGCCTGTATATACTTTAGTTTCTTTAGTACGATTGTGATGTACATTTATTTTTTAACAACTCCTTGTAAGAATTTCGAGTTCCCCAAATCTCAACGCCATACTCAGTGGGAAGAACATTATAAACAAAACAAAACATCATAAGTAAATGGCAACTGTTTGCATCAAGATCAAATATGTTAAATCATTCATTTTGAATAAAATAATTACAAACAAGAGCAACAGGTATTATTTTATCGTCTTTCTCATTAGTAGTAAAAACAGATGAAGTGCCCTTAGAACAAATAAATTAACATTCTGAAAGCTTAAAAGAAAAAAAATAATATGCCCCAAACTTTGTTTTGAGTAATGTGCTTGAGTCTACGTACACAGAACTTATATGTATCACTTAGTAGTTTTATTTACACATTTTCATTGTCCATTAATTGCTTTTAGAACTGTTCAGCAAAACATTATCATTCAGTTCGCCCAGTGTTGCGAAAGACAGATTCACTCAGCGTTGCGAGAAGCTGAATCACATTTCTCTTTACGTCACAAAACTCAAAGCTGAGAGTTCTAGGTTCATGCTGACCCATTTATTTTTTTTTTTTTGCCCCGCTGTGTGCTGACGTACACACTCCTTATGATTACTTTAATTTTGCTTTTCTCTGATTTCACTCGCGCATTATTGCAAGAAGCAAGCTCACACAGTGCTGGGACAGGCAGGTCCATACAGTGCTGGGAAGGGAGAGTTCACACTGTTGATGGGAGAAGCAGTTTCACACAGTATTGGGAGAGGCAGATTCACACAGTGCTGGGACAGGCAGGTCTATACAGCGCTGGGAAAGGCAGATTCACAGAGTGCTGGGACAGGCAGTCCATACAGTGCATGGGAAAGGAGGGTTCACACTGTTGGAAGAGGCAGATCCACAGTGTTGATAGGAGAAGCAGGTTCACATTTTGGTGAGAGGCAGATTCACACAGTGCTGGGAGAGGCAGTTTCACACTGTGTTTGGAGAGGCAAGCACCACGGGCTAAGCATTCTGGTTATAAATGAAAACAGTTTCATTTATTAAAATGCAATTATAAAAACTTCGAAGGAAAATGTCAGCTGAAAAACTGGTAACATTGATTGGAACTTGTTTCCTCTACGTATACCGCCATTTTGTTTTTGTCAGAAGCAACAAAGCAAATTGAATGATACAGACAGAGAGAAATAATGACCAGGACGCTTTCGTAATAGTGGACAAACTGATACTTGCAGCAATTAGAGAATAAACATGCGTAGGTCTGTGATAGACAAACTGATACTTGCAGCAATTAAAGAATAAACATGCGTAGGTCTGTGATAGACAAACTGATACTTGCGGCAATTAAAGAATAAACATGCGTAGGTCTGTGATAGACAAATGCATCAGAGAAGAAAGAGGTTTCGATTACATGACCAATTACTGTCAACGGAGAAATGGGAAACGTCCACACGGCACACACAATCGCATAGATAAGACACTATATTTTGCCAAAGTGAATAACAGTAAAGTCTGCCCAGCGATCTTTGCTTGCAAGAATGGCTACTCGCGTTATTGGTATTTTGCCGATGACCAGACCGCTGTATTCTCCCTTCATACATGGCTACTGTACGCGAAAGCCCATGTGCCGAGGATTGACGGAATAAATGATCAGAACAGGAAGAAAGATCTTTTCTGAGAGTGTCTTCACCCTTGTCGAGTGCCTTGCATGATCGAACGAGGGCAATCTTTGTGGAGCAGCTGAGGATCCGGTTGGGTCTTTTGGCTGGTCGGATTACTTTGTGGTTCTAAATTTAGAGATATTTGTGCACGATCTGATCCGGGTATTGATCTGATCCGCTATTGGTAGATGTCTTACAGGTTGCTACCAACAAAAAATGAAAAGCAACGTACATAAAAGTAGGTAAATTTGAAGCAGCAAACGCAACTCTCGGTAGACTTAGAAAATATTGACTGACCCACTTACCCGCCTCTCGCGGTTTTCAAAATGTGACTAACAACAAATCAATTCCTATTCGCATATTGAATGAAAATGGCTTCACATTCACTTAGGCAGTATTCTTAAGATAACTGGCATTCCAGTCAGATTCCCCAACGCTTCGAAATGAGTGGTGAAAATTTTCTGTCGAGTTTTAACGTTTCCTACGAATGATTAAGGACATCAGTTGATGATCCAATTCAGCCATATTGAAATGCATTCGTAATGTTGAGCATATTGTTAGGAAGGTGTTCTTCTTAAAGAAAAAGAAGTAAAGCGTATCGCTGTGAAAATGTGTCATACGTGTCATTCTAGCCGTTGTTGTCATGTGCTTGCTTTGGAGGCGAATAGTGAAACAACAATTAAAAAGATTCGTCAGCACAAAGCTTTATCACTGAACGTGCAAATTATTACCCAAGGTATTTGATAGCAGGGAATGCAGATGGCAAAATAATTTTAAAAAACCCTACAAATAAACTTAACACATCCAAACGCTTTTTTTTCATACGACGTGAGAGATAATACATTTCATATATCAGTGCTCAATGAACGGCATCGACAAAATACATTTATTATATCGTTTCTGTCACTACCCTCTCCCGAGTGAGCAATCACAAATTAAAGGCACACTTAAAACTTCAGCAATAAATAAAATATATTCAGTTAATTGAAAATGAAAAAGATACTTGGGGCATCTTCATTGTCTCTATTTATGGGAAATATTCCAGTTCCAGAATTTAGTGTGTGTGTGTGTGTGTGTGTATATGTGTGTGTGTGTGTGTGTGTGTGTGTGTGTGAGAGTGAGAGAGAGAGAGAGAGAGTGAGTCAGAGAGACAATTACAAAGACACAAAGAAACAAATGAAAGAAAGAGCGCTTGAAAAACAAAAACAATTGCTCTGATTGGAGTACAATTTTCACTTTCTATAAACATAATTCACATTTTAAATGGATAACAGCAGGTGACAAATGTTTATTCCAAGGGCGCATAATCCTCACTTGATTTAGCACGATATTTCTCTACCCTGGACATTGAGCACTAAAAAAACCATGCACAGTGACGGCGTCTCTGAGTTACGGTGGTATCGTATCGAATTATCGCATAGACTGAATTTGATCAAACTAAATAAATTATTTTTTCTCATCAAATTAAGTGAGATTTATCGCCCCTGAGAAAGCAAATTGTACGTGACGCATGAATTCCGTTCCTCCTGTTATTGCTTCGCTTCCGGTCTTGACGGATTTGTCTCACTTGTAGAAGAGACAAGAATTTTTAGTTTGTTGTCAGAGTAACTAGCATGCAGCATGTATTCCCATGTCAAAGGTTATGTAATTATTGAAGTAACCAAGTGCAGAAACCCTGCTTTAGATGCAAGTAACTGGGTAGTGTAAAATATTAATATTTACGTTGTATTGATACAGAATAAATCATGTTCTGCAGATAGGCAGCGCTGACATATTTTGTTTCCGTCTGCGAATTATTTTCGTGGGATTATTGTCGTCTTCCTTCCTCTCTTTAAACCAGCACTCACGGATACCATTTCTATACACGCACGCACACACGCACGCATGTACACACTGGCACATGCTGCGCACACACTCCAACGAAACATGCATGGAATCATCATGCACACTAATGTATATATATATGCAAGACACAAAAGAAAGCATAAACACAACGAATCAATACATACATACTGAGAGAACTTTCTGATGAATGTACTCTTTGCTTGAAAATTGCCCTTACATCGACTTGCTCAAATGCTTGAAGGGTGGTATAACAAATATATATGTAAGTGAATTACTTTTTTTGTCTGAGAACAATTAACAGTCGAAACAGGTTAGTTCATTATTATGGTTGTAAAAGAAATAAAACAAAGCAACACATTTCTCAATGAAAGAATGTGCTAGACTTAGACAACATATGAACGTGTCAAAGTGGAACAGTTTGAGGTTTGAAGCTAGCAAACTAAACATTAAGCGTTCACAAAAGACCTGACAGCTTGCTAGCTGATGCAATTTGACTTCATAAAAGATAAAGTTATGACAGCTTGACGAGTGTAACTATTGAAAGAGGACCTAACTTTGTTATCAGCTGATCATATTTCTATGAGTACCATTTTTACTTTGATCATACTTCTATCCATACCACTTTTAATGTGATCCGATTTCTTTGCATACCACTTTTGCTGTGATCCGATTTCTCTGTGTACCACTTTTGCTGTGATCCTACTTCTCTGTGTACCACTTTTGCTGTGATCCTACTTCTCTGTGTATCACTTTTGCTGTGATCCTACTTCTCTGTGTACCACTTTTGCTGTGATCCTATTTCTCTGTGTACCACTTTTGCTTTGATCCTATTTCTCTGTGTACCACTTTTGATTTGATCCTATTTCTCTGTGTACCACTTTTGCTTTGATTCTATTTCTCTGTGTACCACTTTTGCTTTGATTCTATTTCTCTGTGTACCACTTTTGCTTTGATCCTATTTCTCTGTGTACCACTTTTGATTTGATCCTATTTCTCTGTGTACCACTTTTGCTTTGATTCTATTTCTCTGTGTACCACTTTTGCTTTGATTCTATTTCTCTGTGTACCACTTTTGCTTTGATTCTATTTCTCTGTGTACCACTTTTGCTTTGATCCTATTTCTCTGTGTACCACTTTTGATTTGATCCTATTTCTCTGTGTACCACTTTTGCTTTGATCCTATTTCTATGCGTGCTACTTTCGTTTGAATATTCCACAGATTTCAATCCGAGGTCCAGGTATTTTTCTTTCCTCTTTTTTTCTGTTTGTTACTAATGACAATGACTTGTTTCTCTAGTTTTTTCTTGATGACAACGACATTGTTGGATAAATACGGTAATTAAACGTCTGTCGAGTGTCGAAGTCCCGCACTGTTGTAACTTCGGCTCTTTTAGTGGCAGCTTGATAGTTGTACACGCAGTTTGTGTCTCTTGTTTCGAGTCCAAATCCTTAAAACAAATTCACGTTTGATAATATTTTTTAAATCTCCAAAAAATCTGCGGATGTATTCGAGATAAACATTCTAATTTATATCAGCTGATGTTTTATTCATGATCTTGCAGAGTTAACTTGTAAGACTTTGTGAGATCGACATGAGATTTTGTTTTTAAAAGAAGGTTGTGTGAAATCCTCAGGAGATTTTTTTTTGTCTTGTGGAATTTTCTAGCATATGCTTGATCTTGTCTGGCATTGGCGAGTCCTTCTGTTTAGCTTTTAACTTCTTCTTTCCCATTTCCATGAACACCGATTGTCTTAGCAATTTGGTTTGGTTTAGTTGGACATACAGGAGCGCCTTTTATGTAGTTGGGGACCGAAACATAGCTTGTTGTTTTGATTACTCGGAGTTGTGTTTTTGGTATTTAGTAAACAGAAATATAACCTGTTGTTTTGATTGCTCGGTTTTTGATTGTTGTGATTTTGGTATTTAGTAAACTGAAATGTAGCTTGGTGTTTTGATTGCTCGGTTTTTGTTTGTTGTGTTTTTAGTATTTAGTAAACCGAAATGTAGCTTGTTGTTGTTGTTTTTTTGGTATTTAGTAAACCGAAATGTAGCTTGTTGTTTTGATTGCTCGGTTTTTGTTTGTTGTGTTTTTGGTATTTAGTAAACCGAAATAAGTTTTAATGTATTTAACAATCGCTATTGCCGTTGCTATCCAGATACATTTTGGGCGAGACCTATGACCTTTCGTGTGAACAACAATTTACACCATACCGAATGCACACCCCAAATTCACTTGGCTCTGTACAGAAAATCTCTCTGAACCCGTTGCACTCTTCAGTGGGCACGGGAAAAGACTATGATATTATTGTTATTTTAAGATTTTCTGTACTAGTGGAACAAACAGTTGCTGATATAAAACTCCGGTTGCTGTTTAACAGTCTGTTAGCAAACGTCTATGACGATCTTTCCAAAAATAACACTTGTGGCATTTACAAACGTCATTATTTTCAATAAATTACAAACATCATTATTTTCAATAAATTACAAACATATTAATAAACAAAAATAAATATTAAAAATCTCGACGTGTGTCTTTATTTAGAGTAGCAGATGCTAGATTGCTAGAACGAAAAGGGAACGAGACACGGAGGTCGGTTTTGTAGGCGGTAATATTAAGAACACGATAAGAGATAAAACAGAAAAAGCCTACTAGAACGACATCTAAGAGGAGTATTAAAATAAAAAAGAAAATCGAAAGGCTGAAGCAAGTCACGACGTGAGA
Organism: Sinotaia quadrata; assembly: GCA_028829895.1. NCBI lineage: Eukaryota > Metazoa > Mollusca > Gastropoda > Architaenioglossa > Viviparidae > Sinotaia > Sinotaia quadrata. The sequence goes on along the minus strand of CM054180.1, from coordinate 64,684,275 downwards.
CTGACGATTAAATGGAAGACGCATTAAAAAGAAAGTGTAAGAGGATGTTTGCGATTGCGCATGTAAATGTATGTGGATTTCTTTATGCGTGTGTGCATGCATGCACCTGTGCGTGTGTGAGCGTGGTTGAGAAGAGAAGAGAAAAGGCAGAAAAGTAGGGAAAGGGAGACAGAAAAGAAAGAAAGAATGATTGTATAGGACAGGAGCAAAGAAAGAAGAGAGTGAGAGAAAGGGAAAGAATTATATAGATATCAGAGAGAGAGAAAGAGAGAGAGAGAGAGTGGGCGAAAGAGAAACAGGACAAGAAGTGGATGAGATGGTAAAAAAGAGAGCAGCAAAGAGATCTGAGAAATTGAGAACGAGAGAGGGACATGAGAGAGAGAAACAGAGATGGAAAGAGTGAGGAAAGAAAGAATGAGTGAGCAATAAGAAGAGAAAGTGAATTAGTGTTCCCAGAAGAGAGAGAGAAAAAATGAGAGAAAGAAGATAGAAGGGAGAGAGAAGTGTAGTACGAGATAGGGAATGAAAGAAAAACTTAGCGAAAGCAAAATATAAATTGTATTTGCACCAATAATAAAAAATAAGAAGAAGTAAAATGGTCTCCTATGCGCATCATCTTAAGTTCTAACGCATCAAAATACTTACACATAAAATGTACAAGGTCTTTATACAAACTATTTAAATATAAGAAAGCTAAATATAAAATAAGTAATAAAAAATTCTATACATTCAATAGTAATGCATAACAAATAGCGACTTAACAGAAAACATAGACAAAATGAATTTACAAATATACAATTTGAACAAACAGTAAAACACTGAGTGAATAGCGCTCTTCTTGTATTGAAATAAAAACATGTTTAGAAAATCTTCTTAAAATAACTACAGTCTCTTTGTAGTTCATCTCAAAGGGAAGACAACTGCAAGTAGATGGACCCTGATAATCTAAGGAACATTGACTGTTTGACTTACACTATGCTGTGAAAACTGTTGAAAATGCGTGTATCTGATGATAAACGTAAGGTTCTAGAGTTAGAGCAATCTACTCGAGAGCGTATCAGTGAACACACAAAGGGTTTATGTAGCATCAACCTTATGAAAAACGTGCGAATTTTGTTGATTCGCCTCGGTTTTCCAGACAGACTCCTCTGCAAATGTTGAAGATGCCCTTGCTGCAGGCAGAAAGAGCTGTCTTAAAGTTCATTGTGACTGACTACATTCAACGAGACGGTTACCATTGTTCCATCACTGACTCTGGAAGCGGTAAGATTTTGGAAACCCTCGTAGGAACAACAGACATGACTTCAGTTTTGTTATCAATCATCGATGATTCATTTGATAATTAATACGAGAGCAGGTACAATAGAAAAACATGAAACGAATATAATTTAAAACAGCCTCTCGTTACAAAGAAATATCAATAAAAGAAACCGACTTTAACAACAAATAAATACATATAGTACGTAAGAAGTTAACAAAATACAATATAAAAGAATTTCCCGATTTTCTCAGGATGAAATGATCAGACCAGAACATACAAAAACAGAATAGATACAATAGAGAGTAGAACAGCTAGATCAGACTGAACCAAATAAAAACAGAAAGTAACACATAATAATGTATTGAACATAACAGAACTAAACGGATTATAGCAGAATGAAACGGACGACAAGAGAAGGACTATTAATAGAACAGATCAAAACTAAACACATTGGATCAGCACTCCACAAAAAAAAAAACAAAAACAAAAAACAAAAAACAAAAAAAAACCCAGACAAAACAAAGCAGCCAGTGAAGATATTTCCAGTGACGTCATGCCCTACGACGCAAAATATAACTTCATTGAAACGTGGCTAGCCAACTGCTCTAACGTAGTTTTTTTTTTTTTTAAATCGGGAGTTATAAGTGAATTAAAAAAATTGATAAGACTATACACTTATTATAGTATATGTATGGTCTATTTGTTTGTGATAAATAAACTTTTGAAATGTATTTAATTATATACTTATATGCGGAGATATACATATTGTATTAAGCGCGGTATTAAAAAGATTATTTTCTTTTAAAGAGGGATGCGACAAACGAAACAGACATGAAACTAGAATAACTCACATATGTACATGGTTGTGCGTTGTAGCGTTCAGAGACACATTGACAAGTTTTCCATTCAGTGAATGCAAACTGAAAGACAAATAAACAAACATTCGCAAACTGTCATGAATTATTATATTAGCATAGTTCCAACCTAACCGATGAAATTTATTAACATTCCGTTATTGGAGGGCGAACAGAAGAATGTCAAACCTGTGGCCTTGCGCCAGTCTACCGAGGTCTGTATCGGTCAAAATCGTTGCTCACTTGCACGATATTAGTGTATGCAGTTTATTTTAACAGAAATATATTTTCTCGAGTTAAAATCAATAAATGTGCACAACTAGCGAAGATTTATAGCCGCCATGTTCATCACAAATCTAAGAATTCCTTCCATTTCGGGCATTGTGAATTTATCACACTACAAACCTGGTGAGTGGACATATTGAGCATTTAGAAGTGTATCTCTAAATTAAACAGAACTAATAGATAGATAGATAGATAGATAGACAGACAGACAGACATACATGCAGACAGACAGATAGATAGATGGATGGATAGATAGATAGATAGATAGATAGATAGGTTAGATTGTCAAAGGCTTGACTTAATATTTTCTTCTCGTGTCTATGGATCTCTTTCGAATGTATGAAGAATACCTTTAAGCAATCTTTCAGTAAAACTCTACCTTGATTTACAGACGCATAGTTTCATTGGTGTTTATATCTGGGCCTTTGCCAACCAGAAGTTACACACTTACTGATATGCGACATTAAGATGCATTGTGCCTGCCAACCAAGAAGTTATACCTGGTATGCTATCATAGTTCTGTGTCTATGAAGAATTAAGTAGCGTCACGTGGTGTGCTATCATAGTTCTGTGTCTATGAAGAATTAAGTAACGTCATGTCTTTAAGAGTATGAATAGCGATGGTAAGTAGAGCTTGCCTATTATGATAGGTCAGCACATTGGGGTTTGAAATGTCAAGCTCAGCGCTCTGGAAGTGATCTTTGTAGGGAACTGCAAAGCGACTAGAGCTTATTAGAAAGCACAAACTAGTGACTACATTGAAATGTGTTTTGATAGGATATCTTCGCAAACTAGTGACTACATTGAAATGTGTTTTGTTAGGATATCTTCGCAAACTAGTGACTACATTGAAATGTGTTTTGATAGGATATCTTCGCAAACTAGTGACTACATTGAAATGTGTTTTGTTAGGATATCTTCGCAAACTAGTGACTGCATTGAAATGTGTTTTGTTAGGATATCTTCACAAACTAGTGACTACATTGAAATGTGTTTTGTTAGGATATCTTCGCAAACTAGTGACTACATTGAAATGTGTTTTGTTAGGATATCTTCACAAACTAGTGACTACATTGAAATGTGTTTTGTTAGGATATCTTCACAAACTAGTGACTACATTGAAATGTGTTTTGTTAGGATATCTTCTCAAACTCACACTGTGTGCAGTTCGAAATAACTATTGAACATTAAAGCGATCTTTTCCAGATATTTCAATTTTAAGTAATGCCCTAAAAAGTTAATTTAATACGCGCCTACTAAGGAGTGTTAAGTAATGACTTAAACTAAAGTAGTCCTGCTAGGCAATTTTCAAACATTGACGAAATCTAAGTATTAAGCATAGATTGAATCTATAAACAAACCAATAGACAAAGAAAGTGGCTAACGGAAGGACTTAGACCATTGAAACAATTTACTCTCTTCCAACTAAACAATCTTGTTCTTTAAAGTTAAGACAATTTTGACTTTTCCATTTTAAAGAATTTAAAGCGCGAGGGAAATAAGTTAAAAAAAACGTTTTACGAAACTCCTGAAACACTGCCTGAGAAAAGACTATTCCCTGATAACATGGTCGTAAACAAATCGGTCATGAATCCGCTACTCAATTCTTATATTAAATTCTTATATTGTTCACTGAATAAGACGAAAGGAACAAGAAATAAAATAGCAGTTGAACTAAATATTCCATTCCCGAACAATATTTCAAGTATTATTATTTTTTTACCAGTAGATGATTCACTATTGCAGATGACTGGCGGTCACGCTATAATGACTCGCATTGGACCGAAGATCATGTACAACAATTAAGAGCCAGTGCCATTAAGATAAATTATTAATTTATTCATAATTAATTGTGCCATAATAGTAATGTTACAAAAATAGGCAATGATAATTATATATTTTATAATGTAATATTAATTGCATTAAAGAAGCAAATATAACAGTTGAAGAGTATATAATGACTATTTCTTTGAACGGACGACTTATTAAAATATTTAAGAGAAAATAACTTTGCTAATGAAGTACTGAAATTGAAAAGTAATAAACTGAAAAGTGGTTGTACTTAACACACTTACCATCTTGTATAAAATAATGTGCTTGGAAACTTTCAAAGACAGACGCATTACAGTGCTTAAGTGAAGTATAATTTCTTATCGATGAAATCTAATTTATCTTTTATAGAACGGATGGGTTAGCGCTACTGCAGATAACCCCCAAACAATTTTCTTTTGTCTTTCTTAAATTTATATTTGTCGAAATAAATATTTTACTTACAATAACATGTTTGTAATTTCTTAAGTGAAAAAAATACTTTTAGTCTGCTTTATTGTTTCTGCGGTAGGGTTACAAAAATCTTAACATACTTATTATAATTTGACACATATATATTTGGTTGAAATCTAGCTTGAGATGGTAAAGCTACTTGGCCGGAGTCTGGACTTTGTGTGTTCTGAATATAATGAAATAGAAACAGTCTTTGGCCACTGGGCTTTATAATTGTTTTCATTTTCATTCGATTTTCTTGACTGATTCATGTCTGTATGAATCTACACCCCCTTCCACCATTCGTTGATTCAGCGGGCGGATATGTCGATATAGCGAAAAGAGGAGCAATGATCTTTGACATTGATCTGCATTGGTCTGCCAATCAAACACAAACAAGATCACGTGGTCGGGGCAGTACTAAACTTGAATGCTAATGAACCGAGATGTGGTCACTACGTACGAATATTAAAGATAAGAAAAATAAGTGATATCTTTTAATTTATCGGTATAAATGTTACGGGTGGAACGCGTTATGTTGCAATAAATGTAGACCTACTACGCACGAAATAGATGTGTATTGTTTTCACCCAAATAAAGGGCTTACCGACAGCAAAGTGACGGATAATTATGTCAAACGTTGTTTTAATTCAGTGAAAAAATGTAATTGTTTAGTTTAACACTACAATTATTCTGGTGATTATCATACATTGTGATTTTTACTCTTAAGAGATGGCGAGTTAGTAGAATGAGGAATGAAACAACTCTTCCGCTTATCAACTTGAAGTCAGGATACATTACTAATTAAGCATGAAAGTAAGCAAAGATAATCACAAGGAATATGGTAAAAAAAAAAACCACACCCAACTAACAGCAACAATAAAGTATTTATAAACGGCCCCCCCCCGCCCACTTCTAGTATTCCCACCCCTCAAATACAATACACAATGAATGGCGACCAATAAACGCTTGTTAAAACAACTAAGTGTAAACGAGACATGTTCAGAGCAAAATAAAGTCAGAAAGAGAAAAAAATAAATAAATATTTTCTTTGTGTTTATCGTATGCATAGGGGTGAACGCAAAACTTGTTCAGTGGTTAGCATGAGTGACAGTTCGAACATTGTCATTAAACTGAACATGAACATGATTATTAGAAGAACTCCGAACACAGTAAAAAATAAAAAAAAAATAAAGAAGCAAGCTCTGTTGCAAGTAGTACATCCATATTTATATTTACAATCAGTTTAAAGAACAAGTTAATGGTGTTAATGTGTTGTGTAAGAAAGTCCCTCAGTACAAAGCAATAATTTAAATACTTTTTTATTTAAAAAGAAAGTTCTCTCTTTTTTTTTCAAGGACTGGGTAATTCATTATTTTTGCAATCAATTTCAGTTCACTGTATAGCTCATGTATTCTTATGCATAAAATGTATCCAAAAATGGTTCACCGGCGTCATTAAAGCATATTGCTGTCATCATAGGCAATGTCATCCATGTTCAAACAGTTTCTGAAGTTGCTCATTCTACAGTTATCAGTTTATGCTCTAGATATGCAACAGCAATAATCACTCAACTGTGTATACATTTACATGTTAGCGGGTAAGTATTATTACGTGTGTTCGTAAATTATCCAACCCAAAAAATATTCGAAAGATACAGAGAGTACAGGAATATGTGTAACGGATTATAAAAAAAAATATCAAAATTTTATAATCAAACAAATATGTCATCAAATAAAATAACAACTGCACACAGACATATAACCTTCAGCAGTGGGTAATTCGCCGAAAATTGTAACAAACGAAAACGTAAATTATTGTGACATTGCCATGCTTTTCTTATGTGAATCCTGCTTTCAATAAATGCAGCAAGAACAAAATATTTCCAAGTCTTGCCTAACAACATGACACAGCAAAACAAGCACAAATACCTTATAAAATCGAACGAATCCCTTAAAATGTTAAAAAAAAAAAAAAAAAGAAAGAAGGAAAAAGGAAATACCCCAATAAACAAAAGTGCCACACAAAACTACAAACATCATGGAATGTATGTCAGGAAATGCTGTGCAGTAAAACAAAATCTATAAACTTATTCACAACTTTGCAAGCTTTCGCTTGTTACCGAAGTTCATAAGTTGAATGCGCTGAACCTTGACCAGGGTCTCAAGAGGCAGGCGGTTCGTATCTCCTGAACCTGAGATTTGAGAGCCATACGCTTGCTTTGATTTACAACCGATAATTTTCATTCATTTTCTTAAGTCTAATTTTGGAGAAAAGTAAATTTCTACACCATTTAACAATGGCTCCGCTTTAATTGAATGAAACAATTAAATGAAATAAAAACAATCACGTTCTACAATGATAACCGAAAGTGGTATTTTAGAGATGTATTCTATATATACAAAGAGATAAAGAGAATTAAAAGCAATAGCTAGATTGATGTGTTTTGTAACTCTCAGAAAGGATTTCAGATGAGTTTAAACACAAGGCCACTGGGTCTTTCTTGGAGGAGTGGTTGGGTGGGAAAGAAATCTAATAAAACACGGACACACGTATACTTTAGAACAGGACAGACGCAGCCAGTCGTCACTTCACTCGATTTAATGAGTAACCGAAACAGCTTTTTTTTTTAATCTTCTGAGACTATAAAACATACATTTACCAAGCCAAGTAAACCAGCATTTATCGACTAGTGTAACTTAAGCACAGATGTCACGTCGCATAATAGATTCTAAGTTTGAAGCAAACATGTTCAGCGTTCACAAACAAAAATAATGCCCCCACCCATCCCCGTCAAAAAATAAAATAAATATATTTATAGAAGAGTAAAGGAAAAACAAACTACAATAGCAACAACAGCGGACACCCTCCCCCCCCATTCTCAAAAATATTTAAAAAAAAACCCACCGCCCCTCAAATAAACAACAAACCCAAGATACTTAGCTAAATGCAATGATTTGAATAACATCACACAATTTGTGAGTGGACGCGAACAGTAGTAGGGTTGACGTGTTATGTCGCACTTCTTTAAACAAAAATGTTCAAAATAAACTGAGAAAGTTTGAGAAATAAACATTTCATTTAGCTACGAAAGACTTTGGCCAAAATCATTAAAAATATCACCGTCACACGGAATCGCAACAATGTCGCGACTATGATGTCGAGAGTCTGCTGTAAAAAAACTTATACATTCTGCCCCCCCCCCCTCACTCCAAAGCATATTCATAAAACTCCACAAGAGTTATATTATCTCCTCATTGTCCTAACGAATTCCTGGTCGATGATAGATTCAGGCGATTGTGTACATGGCACCAAGCTACAAGAAACACCAGGTTTTGACCCACGACATGATCAACGGCAAATTAATGGAGCATCCACATTTGCGGCACAACTGACCAACACATTGTAACACGTGCACAACTTTACATCAGACTCCACAGTGAGGTCAATTCGCCGTGTTCGGCATGCAGACAAATAAACAGTCATGAAGTTAGACTAGAACTATTTTAAAACCAAGACGGAAGTGTGTGTGTGGAAGGGGGGGTGGGCGAAGCAATTGGGAGCTCGCTACCGTCCTCGGCCTCGACCTCTGCGGGAGTATTTGCCAAACAAAATCTTGCGAAAGGCGTTCCTGAACTCGGGACTGAAGATGGTGTAAATGATGGGGTTGAAGAGGCTGTTGACATATCCCAGCCACAGCATGAAGCTAGAGACGGCGGGTGGGATGGTGACCTTGTTCTTAATGAACGGCCCAGACAGCGCGAGTATGAAGAATGGAAGCCAGCAGACGATGAAAGCGCCAGTAATAATAGCCAGGGTTCTCGCTGCCTTGCGCTCTCTCTTTTGCTCCAACCTCTCGCGGTGGCGAGCAGAGGGCAAGCAAGGTTTCTGTGTCCCATCATTGCCGCCTGCGTCCGTTTTCTCAAAGTTTGTGGGCAAGTCATCTGCAACACCATTAGTATACCCGCCTCTCCCGCCCCCAGCGCTGTCATTGTCGCCAGAAGAGTCAGAGTGGTCTTTCCCAACTCCATTTTTCCCATCATGCCTTCCGCGGTGATCACCTGTGCCTCGTTCTGGCGAGCAGCCATTACAGTTTGAGACAACCGAGTATTCGGCTTTGTGAGACACTGTCAGGTTGATGTGCTCATGCAAATGCGCGGTGTCGACGGTGACAGTTCGAGCAGTTGTTGGGCTAGAGGAAGCATGTTTCCGTTTGTTGAATTTCTCCCGTCGAATGCGGGACCGCGCTACCATATATATGCGCGTGTAAATGCAGATCATGATGAACATGGGGAGGTAGAAGGCGCCGACGGTGGAGAACACGGTGTAGCCGTGGTCCTGCGAGATGATGCACTCTCCAGTTTTCTCCGGATTGTTGTTGGGATCTCGCCACCCAAAGAGCGGCGGGATAGAGATGGTCAGCGCGACCGTCCACACCACGAAGATCATGAGCAGGATGCGTTTCGCACTGCGGCGGCGAATGTAGTCAATGGACGTGACTGCCCAGTACCGGTCGATGGCGATGGCTACCAAGTGCAGGATGGAGGCAGTGCAGCACAGCACGTCGAACGACACCCACATGTCGCACACCTCTCGACTGAGGAACCACACCTTGGAAATTTCTGCCACCACCGACAGCGGCATCACCAGCACAGCCACCATCAGATCAGCGACGGCCAGGGACAGGATCAGATAGTTAGCTACATTGTGCAGTGACCGCTCTAGAATGACAGCGGCGATGACGAAGCAGTTGCCCACAATGCAACAGAGTACCATGATGCCGAGGATGACGCTGGTGGAGATGAGGTGCTCTTCGCTGTGTATGGTGAGTAGCCACGGCCCCGTATTGCTTCGTTCAACTGCACTGCCATTGCTGCTACCGTTGTAGCCGACCGTGATGCCGCCATCATCAGTGGTCACACCGCTTGATATGTGGCTGCTGATGGTGCCGCTGGTATTTAACATCAACGACGGCAGATGCCGAAGTCTCTCACTGATGCTATAAGAAAGCGCTGTCGAAGTTCCGGGGGCGTTCATTGTGACGTTTACAATAGTTGGTCACGATGACACTGAAATAAATTGTTAGTGAGTAATCTTTTCATTGTGACGAGATCTGACGAAACAAATATCAACACGTTACAATTTACTTCGGATATATTTCGGTGTTGTTAGATGTTTTCAAACACTGGCGTGGTGAGACTCTTTTATTGCCACCAAGGTGACGTTGTATAAAACATATAATGTCTGTATTTCTTCTTTAAGAGTGACGTCATAGTTAAAGTAAACGAGTGGTCAGGATACTCGTGAATGCGTTCATGTCAGAAAATATACCGCGAAGTGAAATATCTTTTACAAGACTAAGAAATAAAATGCCAAAGGCAATTACAAAACAACAACAATCAAAAGTAAATTAACTCCCCTTGCAATGACATCAATGCATATAAGCTATACTGAAGAGTCCAATTTTTTGATGTTGAGTGGTTCTGAGGACACGTATAGATGTTACAAGGAGGACCTTGTTGAGAAGATTTTAAACCAGAAATCACTGGATCATAAATTGCGCGCAATTTAGATTCTCCATTATTAAAACATCGTGTTGTTTGCTCAAACAGAATTGGACTGCACTTGCACAAGTTATCTCTCAAACGCCATCAGCAATTTGAAGAGTCATACGAGTTCTGTCAATGTTCTGAGTTGTCAGTCTGTAAGGACTCTCCAAACATGTTACTTCAGTACTCGGGTCCTCAAAGACATAAAACCGTCAAAGAGCCCTGCAAAGCAGGCGCAGGGTGTGCGCTCTAGTAACAGTTCCACATAATGGGAATATAGATTAGGAGGGAGAAAGGGAAGTGAGAATGACGGAGAGACTCGTTGGTTCTACTGCAATTTCAGATGTCACTTATTCTCACTTTGTATAGTTCTAGAGTAAAATAATCGACGCGGTTAGTCTAACAACACCGTACTTTACGAAGCATAACGAGGGCACAAGACAGTGCCCATTTACGATTCTCTCCCGCGCAGCTAAGCTTAAATTGTCGTAAAGCTGAGCAAATACTGAAGAAGAGTTTTAAAAAAAAAAAAAAAAACTCCACTCCGCTAGTGAACAGATAAAGGAGATAGGATGAAGCTGCAAACACTAAGCTGTCTACATCAGTCAAGCATACAGAGAGCCGGTTGAGTGAAAACACTGTCACAACGCACGATAACAGCGTCCCATCAATCGATGCTATCGCAGATGAGATGATCACGTGACCAGCATTCGCTCTTGCTTCAAATTTTCTGTAATCAGTGTGATGTTTGTGTTCTCTCAGTGTAAACAGACTGCGTTTGTGACAGAAATTATAGGTAAAGTGTCTCTCGAAAATCGAATATCGCAATATTCACCGCTCACAGAGAGAGAGAGAGAAAAGTCACCAGGAGATCGATACAACCTGCCTTGTCATGTCAGACCGATTTTAAGCCCACTATATTCTAGTGCATCCTTTCTTTGTGTATACCTGCGCGTGCGCGTGCGAGTATTCGTGTTCTGGCGACAGCAAAACTTTATTCGACTGACTAATTCTCCACACCACAGGAAACACACCACAGTGCCGTCCCTTGATTTGTCTTGAAGACAGTCGTAAAGGTTGGGTCCGCACTTGTAGAAGGTGAATACGCGCCAACTGTATGGACGTTCAGAGAAAAGAAAATTATTTCATGGGAATTAGAATAGCGTGGTCAAGGAGTGCAGAACTCGTCTGAGAGGGCATCTGGTTTTCTGCGTGCCGTCATAGCCGCGCTGCCGTCCTGGGTTCAGTGGGCGTGCCTGGGTAACCCTCCATCGATTATCTGTCCGTGCCTCTGCCCTGCGAGACAAAACGTAGATATGAAGGTGATCAGTGAAGAGGACGCATATCAGACTTACACGCATGTGCATTCATACTTACACTCGGACCCACCCAATAATATATACAAATATATTATTGTATTTGTTTATTATTACAGCTATTGAATATTTTAATATTTTTTAAAACTGTGTATTACTGTATGCCTAAAGAATATTATCAAGTGCTTAAACTCTCTCTCATTAAAGATTATGCGCTTTTATAAAGCAATATTATTAAGCATGTACATATCTATAAATACACGCACACAAAAAACATACATCGACATGAATCTCATTGTTTGTTCTTTCTTTCTTTCTCTTTCTTTCTTTCTTTCTTTCTTTCTTTCTTTCTTTCTTTCTTTCTTTCTTTCTTTCTTTCTTTCTTTCTTTCTTTCTTTCTTTCTTTCTTTCTTTCTTTCTTTCTTTCTTTCCGATTGTTTATATCTGCCCATTTTTACTCTGCTCTCAGTGGGTAGGAGAGTTTGCCAATCGTCTAACGTCGGATCAATTTAGCAAGCAATAAAAACACTCTTGCCCTAGTATACATGTGCAAAGATCATGCGAGCAAAAGACTGAAAATGCAAATCTGCTGACTTTTTACACAGTCACTCAGACGCTCGGGAACAAGAGAATCGGGAAGGCAACACGCACATCGGTCTCGTCCACAGCGAATCTACCAACTCTCCAGTGTATATGATCGGTCACACTACCAACTCTCCAGTGTATATGATCGGTCACACTACCAACTCTCGGTGTATATGATCGGTCACACTACCAACTCTCCAGTGTATACGATCGGTCACACTACCAACTCTCCAGTGTATATGATCGGACACACTATCAACAATCCAGTGTATATGATCGGACACACTACCAACTCTCCAGTGTATATGATCGGACACACTACCAACTCTCCAGGGTATATGATCGGACACACTACCAACTCTCTAGTGTTTATGATCGACACACTACCAACTATCCAGTGTATATAATCGGACACACTTCGAACTCAACTGGTACTTCATTCTTTTCCTTTAGAACACTGACAATTGGAGTGCATCCAACCTTAATGACTTGCTGCAGGCACAGTACGGCTGTACAGGAAGTGCCAGTCGGACGTCCAGCACGACGAAGTGAAGAGAACGCGTCCAGTTGACCTATTTTCAAACCACATCTCTATGGAAAACCGATTTCTACTGTTGTTCTCTTTTTCTCTCTAAAGTTTCAAACGTCACAATAAATATATTTTCCATATTACTGTTATTTTATTTTAGGTTTGAGTAATTTAGTTTGAGTGTGAAAGATTTCACGTCAATACTCGGGACGACTGAAGAGTACGCCACTAAACATTCTTCCTAAAAAAATATGTAAGAACCAATAAAAAAAATAACCGTATACTGTGAATTTCCACTGTGACCTTCGGAAGATTGTAGGGTCAATGGCATAACAACTTGAAAGTTTGTAGACCTACGCCACATAGCTTAGCGGTAAATCTCTTTGATCTCATTTTCTTACGTTTGGAATTAATTGTGAAACAGAAGGAAAAAAGGAGACAAAGAAGCAATTCAATGAAAGACTGAATTCTTAAGTCGCACATACACCAGAAAAATAGCTTCTCATTATTAACAGAAGGGATTTTTTGTTGTCGTAAATTATCGGCTGAAGCACTAACTAAGAAAAGATTAATTGGAAAGAGGAGATTGCCTGAAGTTTGTGAAATGGACATATTGCTTGCTTTGTTGCACTTCGCGTTTAAAAATGCTAAATTGATACATTTTTTTAAAAAAAAGAAACGGTTGTCATTAAGGATTTTACATTTTCAATTTCACTTTAAAAAAATGCTTGTTTCACTGTTTAGTTTGGTTTTACTGTTTGTTTATTTGGCACTTTAGTTTGGTTTGTTTATGCATAAGCGGCAAGTCACGTGTTGCTACATTCAATATCTGGATTGTTAAGTTACAGATCGATTGCTAATGCTATTGTTTCTGTGTTTTTCTAATCATTACTTACTTGTTCGTTTATTATTCTTATGCACAAGATAAGGTACATTATCATCAGTAAAAGAGAACATTGAGAAAAATTCCATAATGTAAATTTTGAACCTGTGTGTTGATCTAGTCTGTTTGATTTTAGCTTTTAAACTTATCATCCTTTAAAAAAAATTATATCTCGTGTATTTATGGTATACACATACACATACCGACATATACACCCACACATCCCAATATTCCCTCATACCCACATACACATATTCTACCTCCCCCCCATCACACATACCTTCACACAACACACACACACACACACACACACACACACACACACACACACACCACGCACCCACACACACACACGCCACGCACCCACAACACACTCTCAAGCCCACATACACAGATACCGACACAACACAGGAACATCAAAAGCTGTATTTTCATTTTCAGGCCAAAATGGTACTGAACTGTTTTTGTGGCTGTTTAAAAGAATGATGAACATTTATTTTATTACACTAAGTACCATAAAATCTAGCTTCTTGAACTACTGTCTTCGGCAGTGTGTACCCAAACCTGTGCTCGCGGGTATCATGGCGTCTGCCGAGGTATTTACATGCGCCCGTGACAAGGTGGGAAATGTAGTACAAATGTATGGGCTCTTTCATTCGGCCTCTCGACACTCGTTTAGGGTCTGTAAAATCTTTGACAACAAAACGGACTTGTTGACGTCATAAACGAAAACGAAATGTCTTGTAAATTTCCCACTTATGAAGAACTTGGGATAGAACAGTGATTTAAACCCGTCACCATTGGTTACCCGCATTCAGACATTTTCAAAAGAGATTTCAACATTTCATCATCATCGAGACTGTAGTTGTCTTGCTTGTTCGTGCACATGCCAACTAGAGGTAACAAACTTCGATTGTAAGCATCAAATCTGGGTCACCAAAAAGGGGTTCCTTTTTAAAAAAGAATATAGCGTACAAAATAAAATCTTATTTCGACTCCTCTATGTGAAGCTCTGTTTCCAACGATGAACATAATAATGTCAAAATACAGATTTTGACGTACAGATGTCTTTCTTAACGATGACTTACAAACGGATGTATAATTTTATTTTTCCAACTGCGAAAAACTGAATAATAAAATGCAGTTTCAAAAACAACATGGACTCATTACACAAAGCAGGTGAATTAATAATACATTTTTAAATTCAGTGCTGGAGCGCTTATGATTAAAACTTGGGTTTAACATTTTACATATTTGTTTGTTCATTGAAAACCGAATACAAATAACAACACAAAAATATTTTATATTAACCATTAACTGGCTATCTTTGTTAAAGAATGAATAATAAATTTTAATTCAGCAACATACTTTACAAAAATAAATAAGCTGAAAATTGTTTATAAAATTACTTTGTAAGAAATACTTAATTTATCTTCCAGGTAGATTAAAAAGAACAAATTCTCACAGTAACAGTGAAAGAGTAATAGCCCAATAATTTAATGAAAATTGTTTACGTGTAACATTAAATCTGTAATGTTATATAATATTGATAAACAGATATTTTGCGTATTACTTAATGTCCAGTAAGAAATAGGATTTTAAAAATTGCTGGCGCGAGCCACACCCATCTGAAAATTTGAATGTACTCTTGGACACAAGAAGGCTGGGGACCACTAGTCTACGGTTTAATTTCAGTGTCTGCGAGCATTAAAAAGAAATTTATAATTTAGCAATGTACCTGTACTAATGAAAAAGTAATTATCCACATCTTTTGATCCATGTCTTGTTCAAATATCCGCTTCAAGGATATAAACTTAATTTTCTGAAAGGTCAGACTGGCTAGATAGCTGACATACCATTCTTTTATATTTGGTCAGGCTGATCTATAATTCTCTAGAAGAGAAGTTTAACTTTAATTGTAAATGTCCACATATTTACGCATCGCTACAACAGTATTATATTAAGTAGGGCATGCATCAGAATTTCCACACCATTCAGAGTATAAGATTATAAACATTTTTGTCTTTCTTTTCTAAATTATCTTTTCTTTCCCTATTGTTTTTCTGCCTTTCGTTTTGTGAGAAAAAGAAATTAAACCATTTCGAACATGTCAGAGCTATTCCTAGACAGGTAATTAACTTGAAACTTGTTTCTCCTGTCTGTAAAAGGCCATAGTCTCCCACAGCTCCCTCCCCCCACTCCCATCCGTATCACCATTCTATTGCTTTGGTTCTTATTGTTTACTTTTTATTTAGCTTGTTTGATTTTATTTATGTGAAGGATGGTCGATTTGAATATATTATTTTTGTGTCAAGATTTCTCTTGTAAGTCTTAATGTTAGACTACTGACTGCCATGTGATTTAGAAATGGTTTGCATAATATCGAATGCAAACTTCAGGTGCAATGTTCTTCAAAGTGTTAAGCCATATTAGTTTGCAAAACTCAGTGTAATACTGTATTGAAATTTGTTGATCCGTGGCTAAAGAAGATCTTTAACAAACCATGTGTTGTAAACAATTATTTGACTGTACCCTGTTTGCGTTATGATGGAGAAATGACGTCATTATTCATGATTAAACATTTGTGCACAAACTCTCCGTTTTCAAACCTTATATTACAACACCTACTGGGGCACGGTGTAAAATTCCATGATGTAGTCGAGCATACTTTGCCACCATACACCAGCAGAGTGCAGTGTATCCTTACAATTACACACTGGGGGTAGAGACTTCTCAAATCTACCACAAATCTAGTGATTTATCCAGGAGATTCTGGTAAAAACAAAACGGCTGCCTCTTCCCTGTAATATACAATCATGGAACAAAAACTAATTTTCCAGTTTATTCATCTCTACCTCTATTCTTTCTTACATTCAAGTCTCAACTTACAGTTTCCTGCTACAGTATGTATTAGCCCGAAACATGCACACATCATTTATGAACATGTTCACTAGAAACAATGTCAAGTGTTTAGCAAACTACTTACAAGCATCATAGTTAACAATTTGTAGAAATAATAGTGACTCTCATAAAATATCTCTACATAAAACGTAAGTATAACAAAGCAATAGCAAAATGCACGAAATATTTCTAAGTCCATTCTCACTTAATCAGTCAGTTAATCCACTATTGAGCTAAATGCGGCCTTTCATGACCGGACTTCTTCCACTACAAATCTAAAGTGATTAGAAAATAAATTCTAAATTTTCATCAGGTAAACTTTGATCTCAGCCCTTTGAATGGTCTCGTTCTTGTAAATCTTAATCATTGGATAATAAAACTACTCATCCAGTTTAGATTACAGCAAGCCTCTATCACATTCTCCACATGAATTGTTTACTCCAAAATATCTTCATAAGCAGTGTCCAAGTCGGGTCACGTTAACTTTGGCACCAAAGATATAATTATTAAGTATACAAATATGGATAGGCAAATTTACTCCAACACACATGTTTTCTGAGAGATGATGAAATGTATGGCTAATCATAAGACGCAATTCTTGCTCAAGTCTCCATCTCTAAATATCTATCCATCCATCCATCCATCCATCCATCCATCCATCCATCCATCCATCCATCCATCCATCCATCCATCCATCCATCCATCCATCTATCTATCTATCTATCTATCTATCTATCTATCTATCTATCTATCTATCTATCTATCTATCTATCTATCTATCCACTTTCAGTTTACTGCCATGATTACAATCATTATTATTGTTGACATTTGTCGTATATACATTTTCCTTTTCCTGCTAGAATGATACTCTTTCAACCGCCTAACATCTTAGTTTAATAGAATATTCAATGAGGTTCCATTTTGAAATGTGCGGCACTTAAATCAGGTCAGCGAACACTATCAATTTATCTTATTTCTATTACTGACCTAGATTCCTCGTCACGTGACGTTAATGAGTTAAATGATTTTGGTAGATGCAGTCTATAATTTCAGGAAGGACTGAAGAATGTAAAAAGAAACACGGAAGGAGTCACAAAGAGGGTAAAACAATAACTCTGAAAGTGACTGGTGAACACCTGTTTCAGCCGGTGGAAAGGGTTAAATATTAATAGACTATCACATAAAGTATGCTCGCAAAGGGGTTAAACTAGAATATCCGAAGTAGTGACTCTTATAGCTTATTATATAATAGAATGAATAATTATAATAACCTGGTGATATGAGTTTATATAGCAAAGGTGAATTCGCGGACATAAGCCATTTAACACAATTATTAAATAATTAAGAAAACTGTACAATTGGAAATGCTGAATTGTGCTATAGAAGGTAATGTATTTACACAAATAGACACACACACCCACACGCACACAAAACACTACTAATCCGCTTAAATCCGAATATTACTTTGTACAAAAAATAGGGCAATCACGTTTAATCATGAAATATATAGATATAACACCCACCCATAAACACTAGTAACACATTCACTCACACGCACATAAGCACACATATCCCCTTATAGACATATACCCCTCCCCCCTCTCTCTCTCTCTCTCACACGC
Source organism: Sinotaia quadrata (assembly GCA_028829895.1). Classification (NCBI taxonomy): domain Eukaryota; kingdom Metazoa; phylum Mollusca; class Gastropoda; order Architaenioglossa; family Viviparidae; genus Sinotaia; species Sinotaia quadrata. Next base: position 64,666,228 of record CM054180.1, on the reverse strand, counting down.
ACACACACACACATACACACACACACACACACACACACACACACACACACACACACACACACACACACACACACAACTGCTTAAAATTAATGGCGTCGCATCGAAAGTTTGCAATAACTTTAAACTTTGTCTGAAATAAATTCACTACGAATAGAAATCGTTAACCTTCCATTTAGTGAGATCATTATTTTTCTTGAGCCTTACCAGAAAAGAAGAATTACCAGCGTGAGATAATTATTTGTTTTGTTTTACCAGGAAAAATATTTGCCACAGAGAGACAAATTATTTTTCTAGGGATTTACCAAAAGTAAGAATTACCACAGTGAGATACTGATTATTCTTCAGATTTACCAGTAAAGAATTACCACGGAGATATAATTATTTTTCTCGAGCTTTACCATAAAAGAAGTATTACCACAGAAAGAAAACTTATTATTCTTCAGCTTTACCAGAAAAGAATTGACACGAAGAAAAAGTATTATTCTCCAGCGTTACCAGAAAAACACAATTCACCACATAGTGTAATGAAGTTCACAGATCATTTTAGGATTCAGTTAGCATTCAGTTACATGAAAAACTACGCTGAGTGATGAGTTATTACGTAGAGATGAATTGACGACGTGTTTATACTGTTCAATCAATCTTTGTTAACATCGGATGACTTGCTGTCTTTTATTGAGAACTATGACTAATGTTGGAATTTGGGCAGGCATTGTTGAGATAGTTTATCTGCTATCTTATAATGTGTACAAGAATCAATGCATGCATTGTGTTAAGTATTACTGAAAGGGAGCTAACCGTTGCAGGAGTATTTCTGTAATTGAATGTGTCGCAAAGCATTGTTGAGGCACGGACTGAGGTTCTTGTGGCGGCTTGCCATGAGGAGAATGTATTGGGTTCCGCGATCTTCTGCAACAACGAGATAAGCTTCAGTGACATCATAATACACGCGTTTAGTGAAGTCCGGTTATGTGAGAAAGGCTTTTCACAATTCTTCACTGAACAACACATTTCTCACGCTGTTTCCTGACATTTTAGTGTCCATTCTCGTTTTGTGCGCTACTTCAATCATTTTCTTCCAGCGATGAGTTGACCACGTGACTTACCTATGCGCGTGTATAATTATGTGATTATAGTAATATAATTATGTGGATTAGTGGAGTTAATAGAAATACATTTCGAGGGTGAGGTATACGCATTTGAAGTAAATACGCAGGAATATATTAGACATATTAGAACGTTTCAAAATAAATTTTTGCTAAAAAATGATCGCTATGTTAAAGCAAATAAAATGGAATTAAAATCATTTAGAATAATGAGAATAAGTCGGCATATGTCATTTCTTTTTGGGGCCTCTAGAAGCATATGAAACATGCTAAGCGCAACATATGAAACATGCTAAACGCAACATTCAAAATGAGCATAGTTAAGCTCAAAGCGGCACACAAACCTCACGACTAGAGGAGATATTTTTTGTATGCGGACAGTTAATATGAAACAATGTATTTAAGGCAATTTATTAGAGAAAACCAAGCATGAAGCCTTTCAGAAAATCTGAAAGTCTCACAATTTGAAAAGAAGAATAAAAATATGTGAGGCTGCAAAGAAAAAAATGACATAAATCACCATATTGATCGAGCATAAATAAGAGTAGCTGTTATAGCAAAAACATCGATTGGGGAACATGGAGCTGCTTAAAATTAAAGGGGAGAGTAACAGGTCAAGCAGGAACGGATATTATGCATATCCATCTATTTAAAATATTGTTTGAAAAGAGAAAAAAACAATGAATATTCTCTGAAAGTAAACTAACATTATTTTAAAAATACAAATTTCTATTTATATGCCTACGCTGCATTTGCAGAACTCGAACGATTTTACTACTTCTCTCTCTCTCTCTACTACCTACCTACCTACCTATCTATCTATCTATCTATCTATCTATCTATCTATCTATCTATCTATCTATCTATCTATCTATCTATCTATCTATCTATCTATCTATCTATCTATCTATCTATCTATCTATCTATCTATCTATCTATCTATCTATCTATCTATCTATCTATCTATCTATCTATCTATCTATCTATCTATCTATCTATCTATCTATCTATCTATCTATCTATCTATCTATCTATCTATCTATCTATCTATCTATCTATCTATCTATCTATCTATCTATCTATCTATCTATCTATCTATCTATCTATCTATCTATCTATCTATCTATCTATCTATCTATCTATCTATCTATCTATCTATCAGTTGCCCTGGAGTTCAAAAAGCAAATTTTAAAAAGTGCTGCTTAACTATATGTTAATTGGCAATAGTGTTCCCTTGTAACAATATTTCTACTGGACGTCAAAAGTGCAAGACCGACGTCATTTTGTTTTAAATTCTGTATCTACTGATCGTCATTGCATGCTAAGAAGGTAGGAGCTAAAAATGAAAGAAGACAAAAAAAAATTCTCTTTCGTTGCAGGATCCTTTAGCACCGCATTTGAATGACAAAAGAAACCCACACATAAGCAGAATGTAATTAGTACAGTACTTCATTTGAATGACAAAAGAAACCCACACATAAGCAGAATGTAATTAGTACAGTGCTTCATTTGAAACAAAAGACCCCCCAAAAAAAAAAAAAAAAAATTTAATTAGTACAGTGCTCCATTTGAATGACACCCCCCCAAAAAAAATTTAATTAGTACTGTGCTCCATTTGAAGGACAAAAGAAACCCACACACAATCAAAATTTAATTAGTACATTGCTCCATTTTGTTTTAGCTGCCTACGGCATGATGAAACAAATAAACATACAGTTTAAGATCCAGAGGTCGTCCGTTTACTGTCTGTGAATCTAAAGACAAAGAAAGCCCACACCTTGACCCCACTAAAGAGTTCAGAGGTCACGTCCAATGCGCGTTGTCGGCACGAAATCAGCTCGGAAACATCTGGAGTGGAATTAACCTTAGCGGACTGAGCCAAACGCGGTACGTGGCCGTTAAACATGTCTCGCGAGTTTGATCTGTAAAGCTAAAGGCATTCAAAAAGATATGTATATATAATATATACTAGCTAAAGGCATTCAAAAAGATATGTATATATAATATATACTAGCTAAAGGCATTCAAAATGATATGTATATATAATATATACTAGCTAAAGGCATTCAAAAAGATATGTATATATAATATATACTAGCTAAAGGCATTCAAAAAGATATGTATATATAATATATACTAGCTAAAGGCATTCAAAAAGATATGTATATATAATATATACTAGCTAAAGGCATTCAAAAAGATATGTATATATAATATATACTAGCTTCCGGATATTCGCTCGAAAGCGACAAAACTAACAGGCCCTTAGTTTTCGCATTTTTAATTCTGTATATCAGTGGTTGTGTGCGTAGATCAGATTTCAGGTCCAGCATAATGCTTTCGGCACGTTATTACTAGAAAAGTTAATTACCTTTCATGAAGGAAATGTGTCGTTCAGCTGTGGTAGTTGAGGAAAATGTCTTAGGAGATTTGTTCTGAGCAACCACAGAATTTACGTTGGATGCCGGATAAAGCATTCTTCCATTTGAGCACGGAATTTGCCTTATATATATATATATAATGCCGAATAATGCATTCTTCTACGTAAACCCTGAAAAATAATCCTTTAAATGAAACCTTTGCTTGATTAAGATAGCTATTATTTAATTATTCTTTAGAATTACATTGTCTGTGGTATAATATCAAAAGCTGTTTCTGTACTATTAATTTCCTATATTTATTACGTAATGTTTCCATTCGTTTGGAGACATTTGTGTGTGTTGTTTGTAAGGGAGTCAGACATTCTGCGTTACTCCGCGTTTCTCCTTTTTCTAATTTAAACTCAGGGACACATAACTGCGACTGTCCAATTCCGGCCCAGGTTATTGCAAATTGTAAACTGACAGGTCTTTCCATCATTGTCACTCTTTACTAGCTTGTACTCTGTTGTCATTGGTTTAAACGCGTCTGAAAGTGAAAACTAAAAAGTCATGTACAAATCTATAAGTTTTAAAAATTACACAATAGAACATTTAATGTTAAAGACAACTACTAACATCATTATCTCAACAATAAAATACGCCCTCTCCCCATACCGCCTTGGCTTCTCAGTTAAGGTCTTTGAGGGAGATTACTGTTTTATTATTTATCCATAGGAATACACACTTGTGTGAACGGCTTTGAATTTGATACGACCAAAGCGACAGAGATGGAGACAATAAAAGGCAGAGTGAGACAAAGACAGAGACAAACAGCGACAGAGAACAGAGAAACAGAGAGAAAAGGAGAGAGAGAGAGAGAGAGAGAGAGAGAGAGAGAGAGAGAGAGAGAGAGAGAGAGAGAGAGAGAGAGAGAGAGAGAGAGAGAGAGAGAGAGAGAGAGGAGGGTCTAATGAAAGATGCTTGAATACGTTCTTTAATTTTAATTTTAATTTCAGTCATACCCCGTATATTTCTCCGTTTACACGCACGAGACAGCTATTTATATATTTTGTAAAAGTGCCCATTTCCACAAATATCGACGCCATGGCGATCTGTGTCCAACATCTGGGACCTAAATATCTGTTTGTTATCAATTTTTCAATCTGTCTTTTACCGACATTGTCGCTGTAATTTTGAAAACAACTGTCTTGCAGTCGGGGTTTTCACAGACATTTCCGGGCCGTTGAATTGCAGTACTATAGATAGAAGCAGCACGTTAAAGAACTGAAGTATAATATAGTTTATATAAAGTTTTTTTAAGAAAACATTATTTTCAGAAAATGCGTCACAGTAGGATCTTGTTACGACGCCATTGAAATGTTCTTTAAGACTCAAGCCACTCACTCACATATGTATGCTTACACACACACATACGCATACGTAAACATACACATACCCACACACACACGCACAAACATGCACATATATATACATTTATGCACATACGCTTACACACGCACACATGCGCAACGCACACTTAATTGAACAAGCACCCACGGATGCATATACACAAGCTCATACACGCACGCTCCCACAACGAATGAAAACGAATTAAATTTAAATTAAGTGGGAAACATTATTATGTGGCAACTGCTCAAGCTCAACATACGTCGTCCCCTCAGACATCTTAGATTGATGGTGAAATTAGCGCTGTTTTCTCGCCAGTCAGAGAAGACTAATAACAGTGGACTTTTCTCCTGACCAATCAAAGATTGCACCAAATAAGATTAAAATTAGCCCATTTTCTAATCATTCAAATGTTCACCAAACTTAGAACCAACAAGCCCACTCTAACAAGAGATGTTTCAGTTTTCTTTCTTTATTCTTAATATACAAGTACATACACAATAAAGCTAACCCTGAACCCTAAACCCTAACCCTAACCCTAAACTACAACCATAAAGCCTAAGCCTAACTCTAATTCTAACCCGAAACCATTGTGTTGCCGAATACAAATATTCAACTATGAATTAAGTGTGAGGCAAAATCATTAAGCATACAGCAAACAAAACATCACCACTGCTAGAGATGTTTAGGAGTCAGACAAATAAGAAGCCACAGAGCACTGAATACGGAATAACTGCCCTGAAGGACAATATCCTTGACCTTGACCATGTGAACGAACGCATTTCCATAGATGGACTACTTCGGTCAACATTACAAGAGTTGGTATAGCTTAGAAGCAGAGACGAGTTTGACTTTTTTTGTTGTTGTTGATTTTTCTTTTTGTGTTGTCACTTTAGACACCGCCATAACGATTCATAATTTACGCAGTCGAGTTTAAGCGTCGAAGAGGACGGAACTTGGTGGTGAATAAATGCAAGCAATTTTCCTCTGAATAATTTGAAAATTTGAAATATTTTGTCTCGCTCGTATTGACCGCATGAGGGAAATATCTTAACTCGTTTGTATTGGAATTCCTTGCTATTAGTAAAGATGGACTGCAACCACACAGACAGGCAGACAGACAAAGTGTTCGACAGAATGAAAATGGCGGGGTCACAGCGAAAGATTTTTTCTCTAAGAGATAAAAGAGAAAGAGAGAGAGAGAGAGAGAGAGAGAGAGAGAGAGAGAGAGAGAGAGAGAGAGAGAGAGAGGCACGGGGACAGAGAGAGAGACGCACAGAGAAGACGTAATGAATAGATTGGGAACGTGTATTCGCACCCCCACCTCCCTTCTGAAAAAAAACGAATGAGAAAAAAAGTAGGAAGAAATGAAAGAAAGTAAAACGGAGGAAGCGAGAAAGGAACTCTTATAAATAATGCTTTTAGTCTTAAAACAGTTCATCCCATAGATGAGATATATCAGACGGCAATATTTTTTTTTTATAAAAGAAGTTTCAAGATAATGTGTATTGTGGTCGTTGCATTGATTATATTTCGAAAAATGTGTTTTATTTACTTTATTCTATATATCACTGGGGTCACGAGCTGCTGACGTCAATAAACTAATAACAATATCTTTCTAGTGTAAAGAAACCCCCAAAGAGGTCTCAGGCGAACCGTGACAGGTAATGGTGCGTGAATTGAAGTTAGACAACTCGTACATTATAAGACATCAAACATTTCAAGAAAATATATTTTTATATACATATATATCCACGCACAAACCAAGTAAAAGCTTGTCTGTCTCCAAGCTGACCCCATTTTAATATCCGCATACGCAAGAGGATAACTTACCTTAATGAACGTTAAGTTATACTCTTAAAAAGTGTAATAATAAAATTTACTACATATAATAAATTTATTCATAATTCTTAATAATTACTGCTTTCGGGTTAAGAAATGATGCCAGTAATTCTGAAGAATCACAGACTGTGCATCTGGTATGAAAGTACATGTAATGAAGAATCACAGACTGTGCATCTGGATGAAGAAACACAAAATGGATACAAATATAAAATCATATCGTATAATAATGACTTAGCCATGTGTCATAATGACATTCATCTGCTTGTAGTCCGAATGATTTTAATGTGCCGTACACCAGTTGATTGCTCCTTTACAGACAGAACTATGTCCAGTCCTGAAATTAAATAGTTGTAAATGGTCCTAATGAATTAGCTATGTGTCGTGATAGAATTCAACAGCTATCAGGGGTGCAATGACACAATTCTGTGTCATAATGAAAGAGCTAGTTCTAGTATTGATATAACAATTGCTAGTAAACTTTATGACAAAGCTATGTATTGTACAGGAATTAAAATACGGTTAGTATTAGCCACGACAGATCGATTATCCAGCATTACTTGCAACTTTTATTTAGTAGTCTTAATGGTCAAGTGACGTAAATTATATATTGAAGGCAACACCTTTTAGTAATTATATTGACAGAGTTGTGCATCGAGGTGCATGTAGCAGTTGTTAGTAGAAGTAAAAAATAGAACAATGTATCACCTGAATTTAACAGCCGTTAGTTGTTAAATGACGACGTAGCTATGCTTACCGTTCGTAGCCCTAACTAGAGAGAGATATATACGTATTAATGAATTCAACAAATGTTATTAATTGTAATGTCATTCTTAGAATCACAATGATGAAATTATGTCCGTATGGAATGCAACAAGTGTATATAGTCCTCTAGACAGGCTATGTACCGAAATGCTTGCAATAATTGTACACAGTCATAATGACAAATACATACCGTAATGAAAATTGCACTTGTTGGTACATGTAGTTCTAATGAAAGAAACTATGTACAATAATGTATGTGGCGATTTTACATGGCTATAATGACAGAGCTCTGTAGGCTAATGCACGTATCATACTGTTTGTTAAGTTCATGATTACAGAACTTTGCATGGCTATAACGACAGAGCTCTGTAGGTAACGCACGTAGCATGCTGCTTGTTAAGTTCATGATGACAGAACTTTGCTTCGCAATGAATATAATGCAATGCTGGTAGTCGTAACAGCAGAGCTAGCATATTAACGATCCTAATGACAAAATAGTTTCATATTGATCTGCAATAAATTTTAGTGGGCATAATGACAGAACTCTGTACCGTAATTAAGGCAGTGACACAAACTGAAAATCGGGCTAATGGGAGACCTGGACACAATGACTGGCAGGCGAGCGACAGCAAAACGCTTAATTACATCAACTGTTTCACGTTAGAACGCCGACCGATAATTTAGCCCGCAGTCGTATGCAAACTGTTGCTGCTGAGGACGTATTAATCGTGCACTCTTTGCTTGCTTGTGACGTCTCGTGCGGACGTCAGCGAATCCGTGCTCTATGACGTCACTCTTTTCATATCCTAAGCTTTGTGTCGTACTTGCCCCTCCCTATCTGTTGTCGAATTATGTTTTGTCTCACAAAAGCGAGTGTTTTATTTCACATTTATATATGCTGTAAACGCGCCGTTCGGATCTCATGCCTCATTCTCTTCACAGGGCAGAGTTGTGTGCCCTTAACTGGTTGCGAGAGAGAAGTTGACAGTCTGAGCAGTGTGTGTGTGTGTGTGTGTGTGTGTGTGTGTGTGTGTGTGTATTGTCGAGACGCACACTCATTTTGCATGTTATTTGCGAGGACACTACACCTTGGACCAAGATCACGAGGCGAACAGAGTCCATGGCAGAATACATCGGAGATTGAACCTGTTTGCACTGACCGCCCAGCTGGAGACAACGTGATACTAAAAATAAATACTTAGATATCAGGTGCGCGGCAGGAGCGGCAGTGTCCTCGCTTATATGTAAATTAAGTGTGTACTGAGTGAGAAAGAAAGGCGGTCTTGGTCCAATGGTGTAGTGTCATCGCTTATAACATGCAAAATGAGTGTACTGGCATTACATTATACTGCATTCATTGCTGACGCAAGAGGTTTTAAATTTTTTAGCATCCTGTGCTAATCAAGACATTGTTCCAGCTATAATATAATGAAATATTGAAGTCCAGACTGACAGTTTGTATATATATATTGAGAAATACACCTGCAGCAATAAAATAAAGCAAGATGTGAAAAATATTTTGTAGACGCTTAAGTAGGTATTATTTCATTATACTGACCCGGAGTTAACCAGTCATATTGCACGGCATAATGAACACAAGCGTAACTATGACTATAACCGCAATACTGGATATTAAATTATCGAGTATTCTCTTACAACTTGAAATAATACTGTATATATTGCTTTACTTTTTGTCAAAGCTTTCAGTGGTGACCATATCAAATGCAGTAAAACGTTAAATAAAGTCATTACAAGCAACTAAAAAGCAAAGAAAGCAACCCAGAGCCCGCAACAAAAGCTCATGACAAGCAAATAGAAAAGCAAAGAAAGCAACCCAAAGCCCGCAATAAACCCTCATGACAAGCAAATAGAAAAGCAGTAGTGTCTTGCATTACAGAGATGCTTCATTTTCTTACCATATTATTCATTCTGTGTCTGTGTTATTTCTGCTAAGAACTTTTAAATTTAACAAATTATCTAATTTGCAGGAATTGTTGTTCATTTATACCGATTACGGTGAAGTAATTTTAACTTTTTCTACGCCTTAGGGATTTACAACTTATGTCCCCTGATCCTTCGTCTCCTTACCCTTTCGACTAATCCCACATGTTCTCACCAGACAATTATGCAAACGCACGCACATTAACAACTATAATTTCGATCTGCACTCTCGTCATTTGAGTAGCATGTTATTGATGGTAATTCCGATATTAGTTGTTCATTCACATTTTCACCGATACATTCAATGCGTCACGTTATAATTCGCCGAGATAAACTCACACTCTCAACTTTACGTTTTATGGCAAGACATGATTCCTCTAGCTTCAGTCACATTATTTAATAAATTCCCCGTCAGAAAACGGTTTTATTCTTTTTGGCAATTTTATGAGCAATAGTAAAACTTGTCTTTGTAGCTGTTTTTTGTGTTTTGCCGCACAAGCATATTTCGTTGTGAGGACACATTTTGAATTAATTTATCTCCTTTTTCTCTGGCTTCCGAAGTTGTCAGAACCATGTCCAGAATGCTTAGTGGTGAAATTATTTTTAATAATTATATTCTTTTAACACTAATATACTGTCTTGACAAATTAGGCAGATGACTTTGCTTTTTACTTCAGTAAAAAAAAATAGTATTTGTTTCTCCATTCTTCATTGAAAACACGACACTCCTGGTCAATTTTCTTTTTCTATTCATTTTCTTCAGCAGCCAGTTAGATTAATACCAAATACCAGGCTTTCGGGCAGTCATGAGACCTGGAATTGTAGTGTGGAGGAAACCAGAATGGATATTTAAACTAAAGTAAGACTTTTGCCACACCAGTAAATCTAAAGTAAGACTTTTGCCACACCAGTAAATTTAAAGGACGTGAACTGTCTGACAGGGGAAATGGGCGTCCACTCGTTGACACTTTCGCTTGACGTCATATCAGGATGCTGTGATTTATAACTCTCGCAGATCACTGTCTGGGATGATGACTAAAGTTGGTGCATCGTAACTATACACTCCATATAAGCGGGGGGAGGGGGGAGGGCTATTTACTCAGCCACGTTTGTTAATTTAATTATCAGTAACTTGCAGGCCGCATGAAAAGGAGGCGACGAGCGCGTAATTTGCCCAGTCTTGCAATATAGCCTCGTTTTCATAAACAATCCACACCAATCTTTACTTTATGGTAACAGCTCACCATGTTAGTATAGCCTCGTTTTCATAAACAATCCACACCAATCTTTACTTTATGGTAACAGCTCACCATGTTAGTATAGCCTCGTTTTCATAAACAATCCACACCAATCTTTACTTTATGGTAACAGCTCACCATGGCAGTATAGCCTTGTTTTAATAAACAGAACACAACAGTCTTTATGGTAACAGTTGACCATGTCAGTATAGCCTCATTTTAATAAACAGACCACATCAGTCTTTATTTTATGGTAACAGCTCACCTGTCAGTATAGCCTCGTTTTAATAAACAGACCTTGAGTGGCTTGAACACCAAAACCATTGTAGGAGTTTTATCGCATTCTTTGAAGTTGTTGGCGGCGTACATAGTATTTTCTTCCTCTTTTTTGTAATTCAGCACTTTGCTTTTCATACAACAGTCATTTCAGAAGTCAATACAATTAAACTTAAAATTAATGAATGCTTCTAAGTAAGTAATTTAAAAATTGTTGACATAAGTTTTTATCTGGTATGTGACATCCACAAGCTAAATACATAATGAGTAATGGTTTATTATAATTTTCAGTGTAATGCTCAAACAGAAGAATTTTATTTCGCCGATTGGGCGGGGTTGGGTGGTGTTGTTGGTGGTGGTGGTCGGAAAACTGAAGTCTGTAACATTGCATCTGTTGTTCTTGACATTATGATGCCGTTTTATTGTTTCCTGGCATTCTGTTGTATTGACAACCACTGCCTATGCCTGATAAACGTTTAAGTTGACAACCACCTAACACCTAGTTATGCTGACAGTCAGTTTCTTCCTCTCTTTCCCTCCCTCTTTTTCTCTTTCTCTCTCTCCTTTTCTCTTTCCCTCCCTCTTTTTATTTTCTCTCCCTCAGTATATCTTTCCCTCTCTCTTTCTCTCTTTCCCTCCCTCTTTCTCCATTTCCCTCCCTCTTTTTCTCTTTCCTTCCCTCCTTTTGTCTTTCCCTCCCTCCTTTTCTCATTCCTTCCCTCTTTTTCTCTTTCCCTCCCTCCTTTTCTCTTTCCCTCCCTCTTTCTCTCTTTTCCTCGCTCTTTCTCTCTTTCCCTCTCTCTTTCTTCTGCATATATAAATCAACTGATACTGACAACCACAGTTTACCCATGACAATCTTTCTTTCTCAGTTTCTACGTCCACCAGCCTGCTATACTCTCAGACTACATCTAGTAATCTCTTGTAGTAATATACTTATCTTCGTATGCTTGCTTAACATTTGTATTTATACACCAATCTCTTATAGTAATATACTTATCTTCGTATGCTTGCTTAACATTTGTATTTATACACCAATCTCTTATAGTAATATACTTATCTTCGTATGCTTGCTTAACATTTGTATTTATACACCAATCTCTTATAGTAATATACTTATCTTCGTATGCTTGCTTAACATTTGTATTTATACACCAATCCATCTTTCTTGAAGACTCCGAATTGAGCAGACTATGCGTAATAATTTTTTTCCCACTTCACCATGATAATTTATTCACGCTCTAGGCAATACAGCTAATTAAAAGTAAAGAAAACTGAACAAATAACGGTTACTGAGGACTACCGATCAGTCCATGTCAGATAGTTTGTCTCAACAGCGATGCATACATTTTAAGCGTTTGCTCTCAGCGTCATTTCCATGTCAGAAACAATGCAGTGGACTTTAAGCGTCGCGCAACTGTTGAGGGCGGAGAGGTATAAACCACGACATGGTACCACCCACTCACTCCACCCTATCGCGAGACTGGGCTTCCATGAACTCGTTTTACTGTCTTTTTCAACTCGAGAGAGATACATTCCTTAATTTGTCGCTGTTACAAAGCGCCTTCTCGAAGTGAATGGTTATTGCATATCGTAGGTGTATTTTCTAATGAAAGGATATTCCCCCCCCCCCCACAGTTCAGAAAAGAATGCTATGAAAGGATATTATCTACCTTTAGTAAAGAATGTTAGTTATACTAGACTAAAATCAAGTTGCAGTTTCCATTCATAGATTTATGTTTCTAATTTCTGATTAAACTGAATTACTTAATCGATTATAGCTTCAATAGATGATGCAAGTTGCCTTTTCAATTCACAATTCTTGAATTGTGAATTCATATGTTGTGAAATTATGAATCATATTTTGTTTTCTTTTTTAAAAAGCACTTGCCGACAATGCCCCACTGTTACAATCTCAGTAAGTCTGTTGTTTCTTCTTTATTTAAAAAATCATTTTCTGTGACAAACTTGTGCAAAAAATGGCGTTTAAAGATTCAATACTGCAGTGTCTGCAACAAACTACATTACTAGTTTGCAATTATTTAACCATGAACACAGTACTCAATGCGTTGTCTACATACAGACTACTGCTTCTACGACCTATATAAGTAAAACCCCACTACTTCTAACATGGCATATATAAGTCAATACCTAATTTTTTAAATACTACCTAAATGTCATAACTTACTTCTAATATTGTCTATTTAAAAACTGTATTTGTCTAAAAACTACTTCTTCTAATACGGCCTAAATAAAATTACTACTTATACATCTTTTCCAAGTCCAAATCTACTACTTCTAATACATCTTCTATAAGTCCAAATCAACTACTTCTAATACATCTTCTATAAGTCTAAATCAACTACTTCTAATACATCTTCTATAAGTCTAAATCAACTACTTCTAATACATCTTCTATAAGTCCAAATCTACTAATTCGAATACATATTTCAAAGTTCCAAATTACTACTTCTAATACATCTTCTATAAGTCCAAATCTACTACTTCTAATACATCTTCTATAAATCCAAATTTACTAATTCGAATACAACTTCTATAAGTCCAAGTCTACTAATTCGAATACATCTTCTATAAGTCCAAATCTACTACTTCTAATACATCTTCTATAAGACCAAATCTATTAATTCGAATACATATTTCAAAGTTCCAAATTACTACTTCTAATACATCTTCTATAAGTCCAAATCTACTACTTCTAATACATCTTCTGTAAGTCCAAAACTACTACGTTCAATATATATTCTACAGATTCAACATTACTACTTCTAGTATGACTTCTACAACTCCCAAACTAGGCTTTGAATATGACTTTTACAAATGTTTTAATGTGTACAAGGCGTCTTTTAATAAAGTGTACTGCTGTTTTAGTACATATATTACCAACTACTAATAAGTCTTTTACAAGTTCAAAATAAATTCTTACGTATGCTTTGTACAGGTAAAAAACTATTACTTCTGCATGCCTTGTACAAGTTTAAAACTGATACTTCTGCATGCCTTGTACAAGTTTAAATCTACTACTTCTGCATGCCTTGCACAAGTTTAAAACTACTACTTTTGCATGCCTTGTACAAGTTTGAAACTACTACTTCTGTTTTCCTGGTACATCCTGGTACAATTTTGAATCTTCTATGATACATCAACACGTCTTCTTCAAATCCCAAATATACTACCTCTATTGCGCCTATTACAAACACGATATTATTATTTTAATGTCTTCTACGGAAATGATATTTCTTTTCACACATTTTCTACAAACCCAAAACTACAAAGTTTATGTCTTTTACAATCTATTTTAATACTCCTTCTTCAAGTCAAGACATGACATCTATTTCGTTTCATACGCATCAATTACTGCTTCTTGAAAACTGATTATAATATTTCGACTCACCTTCTACAAATCTAGAATTGTTCCTTCTGTCAAGTCTTTAAATAAAATGCTAGAAATACTTTGAGCAGCTCAATTTGACCACCCCCGGTAAACGAAAGGGAGGTTTTCATTATTGAACATTCTATTAGTGTGGTTGGTACTCCGGATTACAGTCAGGGAAACCAGGTCCGTCTGGAGCAAACCAGGACGGATAACATGTGAAGATGAAACGTCAAATGACAGCTCCAGATTTGACATAATGTTAGCTATCATTTAAATAAGTTTTATACATGAAACTACTAAGTCTAACGTGTCTTGTATTGAAAACTAACAATAATTTTGATATATTCTACAACTTAGTACGTCTTATTTTGATGTGTACACTTTTGTTGCCTTTACTTTTAAAATTTTATTTTACGCATCTAACAATACTTTAATAATTTTGTACAAATTTAGGACTGCTAATTTAAGACAACTTTTGTACAGACAGATAACACTTGTAATACGCACGTTTTAAGTGGAAATATAGTATTGCACGTTTTTAGTGGAAATATAGTATTGCACGTTTTTAGTGGAAATATAGTATTGCACGTTTTTAGTGGAAATATAGTATTGCACGTTTTTAGTGGAAATATAGTATTGCACGTTTTTAGTGGAAATATAGTATTGCACGTTTTTAGTGGAAATATAGTATTGCACGTTTTTAGTGGAAATATAGTATTGCACGTTTTTAGTGGAAATGTAGTATTGCACGTTTTAAGTGGAAATATAGTATTGCAAATTTATTACGTTTCTAAAATTATTTTTTATTGCTTTAAATATATTTGAAACAAATTAACTCTACTTCTGTTTCTTCTATTTCTGTTACGCATCTGGTTATATTTCAATAATCATTTTGCAAATTTAGTTCTGTTAGACATTATCTCAGACCAAACATATCTCTACTTTCTTTTACATCTAATATAACTTTTGCATAACTTAAATTAGTTTTGGAAAAAAATATCTTTAACAGGCTTACTACTGCTACAAGTTCAATACGTCTTCTACAAATCCACTTCTACTTCCCCATGGTAACATGTCATACATTTTCCTCAGCACTTCTACTTCCCCATGGTTAACATGTCATAACGTTTTCCTCAGCACTTCTACTTCCCCATGGTTAACATGTCATAACGTTTTCCTCAGCACTTCTACTTCCCCATGGTTAACATGTCATAACGTTTTCCTCAGCACTTCAGCTTTAAGACTTTGTTTTGTTTGTCGTCACAGAAATCACTCCGTTCTAAGTAATGGTGTCCGACTGCAGTCCCTACGATTAGTTTTGCAACATATACCAGCTGCCTACTTACATTTCGTTCGCGAAAAATGAAAATAATTAAAAAATGAAATCATCTTCCGCACACGACCTTTTAACCCCGCGGTTTCGATTCGCCCATTTAAGTTTGACTTTTTTCAGAAAGTGAGTAGATAAGTAGTATGAGGGAATGTTAGGTTCTAACTTTAAAATGCAATCTATGAATTATATTTTATTCTGAAATTTGTCTTTCCTCCTTGCTTATTTTCCATTAAATTAGCATAACAATTTACAGCTAATTATTCACATGGCACTGTCATAAAAACACATTCATAAGGACTTAAGAAACAGAGACCCTGCCAGGCAGGATTTTAAGTTGAAAATGTTTACTAACAATGGGGTGGCAAATCAAACAACAAGACTTTGAATACAGTTCCAATAATGTATCCAATGATCATTGCAAAACCACATCTCTTTGCCCAAAACATTTCTCTCTCTGGAATGACTATAAAACGTAAGGAATATTAAATTATTTTTAGTAGTAAAAGAGCAGAGAACTTTTAGAGGAACTTGCCTTGCGTTGTCTAAAAGCCATATTGAGAAAAATAATAAAGTACTTATGACAAATTGACGAAGACCGTAGTTTAAATTATACACTAAGTGAACTATATTAAAAATTACTTACTATTAATTAATATTTCTTGGACAGTAAGCAACGGGAAACATTAGTTTTGCTGTTACTTTAAAGAAAGTAAACAAGGTTTACAACACTATACCACATGCACAAATACACACACGCGCACACACACACGCGCACACACACACACGCACAAACAAGAAAGTCGTCATCCTTTCATTAAAAAAATAAGTTCATCAATGTAAAGAGTAGATTGCATTCCTTACTTCTGTTTCACAGCAATATTGAATATCATTCACTCACTGATGATTGAAGACGAATATGTTGCAAATTGTTCGCATAAAACCGCACAATGACCTTCCTTGTATACACCACCATCTGACTTGTGACCTATTAAAATTTAATTAATTGTAATCGCGCTAATTGGTACATGCAACATCACAGCTGCATAGGAGATAGTGATGTACTTTTAAAAATAATCCTATCTGAAAGTTTGTATAAAAAGTAATTTCGTTTTAACTCTTCATCGTACACAACACAACACAGCACCCCACACCACACAATAGAGCACAACAGAGTACAATGCAACAGCACAGCTGACACTCATTCACACACACACACACACACACACACACACACACACACACACACACACACACACACACGCACACACACACACACCACACACACTAACAACTAACCGTGCCATCCAGAGTATAACAGAAAGTCTTTGCATTTCTCTGAGTACAGAATCTGATCCCAATGTCAACCACGTATATACAGCAAGGACAGGTTCTATAGCTTATTCCTGTAGACACAAAGTTATTTTCTGCAATCCCCACGAGCACACCAAATCCCTGTGGATGGCCTTTGTTTGGTTTACGAGGGTAAATGTTCTTTAACGTTTAATTATTAACTCTTCCTTTTATAGAATATGTAGTTCCGCTCGCACTCAGCACCGGCCTAAAACAACACACACGCATTCCTGGTACCAGCACCGCCCTAGTTCGGAACTGGGATCTTTAGAGAACCTGCCTTCTTTGCAAACACGTTTGTTGAGCCATCGTCATAATCGAATTGTGATCATCTGATCGATCCACGCGTGTGTAAATATACCAAATTTGTCAGCCGAGATCGCTGACTCGCACATTAATAGAACGCTATACCGTTCGTTCAGTTCGGGCAGGGAAGTATTTATGCTGAGCGCAGACTCATCTACCACAAGATCCGTGCCATCCCCATCCCTGTCCGACATGTTCCCACCTCACTACTATAATCGCATTTATAAACGGAAAGCAGTGAAAGATTATTAATGGCCACTTTCCGTCGATGGTACGTATTACTGTGTTCAGCGCTAATGATGTTACGACAGCAATCGGTACAAGACGTTATTGTCTGGTTCTTTCGTTCGCTGTCATTCTACTAATACATTTTTAGTTGAACAAAATGAAAAAATCCATATAGAGACATCCATGTAGAGACACATCCACATAGAGACAAACATATAGCTTATTTATTTATATTTTTTTTTTGGGAAAAGTAGCTAATGAAAAAAAATAATATCAACAAAATTACCAAATCGATTATAGTTCTACTAGAAATGAATTAAGATGAAAATACTGGTTTCATTGTAATAGTTAAAAATAATGACATAAATAGTAATTGCTATGATAATATGCATTTTACTTATATATATTGCAGTAAAATAATTTATTGACTTTCGTTCGTTTTCCATTTAGTTCTCAACCACTTGTGTTCCAGAAGTTACATTGAATTCGTTTATTTAGCTAATATTGCCCCCTTCACGTTCGATATTAAGTTTTTTTTTTAAAAAAATTCTTTTTAGTTTTGTAAGTGTTTCTCTCAGTCATTCGTTATTCGTTTTTTAACTCTCAATCGATTTTAACTTTTTCCGTGTTATCTCTTCATTTTTCTGTTTTGTTTTATATCATTCATTTCGTTACCAAAAGTAGATTTTTCCAAATAGGCATTTCCTTTTCTGCCTATAAATAAACAGCATAAACATATAATGTCGCGAAGGGAGGGAATAAAGAAAAAAATGAAATATTTATTTTGAATTACAATAAAGACTTGCCTCCCCCCAAAAAATACCACACACACACACACACACACACACACACACACACACACACACACACACACACACACACACACACACACACACACACACACACTCACACACACACACACACACACATACACACATACACACACACAAACAAAAATCGTTACTAGCAGGTTTGACTTTTAAGTACAAACAACATTACACACAACGACAAAATTTAATTTTCATCTGTGCTCGTTTCGAAGACTGCCATTAATATATATTTTTAAGTTAAAAGAATTTGTTTTAAAGCGCGCAATAACCGAACCAAAACAATCCTTCAGCTACTGATCGTTGATTCGGCCTTAGACAGGAACTATCACCAACCAAACAATGAACAATTAGTTTCTAACATGTTCATGTGCAAACCTTGAACAGTTTTTCAACCAACCAGCCTCGGAGAAGGGAAATGGGTCTGCAGAAGTGCTAAACAATTGATTTCCTTTGTTGAAACGAATTACAGTGACCTAACAGGGGTCATGCATGCCAACACGATCACAATCCGTGCTACAGATTCACCTCAAGTGACGTAATTGACAGACGGCTTGCTGCATTTCACAGAGATGTCTCGTATACGTTGTTCAATGTCAGGCTTTTCTGAACAGGTCGTTGTAAGTGTAATTACCCTAAAAACTCGTTGCGACGAATGACACATGACCTACTTACGGTACAATGTAAGTCTTCTAAATGTTTCTCTAATTGAGTACATCGGGTGACATGAGCTACTTTCAGAACAGAGTAAATTTACTCAATATCTTCTCTTATCCGGGCACCGGAGTATCGGCCTCCTAACCTGTTCGTATTATTGATATGTATAGCTACTCATTGCGTTACACTGAAGTATCACTTGTTATATCGTAGTATCGGATGCATAACCCGTTCATAGTAGGCCTTACATTCTCAATACTCTTGACATATAAGCTACACGACCTATTTATAGATCATTGTAATCGACTACATTTTATCCTCACCACTGTATTTGCACATCGGTCAGAATGCTACCAACATGAAAAGAAGTGATTTTCCAGTCTTATATTGATGAAGATGTTATATTATAGTACATTTATGCGGAATATAATATATTACTGTTTATACAGAGAAATCAGTCTTAGGAAATTTATATGTATTTTCTGTCTATGCACTGTTTATACAGAGAAATCAGTGTTAGGATATTTAGATATGTATTTTGCTGTCTATGCACTGTTTATATAGAGAAATCAGTCTTGGGATATTTAGATATGTATTTTGCTGTCTTTGCACTCTTCTCCAATATTTAATTGATTTTAAATAAAAGTGCATGTAGGTGACATCTGTCCTTTTTCAGCGGGCTAAGTACCTTTAGACATAAATACAGACACACATACACATGCACACACATACACACACACATACACATGCACACACATACATACACACATACACACACACACATATATACAAACACATACATATATATAATTATAACAATGAAAATCGCTGTATCTATATTGAAATCAGATATTATAGAGAAATGTGTCAAGCAAATCACTTACATTATAAATTAATTTTTAAAAAATCAATATTACAATCGCCGACGCCCACTTCTTTTCAGATAGGGGAAGATTAGATAATAAATTTAAACAATCAGTTCTACGAATCTGCACAAAGGATTGTATTTTGAAAAAAATATACGTAATGTTTTATTAGCGAGCCACTATTCAGCTACTTCACCAAATAAAAATACTTAAATGTAATCTGCAACTAACTACCTATATTGTAATACAATGTAATGCAATTAATTTTACCTATCTATCTATCTATCTATCTATCTATCTATCTATCTATCTATCTATCTATCTATCTATCTATCTATCTATCTATCTATCTATCTATCTATCTATCTATCTATCTATCTATCTATCTATCTATCTATCTATCTATCTATCTATCTATCTATCTATCTATCTATCTATCTATCTATCTATCTATCTATCTATCTATCTATCTATCTATCTATCTATCTATCTATCTATCTATCTATCTATCTATCTATCTATCTATCTATCTATCTGTCTGTCTGTCTGTCTATCTATCTATCTATCTATTGTGTACTTCAATATACCAATATACACATCAATGAGGAATAAAAGATCAAAGACCGCATGTTTAGAATCATCCAGAGTCTCTAAGGTTACAGGTCAGTACACTGTCGTGCTAGCATCTATTTATAGAACCATAAAACTGATCAACGGTATTTCCAAACTATACATTTGGGTGTGCGTTGATGTGTGTGTGGTGAATGTGTTCGATTTTAAGCAGCAATTAATTATAGATATCAATATTATTTCCCCAGCATTCTAAGAAATAACTAAATGTATGACACAACATGTCTCTCAGTACATACAGTTTTCTTCAGGTTAGTTGCTTTAAAAAAGAGTGTATGCGACAAACTACGCGAACCATTCCAGTGTGAATCGACAGTACAAATGAACCACCTTAGTGAGCATGTAGTTGTTGTGGAATTCATAAAAAAAAAAAATGAAAATAATTCTGAAGAAAAATATTTCAAGAAAAATAAAAGAGAATTGAATTCTGATATAGAGCGCATGAGGAGCCTTTCCTGTTGTGTGTTCTTCACGCTAAGAAAATTAATAATCGTTTCAGGCTTGCGAGACTCCAGTCTTCTTGTCCTTGTGCGCACGAATGAACTCGGCATTAAAGTTCCATCGGTGGAATCAATTAAGATCATTTTACAGACCAGCTGATGCTACAGATTCGCACACTAATCTATTATGTCTATTAGCAGGTTGCTATGGATACGAACATATGCATAATTCAAATCGGAATACCGGATGTGCTGATATAAACAGTACTTGCGAGACCGTCTTCCAATTCTCGCGAGACATTAGGGTTAACGTGCGTCACTAAAAGGCGACGTCTCGGATGATAAACTTCGCTTTAAGACAAGTTGGTTTTCAATACAGACAGGTTCAGACAGACAAAAATATTATTTATTGCCACGCACTGTACTGTAATAAAAATCGAAAACTTTTAAGACAAAATCATAAAAAAATATTTCAACATTTATATTTCTGAAAGATAAGGTCATTTTGACTTGTGCATTTGGAAATGAAATGTATTGAAAGGAAATTCCAAGAAAGACAGCCTGAAAAAGAATCGGGCCACATTCTACATCGACCGCTTCACACACACGCACGCACGCACGCATGCTGGTCAAGTAGCGGCTTGTTGCTCCGGTGGTGTTTGTAGACTACTGAATTTCAAACAATCAAACAAAATCGTTCCAAAGTCAGTGCCTTACCGACAATTTACTGCATGTCAGTGAGAAAGTCTGACCCAATGGATCGTACGCACCATAGGAATGTCTCTTCTTGGAGATGGCGTGACGTCATTGTTTTATTCGCCAGTGGCGTGCGCTTATGTAAAGTCTACATAAGGGTGAAGCAGCAGGTAAGCAAACACATGGTGTTGTAAGTACGCTTGCATCTGTCCATTTTTTTATTTAGTTCACGAGAGCGCATTTGTAGTGTCTTTCAACAAACTGCTTATATCAAGTTGGGTGTGCACTTTTTCTAAAAATAAAAAGTGTGATATTTAGTACTTTGTACTATGATTGCACGTGAAGACAAACTATTAATTGTTTCATTTAAAAGACAGTTGTACAAGAGGCTTTCCACTGTTCGTGAACCATTCTGTTAGTACTTAATACACTAATGACTAAGTGATGATGATGATGATGATGATGATTTCTGTTGTTGTTGCTTTTGTTTTTGGCGAAGAGTGAGCATGATGTGATGAAGCACTTCAAAGTGTTTTCAGCAGCTTTTCTTAATTATAATATTTGCGGATACAGTATATCTTAAGTACTATCGATCTATCTATCTATCTATCTATCTATCTATCTATCTATCTATCTATCTATCTATCTATCTATCTATCTATCTATCTATCTATCTATCTATCTATCTATCTATCTATCTATCTATCTATCTATCTGTCTGTCTGTCTGCCTGCCTGCCTGCCTGCCTGTCTGTCTAGCTATCTAGCTATCTATCTGATAAAAGTGACTCAGTTGAACTTAATTCTTTTCAAACTAAAATATCGCACAAATATAGTGATATTCTGTAGTCTTTAATTCTCACGTTCTTTCATTCAATTTTACACACCGACATAGAATGCTCTCTCGCAAAAAAACAAACAAAGGTCTTGATGCTCAAACTCGCTCTCAAACAGCAAGTAGCTTACTTTTGTACCACTGTTTGCTCCCTTTAAGAGAGGGAAGATAGAATATACAGTGCTTTAATTATCTTTCTGTAATACCGCATATCCAAGAGTGTAAACCAGACCACACGAAAATAAAGAAGAAAGGAAGAACAGACGCAAGTTCACTGTAAAGGTCAGAACAGCCGTATACAAAATGAACATAGAAAAACAGGAAGTGCAGCTCTGGTATCTGTTTTGACGTAACAAATTGAGCTTGCGTCAGAAAAAGATTATATGAATTAAATAAATAAATGTCAGGATTTATTTCTTTCTAAACTAGACATTTTCAAAATGATAACTGTCGAGAGACTGAAGCTTACTGTAGAGAAAAAGGAACTCACGTGTTACTTGTTTCTTACCTTGCTGCTGATGAAAACATCTTTCTTTCTTTCTTTCTTTCTTTCTTTCTTTCTTTCTTTCTTTCTTTCTTTCTTTCTTTCTTTCTTTCTTTCTTTCTTTCTTTCTTTCTTTCTTGATTGATTGATTGAATTTTTTCATTACACTTCACAATCCATGCAAGAGCATTTAACTCTACACATCTTAAAGTTAATTTCACTTATTCTGGAGATAAGAACTTGTACACATTTGTAAAATCTCAAATGCACGTTTGTACACACATACTCATACCTATGACTACAGTGTCAATTAAATTAGTTAAGTGAAAGCAAATAAAGTCTGCTCGATATTTATCAACAAAAAACAACAACAAATAAAAAGTTTGCCCCTCCGTTAGGATCCATGTCTCATTGAGATCCGTCATCTATCCATTCATCAGCTTATGCACCCACCCGAACAATCACGCTGTATCGATACATTAATAAAAGGTAAGTCGCTGGAACGAAATCTTCAGTCTATGAACTACTTATCTTTGACTGTTCGGATGATGCTAGAATGCAAATTACTACATTATAATTCAATAATATATTTAAATAAACCATTATGAAATTAACTAAACTATAATTATTGTACGTCAGTTTGTGTTAAAACAAAAACAAATGCCTTGTTATCTTTCTTGTATCCTGCAGACTTTACATCTGAAACCGTACAGAATCAGAAACGTTAGACATAAACTGTTAAAAGTGTCCACTATTATTGGAACAGATACATAGTTCAATTCGGTTTTGTTCATCTGCTTGAAATTAGCAGCATTTTCTTCATTTCAGAATTTAACTGACAGAGTATAATGTCAGACTAAAGCGCTTGTTCGTCTCTATTCATAAGCTATTATTTTCACTATAATTTTAAGATTTGAGGAACAGTAGTTATAATCTCCAGTTCAGAAATATTAGGTATATAGGATCGACCAATGAACAGCAGTTAAAACAGAAAGTTAAAGAATACTTGTAATAAAGGGTCTTTTGATGAACGGTAGTTACGACAGCCAGTTCAACACTCTGAAAAGGGGTCACCTAACGAACGGTTACTTCAACAGTTAGTTCAAAGCGTTAGGTATATAGTGTCGTCAAAAATAATTATAATAGTAAATAAGGGATGTAATATATACAAAAGACATCTCTATTAAACACTCCCATTGTGGCGCCTGAATCATAAATCAAGCCATTATCTGATTAGTACTAAAAAACAGAAGTACTGCCTAAAACATCCACATTAAAAAAGGGTATATGTGGGAGGGAGATACTATCAGCAAATTGGCCCACATATCATCACCTGTTAGAAAAGAAAAGAAAGAAGAAAGAGAAAAGAAGGATAAAAAGGAAACCAGGAAAAAGATATAAAAGGGAAACAGAAAGAAAGTATGGTCATCGATTTCAGCCGCAGAAAGAAAATTTATTTTCAAAAGTAAATCTGATTTGACCAAGAACATTTTTATGAGTGGATCAATATAATAAATTCTCTTCCATCCAGCAAAAGGATAATAAGATGTATAAAACAATAATATGAGAATAAAACCTGCATAGACAGAGGCTAAATCTTATGTAGGATTTAAAAATACCATATTCACTAGATAAACAGAAATAAGCA